>VYZX01029111.1:0-67910 GCA_013401335.1 Brachypteracias leptosomus | reverse complement strand
TAACGAAATAAAATGAATAATGAAGAAAATCATAACAAAAGGGAGGTTTTCCTGAGAAGGGGTAGGAAATGACACATATAAAGACCCAGGGTGAACATCCTTTCTTACCATAGCAAGGAGAAAGCGCACAATCACAAAACTGTAGTAGTCAAATGTGAAGGCCACCGCGATGCCAAATACAAACTGACCAGCACTTGTGAACCATATAACACGCTGTCTTCCCAGTCTGCAAATCACAGCAGTAATAACGTTATGAATAACCACAAACATTCTATCAAAATACACCTGCAANTCCACTGGAAGTGAGTCTGAAAATACTGTACTTAATTCTTTCACTCACCACAGAAACTGAAGTTTAAACTAACCATTCCGGGAAAAACTGCAACTGGATAGTAAGGAAAAATAGTGTATGGGTGTTTATTTTAAGAATGTGGGACCTGATCAACCTTCAAGGCCTTTACATTAGCCCCACAGAACTGTATTCATGATAGAGGTTAGGAAATTTGTGGTTTTAAAATACATTATTTTTAACCTTCCAGTAGCCTTTTAGCTGTTTATCATATCCAGAAATAAAATCTGAGGTGAAAATCTACTCCCAGGTTTTATTGTTGTTATTACTGCTAACTATTGTTATTCTTGTTTAAAATAAGAAAAAAAATATAATCTAAGGGCAAATACTAGCTTCGCAGGGCAATTTGAGGGATCAAGACCTAGAACAATGGATGATATAAAGTACAAAAAAAATTTATAAAAGCAAATGACTTGCAAATATATTTTAAAATTAGTACTTGCTATTGGAAAAAGAAACTGAGTTAAATACATCTGTGAATAAAACAATATCCAAACCTCCTAACTGTGAATACTTGTTATGAATACACAATAAATGACAACACAAAATAGATACACATGGAGTTACTGCACTCCGAAGCTACAATTTTCAGAGGATGGCACTTTACCTGTCAGCAATGTCACCAAAAATCACTGCTCCAATCAGGACTCCAAGCATGAATGTAGGCTGGATTAATTTTGCAAGCCATTCTCGGTCACAGACCAGATCCCACTGTGTAACAACAGTGCTTTTCCACTTTGTATCATCATACAGAAATCCATCAGAACAAGAAAATACGGATTTGTTGCCTTTGTATTCATATGCCAGATCCAAACTGACTTCTCGTTTGGACCTGCTGCATTGATTAAGTTCCCAAATTTCTCCATTGTCCAGCTGGACTACAATGTAATTTTCTGTTGATGTCCATAGTGTCCAGATGTCCTCTACACTTGATTCAGAGGAGTTGTAGAAAAGAGCACTACTCACATTCCCAGGGATTCCACATACAAAGTTAGGAGTAACAGCCATGAAGACAGATGCTAAGTAATGGATACCACATGACATAGCTTGAAAGACAGATGCAAAATAAATACATGCTTGAAATCTGCAAAGGGAAAGAAAAAAGTTTATTGAATAAAAGCCCTCTATACAGGAAAAAAAAAATCAACATAATTATTTTGCTAGGAGCAGTAAATGGAGACATCATTAAAGCGTCTAATGTTCTGTTCCATAGTGCTGTTTCAATATTAGCTAAGCCCTGCAGGAGACCAAAGATGAGAAAAGGTCCACAGCAGAAGTCATCTATTATCAGAAAATAAATGCTGCTTTTCGTCATGTATTTAAACGTACACAAAGAAAACCGTTTAAAAAGAAACAATTCTTAACTTAAGCACTCAGTTTGAAACAACCTTCCACCCTCCAATTCTGCCTCAAAATAAGGCTGTAGATTACTGGAATGGAATGGTTAGAAGAAACAAAATGTTGCAACCTCAGGTTCTGAGGGATGGAGATAAATGCATCAAAACAAACCAAACATAATATGCCCTTCATTTCACCTAATTATATCTACATATGTGTATTCTATCTATCTTCCATCTCTCTTTATTGACTCCAAAAGACAGAGAATACATGTAGATACATGTAGAGGAAGATGGAATCTGAATAGTGTGAAATGTTTTGTATCAAAACATGATTGTAAAATGGGCTGGGTTTTGGCTTAAACAGTGTGTGCAGTTACCCATTAAGGACTATATCATAAAGCAAACATTGTAGAAGAATGCTTTATGCATAGCCTGAATTTTAGCATTTTAACAGCTTTTCAAACGAGCTTGAGATGCTAGTAAATCTTAGTATATAAATTGCACACGTATTCTGAATTTTGAAAGACTTGCAATGAACTCTAGTATCACTGACTGCAAATTCTAGACAGCTTCTGTCTAATCTAAGCATAAAGAGTCTTTTCCTCAATTAAATGTTAAAATCGTGCACATAATTAGTACAACATCTGTTCAGAAAAAGCGACACAGTTTTAGTTTCTCCTCCAATTTTTATTTCCTGAAGGCAAATCAATGAGCTTCTCTATATATACATCCTTACTGCAGTATGTGTTGGGCCTTGACAGCATGAAACAAAAAGCAGTTTTTTTTTTTTTTAAATGATCAGAGGCTATCTCTGCTGAAGTTATAGGAAATGATGCTTAAAAACCAACTGCCTTGAAATGTCTTGTGGGAAAAGTCAGAGCAATTCCAACCCCCTTAACAAATGTGACCTCTAGATCACTCCTCTCCAAAATGTATATAATTTAGCCTTGAATTCCCATAACAAAGATTGCAACAGTACCTATTCTAGGATTTTTAAATCATCCATCATCACAACTTCTAATGAATTTCTAAATTATCTATAACCAAAGTATTTAAATAGAATATCCTGCATATATTGTCTCAATGCCCAGTTAACCTTTCCAATTAAACAGGTCTTTTGTATAACCTAACACCATTCACCATCCTCATTTTCTTCTGCCTTTTATCTTGGAATTCTTATTTCTTCCCTTGGTAAATGTAAACCCAGTTGACTATCCTGTCTTTCCAATGGCATTGTTGCTGTTCAGATACAGCATTTTTTTATGCCCCTTTCTCTTGACACCAGCTCTATTGACTTTTCTATAGCAATCTGAGAAGAGGGTTGAACTGCTACACCCACCATAGCAGCTCAAAAGCTAGCTCCACTTCCCTCTTGAAGACACTGCAAGGCAATCTTCACACAGATGCTGTGCTGCTCTTTCCCAACAAACCTTGTGAGAGACACGGTCAAGAAAAATGAACAAAACCACAGCATCCCTTAAGTCTATCAATCCCCTCTCAAGATAACAGCTTCTGGAGGACTAAGTGGATAGCCATAAATCAAACAAAGGCTAAAATGGCTCTGAAAGGCTTTGGGGCTATCTTGGACCACAAATAAGCAAAGATTATTCTGAAATGTAACCTTTGTCTCCTTATGCATGCAGATAAATACGGTCAGCAACATTTTTTAGTTCCTCTTTTCTAGTTTCATTTTAACTGTTCTCATTAAAAGACAGAAACTCATATTTAAAATAGTAGAGCAAGATCAAATTCAACAACTTGAGCTATGCAGAATGACCGACATCAGGACTAGCAGACTTCTAGCAAATTAGCAAATTAAAATTCTAGAAGCTATGCAGTTACATCCTCTACTAGCTAATAAAAAGTGGCACACGTGGAACCAGGATCCTCAGTATTTGTGATATCTGTCATCATGCTTCAGAAAATTGTAGTGTCAGATAGCCCAGCTGGTATTTCCCAGACAGAGGAAGAACGAAATAATTTCAAACCCTTACACGTTCTTCTTGAGTTTCCTAATTAGCTCTCACAGTACAAGAAATATCAGGTTCATTGTTTCTCTTCTACCCATTAAGTATAAGCAGGAAAAATAAATTTATGCCCTTTCTTGCTGGAGAGGCTTGAAAGAAGATAACAACTTGTAAGAATATAGACTGAGAAGATGGCATGAACCAATGCACTACCTTACTTTTTAAAAACCCAAATCACAAGATCATCACCAGGGCTAAGATTTGGATCAGGTCTTGTTAATCTCTCCACTAACTGCTCTTTTAGAGTTTTCTCTCATCTCTTCCTGAACACTTCTTGGGATCATACTTCACTAACCATTTTGACAGACTGCTCCACTGTCAAATCTTTCTGTTGCCAAGTTTCTTATTAAATGTAATTTCAATGTCCTCTTTTCCAGCATAAGACTATTAGCACCTTATAAAATATCCTTGTGCAACCTTGAATAAATCTTCCTTGCCTTTTATCACTTTGTTGTACAGAATTATCAGTTATCCCCCTCTAGTTACTTTCTAAAACTACATAAATGATAGTCCCTTACCCTTTCCTCATTTTTCATTTGTGTACTATAAAGGTTCCCACCTCTCTAAAAGGCAATTAAGGATTTATTTTACTCATCTCTCAAGTGTTTAACTTAGAACTAGATATAACTTACTCTTGTAAGAACATTCTTCCATTTTCTGTATTATGAAAATCTTATTCAGCTCCAACTAAGACATTCATTCTGTAGTATCATATTTTTCCTAATTTGCAGCCCCTATGCTAGGCAAGCACAAAAAGTCAAATAGAATGCCAAATACACATTAAGAGATATAATTTATGCTGTTTAGGACATCATTTAAGAACAAGAAAATGTGTGTTTTTATAGCAAAATAGGGGAGAATAAGGCCTGATGTGAAGCTAGAAAAGTGTCTGGCAGCACCAGTGGCTGAAGGCATCCCTCATCATATTAACTAGTTGCCACCACAGTAATGGGCTGTTTCTCTGGCTCTAAAACGTTTCTGCTGCTCCCTCCAGTAAAATTCCACAATGGGCTGGGTAAGCCTCTCTCTCTCTCCACATCCACCCCCCCAAATTTCCTGAAAGTCCTCTTTTGCTGAGAAAGCAAAATTCATTGCTGAATACAATAATGCTGTAGCTGTAACCCTGCTGATGCTAGATTGAAAAGCCCAACCTTATGAGCTGCTGAGAATCTCCTCTAGGTAGGAAGAGCTTTTCCTCTAGAAAGAACTGTTGCACAGAGGTCAGGAAATTTGTTAGCATACATAGTTACCAAATAGGACTTAATTAGGCCATTAGTGGCAACATACAGAAAGCATGAAAAGTACATAAGGAAGATGATATGTGGGATGGGAGAATAGATTAATTGAATTCCAGAACAGCTGATGATTGAAAAGGGGCAGAGTGAGACACAGGCCCACCCTCATGGTAGACACAGGCTTGTTGGAACAGAGGCAGGGGCAGCACAGGGCTGAGTGAGGAGGAACACAAAGCTGCTGCCTGCTCTATTCCTAGCCTGGGACCCCTGCCTTTGGACCTTTGGGTCGTAAGTTTTATCTCGGCCCTCTTGCTGTGGCCATGTCAATGCTCTTCCTCAATCTTAAAACCCTGAGGCTGCTTCTCAGCCTCATGTGGTGGCTGAGAGCTTCTCTTTGTGGGAGGACTGGGTGCTGGGGGAGCTCAGTCAGTCTCACTTGGGGATACTGAAGCAGCCCCTGTGGCAGGCTGTGCTGGGGCAGGAGGTCCCAGCAGAACGTATATAGGTCATACACTTCACTGACCTTGAGACACAGGTTAAAGTCTATGTTGTCATTTCTACCTACTGTAAATTATTAACTTTTCCCCCCAAATTATCAATTTAAGAACATCATACTGATAAGAAATTCCTTAATTACTAAGCTTAGTTCTATTTCAGGCAAATATGTTATTTAATCCTTTTAGTAGCCTCACCAAGCTCCATTTTAAAAGTTGCATTTCCCTGAATAAAGAAATACTGCTGCTCATGCATCAAAATATTAAGAAAATACCATTGCAGTAGCAATAAATACTCTTGAAACTCATCAAAAGAAAGCCTGTGATCTATTTTCCTGGACTGAGCTCAAAAAGGACAGTTTTTGGCAAGGGTATTATATATGCCAGTTATCTTCACATACACACATCAGATTACATAATATATATTGATGTAAACAGTAGTTTTCAATGACCTATTTTACAGATTTTTTTCTTTTTAAAAAACACTCTTACATTTTTTAAGATCTGTGAACATGATGACTGTCCTAAAAGGTATGATAAACTCTCTCAGTGTTTTTCCATCTCTTCAGTGACTTGCCATGGGAGATAATTATTTGGCAAGTACTTTTTGTCACTCTTGCCAGGAGTGTCAAATATAGAAGTCAAGAAGACTTTGTAGGTTACTGCTCCAGTATAGAGACGCTTAATGAATGCCAGAAGTCAAATGAGCATAAAACTGTCTTCACAAAATCTTGAGCAAGACACAACATGAAAACGTTCCAGTCTTCCTTAAAATATTTCTGTGAAATTTCTCCCCAGTTATTCTTTTTTTTTCAGTTTACAGCTTGTAGTAAAAAATACTGCTATATTTTCTAACTTATCTGCACAAGATCTCACCAGTAAGAAAAGCTTGATATTACCCAAAAAATGGTAATATCATAATGTCAGTATCTGAATTGAAGAAATACTCTTCCAAAAAGATAATGAACTAGATCTCAGGTCACTGTCGCTCTGGCTGTAACATATCTCTGTGGCACAGTCACTGTAAGATATTTCCTCCCTTCTCCTTTCCTAATCTTTATTCATCCTCTGAGACACAGTGCATTATACTCTCAGTTGCAGTGGTACTTTTTATATGGACCAGCTATGCATTTTATCTGGGAAATTGATATAACTAGATAATGAAAATAGATAATGAGTTTAAAAATAAACCAAGGCAGATTAGTTGCTTAATCCAATATATAGTGCATCCATGCAAATAATCTGCACCAGTCTATTTGAAAGCTGGTACATTTGGCATGCAAAAATACCTAAAGTGGACATCTGCCACATAAATGTTAGAGAATAAATCCCCAGTCTCAGAGTATTTTTGCAGTTATTGCAGTGTACAGCTGGGACAAAACTTGTTATTAGACACAAATTTTATGTTAAATAAAATATCTTTCTGACAATAATTGTTTCCTTGTCTGTCCCTCAAAGAGAGGAGAGGGGGAATTACTAGATACTTATCAAAAGCTAATATAAGAATTATATTATCCTCTTAGTGTAGGACAGAGTCACAAGGCTGTTCCATGATCAGCAAAAGATTTGTACTATTCCACAGGTTTTACAAGAACTATTTTTACTGTTTGTCTTTTCAACCACCTCGTTAGTAAATTGCTTAGTCAGTAAACACAGTATGTTTTTGTTGTGCAATGTACACTCAACAGGATGGCTTCAGAAGAAAGAAACTTCTCCATATTTACTATTTCTGAAAGAATTTGTGTTCAGTAACCACTTTCACCTCCATATCCCATCCTTGGTTTTTTTAATGTGAGGAAAGCCATTCAGCATTCTTTTCACTCTACATCAGAAAGCTGTGATGCACTCACACATTTATTTTTTGAGAGGAAAGAAGCTGAATGAGACTTGGGAGTAGTATTTTTGCTATGGGTCAGAGATGCGGATTTGGAAGCAGCCTTAAATATACAACAGACATGGCCTTATTTGATTTAACAGTGTCAAGAGTAAACTTCCTTACCTCCTAAGGGCAGTTTAAACTATGCTAAGACTTGGTCTCAGCCCACATCAGTAAGATGGGTTTTTTCCAGAATTTGTTTTCAGAAGCAGAAGATGCTGTGTTGGATATCCAGTTTAAATGTACCAACAGCACAGATGCAACAGAAATAAGAAAGCCTATAGTGGTCAGAAAGGCCCCAGGAATTATATATCATCATTTGTGATAATGTGTGCATCAACATGGAGTCATGAAACAGTGGACACTTACCAAATAATTCTTACAATTGTTTAAAACTGATTCTCTGAAAAACAGCAACAATTCTATCCCAGTAAACTTACGCATGTTTCCCTTTGATTGAGGCAAGCCCAGCATTTGTTCACCACACTCAAGAAGAAAAATATGCTGGCTGCTCACTACTGCACACTTGGTACAGCTTAGATGGAGAAAGTCACATCAGTGCAAAAATCGAGAATTAGTGCTACAGAATTAAGGGCCATACTTTTAAAATACTTTTTTTTTTTTTCTTGCAGTTAATGGAAAAGTTTTTTTGTTTTGACTATTTAATTTAGGCATGTAAGGCTTCTGTCATCACTTGTTACAAAAAAATTACATATGAGGTAATTTAATTAAAAAAGAACATGATCATGCAGGGTTTAAGTAATTCAGGTTTGTTTTGGAATTATTTGGATCAGTGCTAAACACAGCAAAGTGGTTACGCTTGAACAGTAGTAACACTTCAGGCTCTATGCTTCGATGTTTCCATTCCAGGAATGGCATTTTTATAAACATCTACCATTTGGAAAATTAGCATGTACTCTGTCTCCATGATATATTACTAGAATTACTTCTCACAGAGAAAACCCAATTCCAGTATCTTTGGTAATACTGTTTTCTTTTGGTCAGTCTCTATTTGGGGACAAATCCAAATTAGGCATTTAATTCCCTTGCACATTGTAGCGTTTCCATCAGTTTATGTAAGCAAATCATTTTAAATGTTTTTATTGAGATTCCATCTAATTATAGACATAGGCAGTACTTCATATAAAACTGTTATATTTCATTCTTCTTTTCCCATTTAGGAAATCAGATGTTTTCTGCTGTTTACCTTGGTGACACATGACACTAACTTTGTTGAAACTATGGAAGCTTACATTTATTTTATCTGATTTTCTTTCTGTATATAAAATTGAAATAAAACTGGTTTTCATGTGAATTGCATTCTTATTTATTTGTTATTCTATTTACATATTTCTATTGCAAAAGTCTGAACCTGGTATAGCTGAAAGTACAAATATATGGATTGAATACCTATTTCACAGTGGTGAAAACTGTCCATTCCGAAGAAACTAGCAATCTGTTCTTCAAAGACTATTTTGCAAAATAATTAGGCCTGTCTGTTGTGATAATTAAATTATGCTTTTTAAGAACTCTTTTTTGTTTCCTATTCATAGCAACACCTAAGATGATTTGGATGTGGACAGCTCATTTTCAGTCTGAATTCTACATAAATTCTCTTCATCCCATGCCACATTTATTTTTAAGCATGCTACCAAGGCTTTAGATTTCTATTGGAAATTTACTTCCTCCACATTTGGAAAATGATTGTAAAATTTCTCATTCTTACAGGTTTTTGAAAGTTCTCATGGGAAAAGGTAAAGCAAGTAAGAAACCTGCATAATTAATTCAAGAATACTGGACATTACTTTCCTAGCAAATATTTGTAACCATTCCTGCACATACTAGTATCTTCTGAATTTTCAGTTAGAAATAATATGGAATATTAGCTCTGCGGATCAAATTATGTTTAAAGCATTTCTGTAAATATTTTACAGAAATGCCATGGAATCCTGGGTTGCTCTATTGCTTCTTTCTTCCTTAATATAAGCAACCATTTTATCCATAGCATTGCCTCTGCATAGTAGATGATTTGACCGATGATGGACTGATTAAGGTAATTTGGTCTGTTTCTGTGGGCTACATAAAGCATTATATCACCTGGATAATGGGTCATTTTACTCTCTCTGGCTCCATTTTCAACTCTTACAATGCTCTTTTGTTAATTCTGACTTTCATCACAATGACTCTTCCTTAAGATAAAACTAGAAAAGCTAAAACAGAGACCTTTGTCTTAATAGCTTTTTTAGGAATACTTCACTAAGAAAAAAATATAATCACTCAACAAGATGTTACATTTAGGGAATTAAGTGTCAGATAATACTGTCTTCCAAAATTTGGGACAAAGTCAACATGTAAATCAAGGTATCGCTTTAAGTCAGTTTCACAGCCAGATATTCTTTTCTGCTTAGGAAAATACAGCAAATTGCAATTCTACCTGTCCAGAATTCTACCCTTGTAATTCTACTGTTCTTCAACTTGAAGAAAGGGATTTGATTGAGTTGAGTTGAGTTGATTTAATGCAGTTCTGCTATAGTCAAAAGTTTTGTTTTCTATTAAACTTAGTTTTGCTTATGTATGAATTGTTTAAGTAGATCCATATTTAGAGCTACGTAACATTTAAAAGGAAAATAGCCTCCACACCAACAACTTTTCTCTCTGTGTGTAACAGAGTGGCTTGTACCTTCTGCAGACTTTGTTAAAGCTCAGTTAGGACATCAAAGAGGGGTAAGACATAGCTCCCTTCTTACTCTCTTTTCAGGAGACTACATTCATGATCCACCAATAGTTCATCAGCTCTTGCAAGGGCTGTTCAGAGGCTCTTGCAAGGTCAGCCATTCTGTCCCACCCATGTTCCTGCTCAGCCAGGTTAGTATCCCTGACAAGCTATCTTCTCAAAGGCAAAGCAGATTATCTCTAAACGCACGTAAAATTGGGTCACTGAGCACAACAGGACTTTCAGCTTCTTTTGCAGGATCGTAGCTCACCTTCCCTCCAAACTGTTTCTCCTGCAAATGTGTAACCCATTCTTTGCCCAGAAGTCCTCAACCCTTTCTCTCCAAATGGTCATGGGAATCTGCCCCACAAGACCTCATTAAATTGTTAATTCCCACTGTAGAGCTTTTCAGTTTGTTTTGTTTTGTTTTGATTAGCAGCCTGGACATGAACTTCTGTCCAGTTTTTGTTTACTTACATTCTCTTCCAGTTTCAGTCCTAGATATCAACTTGACTAGCCTGTGTCTCCACGGAACAAGAAAAGTATTTCTGTTTTCTCTCCTCTGAGAGATGTACACATTGTAGAGTATATAAAATAGTATGAAGTGACAAATGAAGTGACAAAAGTTGATTTAATAGATCTTGAGTATTTGACATACTGTCTTTAATTTTAACTAGACAAAGAACTTTTCTACAGCCTCTCTAAAGAAGACAAGTTAAAATCTTAACAACATTATTAATCATTCCAAAGAAAATATTTTAATTAGTTTTACTGGTCATTTATCTCTTCCATGACCAACAGACCGATTTATCCTATATTGTTCTTGATTTCTTAATGGAAAGCAACCTTTTCATTTCCTGTCATTCAAGTGTGATGATTCGACTACATTTCTCTTTAAATTGTTAGAATTGGAAGCAATTTAAACTAAAACAAAGAAATGCAAATTACAGATGTGACCATTTCCAAGACTAAGAATGCACTTTGACCTCTTATTAAATATATTCTGTAATGCTCTTGTACCTGTTTATACTTCCACAGTACTGTCAAGTTCTTTCCTTGAGTCTTTCTCTTAAGGGAACCATTTGGAATAATGCTGTTTTCTAACCTTACATAAAAATTTACAAGACATGTGCAGGTCCCATTCTCCACAATAATCCAATAAAGAAGCTGGGTTCTGCTCAGACCTACCAGAATTCTTCTACATAAATATATTTTTGTACTGACTGCCCCCTCTATTCTCAATGGGTGAGACAACACTGAGCTTGGCTACACTGACCTACAAAGGATGACAGTTTTCCATAGAGCCTAAAATACAAGTGTAAATGAGATGAAGTTCCAGTTGCTCTGACCCTGGGACTAGCACAAATTATCTCTCTCAGAAGGGTGGAGCTGTAACAAGTTCATGGTATTTCCCAGCTCTGCTGACCTACTCCAGTTCCAAAGATGCAGAAAAAAAATCCAACTAATAATTTGTTCTGGAACATGAACCATGAATATAAATTATTTAAATGCAATGTGGTCTCACCAGTATAATTTCGCCATATACCCTATGGCTTCATGTCAGAGAACCATTTGAAAATTGCTGATCTATTACTGCTCATTTTTCACTTTTTGTATCTGACTTTCTCTCTAGCACTAGACAGACATCCACCAAATGAAATATTACATCATATATATGGTAATATTTATTTATAGAACAAGAGCTAAATGAATATTATTACAAATATTTTCTAATTTTTCACCAAGGACAAAAGATCTATGCCTGCAATTTAAAGGCAAAAAAAAAGTATTTTTGCCTACTTCATAAGTTCTAAATGATTGAATTAATCTTCCTTTTTCCTTCTCAGAAAGTCAGTTGCAGATTCATTTCCTCACTTTCCTTTGGGATTTCCATGTTTTCAGAACAAGCTTGATCTCTTATTTAAACAGTTCACCTAAATCAATCTTTCCTGGAATTACCTGTATTCAAGGAACTGAGACCAAGGATTGCTGATGGCAATGTAGCAAGCATTGTAACAGTAGCATTGTTGCATACTTTTTCTGAGGTCTGACAGCAGTGCAATGCAAGGATCTTGCTGTTTGCTTCATGTTGTCTTGAGATGCTGGCTAATGCTATGACACAGAAAGTGTCCTCCCAGAAACATTTCCCACATCCCAACCTTCTAGTTAAGCCTAAACCAGTTAATTTAGGTTGAAAGAATCTGCATAGTTACTGTACACTTGGACGTAGCATGCTGTATACAATATGCAATCCATCTACATCTACATCTACACTACTTCTCTAGATCCCCTTTTCACTCAATGAGGAACCACAGACAAATGTAGGTGCACCATTTATCTTGTCCTAAACCACTAATTGAAAGTAAGACTGATGGATCATGCTCTTAAAGGGTCTGAAGTTTATACTATTGGCCTGTAAAGTCAGTGAGATGAATTCAATAGTGCCTTGATTTGGACAGCTGATTTCCCCACAGAGCTAGCATAGACTTACACAGATGTATCAGGTAGGAACTTAGATCCTTCCAAATCTCTTTCACAACTTAGAGAGGATAAAGAAGTCTCAATATGGCTGGAAAAGTCCAGGCCATCATGGAAACAACACACTTAAATGGCACAGAGCTCCATCCAAAGTGTGATGCTGACTGCCCTTTATAGCTCAGCAAATTATTCCCAGTTCTTTGAAGCACCTGTTCGGCACCTCTTTTATACTTCCTGCTGCCTTATCAGCCTTTTCCACCTATCCTCCAGGGCTTGTCCTGCATTCCTGCTTCAGCACCACTGCTGAGGCTGCAACTCTGATGCTGCTAGCTAATAGCAATGCCTCCAAATCACAGAATCACACAATTGTCTAGATTGGAAAAGACCTTTAAGATCATAGAGTCCAATCATTAACCTAACACTAACAAGTCCTTGGCTAAACCATATCCCTAAGCACCACATCTATATGTCTTTTAAATACCTCCAGGGATGGGGACTTCACTGCTGACCTGGGCAAGCCATTCTAATGCCTGATAACCCTTTCAGTAACGAAATTCTTCCTAATATCCAGTCTAAACCTCCCCTGGCACAACTTGAGGCCATTTCCTCTTGTGCTATCACTTGTTACTTGGTTGAACGGACCAATCCTCACCTCTCTACAACCTCCCTTCTGGTAGTTGTAGGGAGTGATAAGGTCTCCCCTCAGCCTCCTTTTCTCCAGGCTAAACAACCCCAGTTCTCTCAGCCACTCCTCATAAGACATGTGCTCCAGGCCCTTCAACAGCTTGGTTGCCCTGTTCTAGTGCCTCAATGTCCTTCTTGAGGTGAGGGGCCAAAACCTGAACACAGTATTCAAGATGCAGCCTCACCAGCACCAAGTACAGGGGTAAAATCACCTCCCTGGTCCTGCTAGCCACAGTATTCCTGATACAGAAATAACAGGAAGATGAAATCCAACTTCACCTCTTAATGAAAATATTTTCTTGAGGAAAAGATTCAGACTGTGAGCCAATGGATGGTGCTTCTAGATTTCTTAAACATTTTAATTGCATATGATTTTCAGAGAACATCTGCTCTGAGTCAGATGAGCATTATACTTTAGCTGTCAGTGTATGATATTAAGGTATACATTAGCTCTCTGGGTAATTTGAGTATTTTTCAAAGACAGCTGAGATTCCTCAGCAAATCTCTGTCTTGTACAGTTTGTCATCACACTTTTTCCAGTCTTGGCCTTGCAACTGAGACATAGCTACCTCAGTTGATATTTTCTCTGTCTTGCTATTTTTCCATGTTTCTGAGAAGTTGAGAATCTCATGTCCTTGCTCAGCTGCTATAGCTTTGTGCCTCAAGCTACCTTAAATAAAATGTCAGCTGTGTATGTATGTCAGTTAAACTCTTGTGTACAGCAAAATGATATCACTGAGATTTTCATTGCATGTGCTGAAGGCTTCTGGGGCCTTAGAATAATTCTCTAAATTTAATGTTATTTTCTACTTGTATCATTTAATTTCCTGCAATAAACTGGTCAAACTTTCCATAACCAAGCCCTGTTATAAAATATTTCCTTCCAACTTTAAGATATCTTAGTACTACTGGAAGCTGGGACTATTACGAAAAAAATATTGACATAGCTTTTATAGGAGTGATATGCCAGTCCCAGGCATTTTATTACAGGGAATGCACTGTGCAGTGCTTTATATACTTCATTTTAATTCATACCATAATATTTTTCAGGATGAAACAGCTGATCATCAGCTCCTTGATGTGTGTGATAATTGCCTTATGCTGTCATAACTATGTCCATGCTACAACTTTGTCTAGAAGCCACTTTGGGGTGTTGCCAACATTTCAGAGGTGCTGTATGAATCTCAGTAGCTGGTTTTCAAATCATAGTTGATTTGCTAGCTTTAAGTTTCAGTGTTGCTTGCATTACAGAGTTTAGTCTTAGAGAAGTAATGGATAGTACAAGGGCAACTTCATCCTGCTTTTATTTATTTTTCTATTATTGTAATCTACTTTTTAATCTACTTCTATTACTATAATCTACTTTTTCAATCCAGAAAGAGGCAGGGTAAGGTTTCCAGCACATTCTGATGCAGGACATATGCAGATCCTGCACCAGCCTGCCTCCAATATGACCTGGATCCCAGCAAATACTGTTAGTACCTCTTGCAGACCACACTAGCATGTTTCACCATTATCCAGGAGCACTTGCCAGTGACCAATTTTGGTCCTGAATCTTGAGAGTATTTCTACTTTTGCCAAGTCAGGCATAGATAATAAGATCTTTGTTTAAGCTGTTGGAGTCTGCTCTGTGAAAACACATGGCTTGTCTCACTTTTCCAAGGCCATTCAATCAACAGGATTAAGTACTCTTTGCAAAATATCTGGACATATCTGCACCCACTTAAAAAAGGAGAAAAAATAAATGCAGTAAAGTCCGCTTGTTTTATCCCATGAACATCTGAGAAGCACAAACTGATTCAGATGTTATAACATACCATAGTTATAAAGCTGAAGAACACGTATCAAGCATTTCTGCTGAACACCACCCCTGACTAGGAGCCAAGGGAGGACTTAGATTTGAGATTCTTCTGTCTGGCACATTCCAGTAAACACAAACAGCTGTTCACTGATACATTTTGAAAACTGAATGACAGATATGTTGTGATAGACTTTTTCACTGTATAAAGTAGCCAGTGTATGAAAATGATTGCCTGTTTCTCCATACTAACTTGTAAAATGAAAACCAATTTCTTTGCATGTCCAGCAAGTACACTTCTCCAGTTGAAAAATGGAGTTTTTTGGGGTAAGAACTTTTTGAGACATCTATAAAATATCTGAGTTAGAAAAATCATTGGTTGAAAGTACTCTTATTCTCTTTTTGTGAAAAGAAGCAGTAAGCATGATCTTTGAGATACTTGAGACTCTTTGTTATTTGATATAAACCCAAGAATCCCTGGAAGTAACAGTAGCATCCTATTCAAACGGACAGCCTGTCCTGCTTCTCTCCTCACAGCAGCCATTGCTAATCCTTATATTAGTTGCTTCTAAAGTCCAAATTGTAGCAACTGCACTGACCAGGCAACACGTTAATCTAAGATAACAATGTAGAGATGTTAAAAGCTGAATAAATACACAAACATTTCAGTAAAGAGCAGTCATTGTTCATTTATTAGATACTCTAACTGTTAGTAAAATACATTATTCATAAAAACAACATTTGAGAATCTGGATAACTTACTCGACTTTGTAAGAGACAGAATACTTTAAAAGAAAAGGCAATCTTTTAAAAGATTCTGGAAACACTTCATTACAAAACCTGGAAACAGCATCAGTGACGCCCAATCTTCCCCTCTCTCCCTGACAATTTTCACCACCTGCTTTTAGCTGAAGTATAAGCCAAGATTTGAAAACTGTAAATCACAGGGAAAACTCTACATAGCACGTAAGCTGCATCTCAGAGCTACCAGACATTCCAGCTGGGAAATCAAATCCTTATTCTTATCCACACTTACAATAAACGGTATCTTACCAGATTTCTCTCTAGGCAGCTATTCCTGATTGGATGGTGGTTCCATTCAGCACTCTGTCAGGGTGCAGATCAGAGCTGCAAAATACATAGCCTGTTTCTCACCAGCAACCAGGTAAGTAAGTTCTGTGTCCTGCTGATAGATTAAAGTCACTAAAGTTATTAAAAGTCCTTTAGTTTACCTGGGAGCTAGATGTGTGGGCAGTGTGAGCCGGCCAGCCAGGGCCTATGTGATATCTTCCCACTATGCCCATGCTGTGCTACCAGCCTTATGCCTCTTAGTCATGTCTCCCCTTTCCCAGCACGGGGCCTGCCAGGGATGGTAAGTGGCTGACTATGTCTCCTTTACCTGAGTGGCCCCTGAGCAGGTTTGTGTACTTGAAGTGGATTGGCAGAAAGGGGCTGGAGAAGGGACAGGGGACAGAGAGAGAGAGCCTATGGGGACAGTCTGGCAGGAACTGCTGCAGGGGAGAAGAGTGCAGCTCAGTGCAGGTAAATTGGGAGTTTAAGGCCTTGCTGCTCATTAGAGATGAGGCCATTTGAGTCAGACAGGACAATTTTTTCTTATTCACCTCTGCTATAGTGAGTAGTGATCTCATGCTTCAGAGAAAGACTCAAGAATAATGTTTAAAAAAACCTTCTTGAATTTATAGGCCACAGATGCTACCCATGCCCAAATTCAGACAGGCATAAAGTATTCCTTTAATGGCAAAGGATACAGAAGCTGTTAGACTTTTATGGCTGTTCATGCAAGTCTCAAGACCCCGGTAAGAACTACAGCATCACTGAGACTTCTGAAGGAGAGTCCAAATGCAAAGCAAAATATTGTCAGCATCCATGTGAGTATCAATTCTGCAAAACCCACAAGATTAATCAAAGTGAAATGTTTATATATTGTCTGTGTGTGAATAATTGTTATATAACTATATACATTATATATATTGCATATATATAATGTATACATACTCTCTCCATGTATATATTTGTATACATATAAACAGATGGCCATTCTTTAATGCATCTGTCAGATTTTAAGAAAATCAAAACAGTCTCAAAATACTAACAGTCATGCTTGGATTGCTCAGAATTTGACTATGGCAAATCTACCAAATCTATATGTAGTGCATAGGTTATATGAGCCCCTCAAGTAAGAATTGCTTGAACTGAAGAAATGACTGATTATCTGTCAGTGTCATGATGATGCATAAATACAAACTAATCAGAACTAACTTCACAGTTACAGTTAAGAACAACTTATTCAAAGCATGATCATTTATGTAGCAGTATCAAGCATTTTTTAAGCAGATGCATCCACCTTAAACTACAATCATACTTACTTTTAGCATCTGGTCTTCGAACTCTCAAACAGCCATGAGTCTAACGTGACTATGCAATTTTGGTAGCCTGCAGTTCATCTCAAAGGTCCTAAAACTGATGCAACCCCTATTGAACTGCATCTCAAATAATCTGGCCTCTAGATGTGAGGTTATCACAGTAGAATTGTTCACTCTCTAATTGCAAGAAGTGGTTGTGAAAACTTTACCTAAAACATTGAAAAATGTTCAAAAGTAGGAAAACTACTGTGGTATTAGGAATAACTACTTTTGTGTTATTTCAGTATTTAGCGTCAAGTGCTTGTTTTCCACAAAGAGCGTGCAAGACAGAAGAGCAACAGCAACAGCAAAATCAACTGATTGCTAGTATCTCTTTCCTTGTTCACACAGAACAAGGGGTTTTTTTGCTGACCCAGAACTGATGATGAATGAGATATTGTTTAGACAGATATGCATGAGAGTCTCAACTTAGCCAAACATGTAATTTAAGCATAGGTCCCAGTTAAGCAAAGAAAAAGTCTTTCCGTCCTAACCATCTGCAGAGGCTATTGATACCCACCACTGCTGCTTGTCCATGATATTAAGAGCCCATTCTGCTATAGAGGTCAGATACGCACTTCTACCACTAAAAGGAGCTCCTAGGCTTTCTTCTGCCAGCCCCTGACAGAGAGATCAACACAGTGGGTTAGGCTAGCCTACTGGTGACTGTGCTAGAAAGCACAACACTGCAATTCAACAGCTTGAACTTGCAGCCAAATTGTGATACATGGGTCTATTCCAGACATCTGCTCTGAGGAGTACACGCCTGCAAAATCCACACTGATCAGTGCATCATGCAAGTACAGGACAGAACTCGTTGAGAGGATGTTCGCCTCTTAGTCTTGTAATTCACATCCTCTAAAATTTTATTTCCTTGCCAAACGTTTCTTCCCTATTACCTGCTGTAAGCAGAGCCTCATACACCAGCTCTGCTTCCACAGCTACAGAAGCACACACACACAGGCATACCACATCTGTGTATACCATCTAACAAACTCAGGCCTGTATACGTACACATCATAGCCACACTGAAGAAAACTTGCCACAACACAGCGCACCATTTACCATAGAGATAGTCCCTTGCCAATAAATATATATACATACACTCCATACCCATGTATCACATACAACAAGCCCAACCTCAATAAAAACACACCACCTAGAGCACACAACAAGCCTGTGCCCCTACCCAGAAGCAGCCCTGTGGCTGTGTGCCATGCAATTCTCCTATAAAATTATACCCTCCTATCACTCCTGAAGTGCCCAGGCTGTCCCACGGTCCGGGGCTCTGCATGAGGGGGGTGCAGGTGTGCATGGGTGCATGCTCATATGTGCAAGAAATGTGTGAACGTTAAGTGTCTAAGAGGGCATGCATAGTGTATATATGAACGCACATGGTGTATATGAATGCACATGGTGCCTACAGGTGTGTGAGCCTATGTGTGAACCGGTAGCATGCAGGTCCACATGTGAAGGTGGCACATATACAGATGTGTGTGCACAGTGTGCATGAGCAGATCCCACAGCATGTATATGAGAGAATATAAACAGGGTTGTGTAGAGTGTTGCAAATCCACATCAGTACAGTGTGAGTTTATACACCGGGGTGCAGTGTATGTAAGTGCACGTGTATAGTGCATGTGCCAGTTCCTCTGGTTGTGTGTCAGTGTGTGCGTGAACCCCCCCCTTCCCGCAGCACAGGCAATGCTGTGACTACCCAGCACCAAGTACAGGGGTATGGGTCCCCGTGTGAATCCCCGTGTGAGTCCCCGTGGGGACAGCTGTGACACCCTGCCCGCGTGGCTGCCCGTCAGTCCCTGCGCGGGGAGATGTGAGTGCGAGCCTGACAGCCCCGGTGCCCGTCCCCGTGACGGGGTAGCGGGCCGCAGCCCATCGGCGCGCTTCCCTCTGGGGACGGGACGGAGCTGTCCCGGTACCTGCCGAAGTGTCCCAGGGAGTCGAAGAGCCGCTCGGAGCTGGCAGCCATGGCGGGGCGGCAACAGGTCGGGAGCCTCGGTGTCGCTGTCCCGGCGTTGGGGAGAAGAGTCACGGCACCGTCCCGTCCCGTCTCGTTCCCCCCTTCCGCCCCTCTGGGGGCGGGGCGCGAGCCTAACGGTCGCCGCCCCAACGGTCGCCGCCAAATGCCCCCTGCGCGCCTCCGGTGTCCCCGGCGGCCCTGCCCCAGCCCCAGGGCGGCGGGAGCCCCGGCCGCCGAGTGGGCAGGGGCCGGGCGGACCTCGGCGGCACCACACAGGCGGGGCGCGGAGAGAGCGGCTCGTAGCTCCGCGGTACCGCTCTAGGGCTTTCGTTCCTGAGAGCGCGGTTTGGAAGCGCGGTTTGATCTCTCGCCCAGGCTGAGTGAGTGTCTCGGGTACTTTCCTCTGAAGATGACTCTCTGCCCATCCCGTCGGGCAGCGTCTGCGGCACGTTCTCTTTTTTCCCCGTTAAAATTAAATTAAAGGAGGCAATTACGTGCTTAAATCCTTCTGTGACAGTCATTAATAATCTGATTTTTCAGGCTCTGGTGTATCTCATATGGGCGTTTTCAATTAAAGGAAGGTATAAACAATTTTTTCCCAGGAATATTATCTGGATGCTAATAAGAGACAGTTTTAGCAGCCTTATAATCTGTTCTGTTATTTGGATATATTACTTTGAAATTACATGTTTCTTTGTTTGTTCCGAAGTTTTAGCCCACAATGTAAAATAGTATTATTGAGGTGAAATAGATAATGTGTCCCATATCTTCATGACTGTCATTAGTACTTCAATTTGTAATGAAGCCTCAATTACATTTGGACTTCTTTTTCTATCTTGCCCAGACTGGGCCAAGATAATCAATTCAAAATTGTTTGAGGATTAGCAAAGTGAGTTACAACATGAGACCTATGTAATTAACTTAGCAGTGGGTTTTGTTGGAACAGGTATGCTCTAGCAGCCCAGTCACTCTGGGCTCTGAGAATTAGGCAGGATACTATTGCAGGTGCAGCTCCCTATTTAAGGTTTTTCCTCCTCAGAGCACTCGATTTCCCTTCTTGGGTAGGTCCAAGTTCAAAGTTGTCCCTGTTGAGTCAGGAGATGGAACAGATGCCCTCCAAAATCTCCCAGCCTAAATTGTTATGATTCTCTGATGAAAGACGTGTTTCTGGCAGATTGCATGAGCTCTTTCTGGGCTGCTCCATTGAAAAACACGGGGAAAAAAAACCCCAAAAAGCCAAGTCAATTCAATCTTACTATATGCATACTTCATTTTTTAGGAAGCATAGAAAAAGCTGAGAAGTAAACCCCTGTTAAATCGCTGGAAGTCAATCTTTCCTTTCCAAAACCTGACCCAAATACTTCTGCTACCACACGGGCTGTCAGGCTCCACCACTTTGCAGGGAAATGTGCCTTTAAGAGGCTCTGGCACCAAGCAAGCTCCACAACTGTTCCTCTAGGCAGAGCAGATGTTGGGGCTTTGGGGTGACAATCTGTTCCAGTGTAGACCTGGAAAAGGCAGATGTTTGTCAGGCTCCTTGGCTCCGAGTTATTCCTGACCAGACCAGCAAAATGAGCAAATATCACATACACATCAAGGAATCCGAGCAGTAAGTTCAGCAGAGGATTGCTTCTCACAGCTAGTTAGGCCACTCATCTCACCCGACACTTCTGAAGACATTCCTACGTTTGACAAAGCTCCCCATATGTCTCCGTGCACCTGCAAAGGACATTTTTAACAGAGTCTAGGGTTCGTTGCAGTTACTTTCTTAGGATAGGTAAGCGAGTAAGTCTAAGAACAGATTTGTTTGCTTTTGGTAAGGATTTTTGAATTGCTTGGGTTTTACCTTATAAATACCAGCATTAAATTTAATCATCCTGGTTTTTTTCTGGAGAATGTTTTTCAGGTTTGAAATGGTACGTGCTTGAATGCAGCATTGGTTCTTTAACAAAGCATTTCTTTCTCCAAAGAGCCACACTAGTTAAATAGTTAGTTGTAAAAACAAACACCAATGAATGGTAAACACTCTGGCTAAATATTGCATTGCTGCTCATGTGCCTGTTTTCAGTGGCTTGCTTCCTACAACAAGTAGATTCGTTTTCAACAGCATTATGGTATAGGGATTATCTATTTTGGTTTAAAAATCAAGCAATAAAGAAGTAGATAAATCCCTTTCAACACATTTTTTTAAACCTAAAAAGTTACATAAATAATTTTCTCTTTGTGAAAACTCTCATAGGAGTTCCTGCACACGTCTCTCTCTATGCTTGCCTCTTTGACAATATCTTGACTTTACTGTCCATATCAGAGTAAAGAAAGGAAATTTTCACTCACCCCTGTTAAAGTTAATAACAAATGCCCACGTCTGCATTTCCAAAGGTTATCAATGTAGTGTATGCAATGTCTGCTGTCTTAAACATGTGGTGGTCACAGATTTGCCCTGTTTCTTTCAAGCCTGAGAATATGAATTTAAGGGATGGGATTTTATTAGCAGAAGAAATTGAAGAGAGGTTGTGATCCCTTTCCTGTAATGTCTTTGGAAATCACTGGAATGGGAAGATCGAGGGTGTTCATAATAAGACAACACTCTCCAGAGTGTTCCAGGTCTTTTATTCCCACAAGGGGAATATGCAACATCTTATCACAAAAAACTTCAGTTACAGATTTTACCTCATTTATGGCATTCACAAGCAAGTTGTTCAACAGAGGCACTCAATATTGCATAACTCTCAAGGAAGAAGTGATCTTAACAATTTGTAATGGGAGAAGAGATGGTTTACAAAATAATCTCCTCTAGTTTGTCATTCCTACTAGGAAAAGATCTGGCTTCTACTGGTAAGGGCTGTTCCCAGCTTGCTCTTTTGTAAGTCAAATGACAGTGTTACCAAAATGTGAGAGATATACAAGGAACATGCCTGTGATGTGAATTTCTGTACTTGTTCTCATACATTCATATGTCCATGCTGAGCTTCAAATTACAGCTGAACTCTAAATACCAAAGTGGTGAGGACAGTAGATAACTGGTAGCGTTGCCAACATCTTTCCAAGGACACAGGTAATGACTTCTTAAATGGAGCCAATTTGTGACACGTCTCTTTCCCCACTCCTTCTGACAAGGCTTGTAACCCACAGATGAGGAACAGCATTACAGCAAGCCCAGGAACTGCAGCTGTGTCAAGCAAGAAACACAGATGGTCTAACTACTGCCACCAGCACTCAAGTCAAGTACACAGGTAGAGTCCATCCCTGCATGGTCTCTGATGTGTGATTTTATCACACTAGTGAAAAAAACCCCTCACTGAAACCAACCACAACATAGCTTAAAAGTAACGTTCTCTCACCTCCTGTTTTGAAGTTATCAATTTCTGTTCCCTTCCAGGGAAAACCTGCAAGACCATTGCAAATGCATTTATCAATGAAAACACAACGGAAGCTTCTAGGGAATAAGCCCCAAATGGGTCTTACTTGCATAAATGTCTGTCAGGAACTGGAACTGTTGGTGTTGAAAAAACCTTGAGGAAAACTTGTCTTTACAAAAAGTAGGGGAGCAATGCAGATGTTGCTTTCGTCTGCTGGAAAGCAAAATAAGGCATTATAGGAGTTTTACTTTGGTGGGTGGGGCTCTGGAATAACCACAAGAGACTCCTCTAGAGAACTCACCTGGGATTTATACTTAGCTCAATAAAGGCCCAGATAGGATTTTGGAAGCTTAGCAAGTGTCTCCTAGTTGTACTGTGGACATCTGCAAGGATACATCTAACCCTGATGAGTGTGGGCTTATATCAGTTTCACATTTTCAAGAGCTCTTCCTCCTTTTGTCTGGAGTTATCCCAGCTGTAGAGGTAAGGAATGTATATGAAGAGAGTACTTCATCATAGCAACTTTCTATACTGGTCCAATATGAATAAATAGCCTTTTTGAATAACAAAAAAATAATCCAGCAAAGCAATCTGAATGTGCAGGAAAACAATGAGAGCTTTGTAGGTCATTAGTCCATCTAAACTCTTCGGGGTAAGAGAAGCCCATTAGTCTATAAAGAAGATGGCAATGAGAATTTGTCTGAATATTATCTCAGTTTTGGACTACACATACAGGGTGTACACATACAAAAGAAGAAGCTAAACTCTATGATATCTTTACGAAAGGGGTCTTCAGAGATGCCTTATAAAAGTCAGAGAAATCCAATAGGCATCTTAAAAATACCTTTTAGAAAAGTTTAATCTAAAGAGAAATTCCAAAGAGAACACTCTAATTAAACATAACGTGGTACACTTGAAATCCAGTCTTTAATTTTGTTTCCATTGTTATTATTTTTATGTGTTTCCTCCCTTCCTGTAAGATCAGTGATCACATACTAGCCAGGAGACAGCACCAGAAATCCTGCCAAGGGACACAGGACTCAGTAGCAAAGTCTGGGCAATATGTTCTCACGCTCTCTCTGCTCCAAGGCTTTCAGCACAACTTTCTCACCATTAGTGTGACCAGGAGAGTGACAACACAGTCTTGTGAACTCCCCAGAGCACTCCTGTAACAGCAGCATTTATGATTGCAGCAGTAGTGTTAGCAGGGTTACAAAACTGCTGGTTTATATTTAATTAAGGAACCAAGAAGACATCTTTAGAATATGTATCATTCAGAATACCCTACATTTTGTACTGGTTATGTTTTGCTGTTTCATACAGACAAAACATACAGGAGGATAGAAATAAAATATGCTGGGGAAGAAAATGCTTTGGAGAGGGAGAATTCAATTTTGTAATTTGTTCAATTTTGTAATCTTCTTAGAAGTAAAATTAAGAAGTCACTAGAATTTGTGCTGCATTAGAACCTGAAAAAGGAGAAAATACAATTACCAAGTGGCCCTATACACCAGCAGAGACAGAGATAATAGAACCTGGAAGTTAAAGCCAGAGTCATTGAAATGAGAAACAAGGTCCATGTCCATAGGAGAAAGTGTGAATAATTATTGGAACCATCAACCAAAGGAGTTGATGGATTCTTGACCCCTTGAAATTTTCTAAATGTTACTGAATTAGAGGTTTTATAGATAGGTAGTAGGTAGACAGAGAGAGAGAGACAAATAAATAGATATTCTCTTACATAGAGA
Source organism: Brachypteracias leptosomus (assembly GCA_013401335.1). Lineage (NCBI taxonomy): Eukaryota > Metazoa > Chordata > Aves > Coraciiformes > Brachypteraciidae > Brachypteracias > Brachypteracias leptosomus. The sequence continues at coordinate 43,408 of VYZX01029111.1, read as the reverse complement.
TGTTCAGGAAGATGTTGGATGAAGGTTGGACTTGATAATCCTAGAGGTCTTTTCCAACCTAAATGATGCTATTCTATTATTCTATTCTCATATATAGAAATAGTTATCAAATGAGTTAGATAATAAAACAAGTTGAAATTCTATATCCTTGGCTATGCAAGTGATTAGGCATACAAGCCTTCTAGCTTATAAATATATTCAGAGAGAAAATTGATGAGATGAATTTTTTGTTGCGGTTGATTTGTTAAACCACACTGGCAATTACTGAATTTCTTTTGCTGCTGCCATGCCGATGTATGGAGCTCTCTCCGAAAACTGGGGTTTCTTTGGGACCTCACAGACAAGCATTGTGGCTTCTTAACAGTGTGGAAAAAGCAGCAGCATATCATGTTAGCTTAAGCTATTTAGCATGAATAACCAAGGACACAGTCAAAAGAGATTTGACAGATTTAGATGAAGTGACTGAAGATGATACCAATACCAGCTGTCTGCTCCCTGTCCCTCTGCTTGATGCCTCAGCAAATATATGGTGTGTGAAACAGGCTGGCTGAGGTACAGATTTCATATTATTTGGCTCTGTCTATGTTGGCAGAAAGGTGGGTTGGACCCAAGTGCCAGTAGTGTCTTAAACTGCTGCTTTTTGGACTCCCCAGATCCTGTCTGTTGGTGGTCTCAGCCATGAGGAAGTGGCAGCACAGATTTCAGAGCAGGAAGGAGGCCAAGCACAAGCGCCTCAGGGATCTGGAATACATACTGCATGTACTTTATACTGCAAAATAGCACCCTGGCTCATAAAGCAGACAACCAGAAATTACACTCCATACGTCAGTAGGAGCTACTTATTTCCTAATGTAAGATGACTTTAACATAGGGAGAAGAGCAATGAAGTGTAACTGAAATCTTTGAGAAAAAATACTTCCTGCTTGTAACAAATGTACTAAAAATGAGAGGTATATTTTGCGCGTTTGTCAAAAATCAGATGGAAGCTATATATGGATATTCAGACAGGTAATGTCAGATATTCTCATCAAAAAATTTCATTGGAAAGAAAAAATTTTAGTCAACTTTGCCAACAGATTCAAAGTTATTACTACACACGATTATAGAATAATTCCTATTCTGCATACCAGTTAGGGATACAAAATGCCATGGGTGAGTTTGCATTCACTGGGCTGGTTACATTTAAACCATGAAGAGCCAAAGAAAAAAGAGGCTCGTTTAGCTGAATCTCTTCAAAGACACATGCAAGCAGAAAGTCCAATCTCAGGCTGTTGTTGGCTACATAAACACTTTAAAGTTTTAAAGATTAGTGCAGAGCTGAGCCAAGTGAAATCCACAAGTGGCTAGAGAGGAAATCTAAACTCTAATTCTACAACCTTGTCCAAGCACAACACCATAGAAAACCTCGTACCAAATCCTCTTACCACATCCATAATTTCTTAAGAGGTATGAAGCAGCCACTCTCATCAAGCAATACTCCAGTTGTTTTTTTCCACACAGAATTAGTGCCAAGGAAGCACGAGTAGATGAAGATAATGCCAAAGCCAAGCAGCACAGATAGCAAACACTACAGCAAAGACCTTCCAGGAGAAGCTCTACCACGCAACTCCCCTTGCAGGCACATCACCACTCCTAGACAACAGAGGCAAGAAAAAATACACATTTTGGCAAAATTTGCTGGCAATTTTGGGTATTATGCACTTAACTGTAATTTGTCAGTTTCCTGTGCAGGGTAATTTATGTCTGTATAGAGAGTTCCACAATAGATGGCATTTCATGCTCTATAGCACACACCCTGCACCCAAAACCCCTATTCATTTCCAGTGTCTCCCTTCACTTAAGTGAGCTATCAACAACCACCACCAATTTAACACAGCGTCAGCTGAAGCTGTCCCTCTGTTTCACTTCTGAAATTGGTACATGTGATTCTTCAAGACTGGTTTGAGTCCTGTTGTTCTTTGGACAAATGTTGCTGTGAAAGTACAACATAAACTTTGGTGACATACTAGCAAAGCCAATATCCTTACAGCATTTCTGCTGCTTTGGTTCCCCTTTGAAACACACGGCTCTTAAATCTTGCGGTGGAAATGACCGGGCTTACATAGTTGTTTCGGGTTTTTTTGCAGTTGCTTTTCTCCAATTTGACCCAGTTTTTCTTTTACTGGATGTGCTGTTGCCTGCTATATGCTATAAGACCACAGTGAGGCAGGTATGCTCAGTGAGTTCTTGCCAAGCTTTTGGGATTAACAGTTTATTTAGTATTCCTCCTACACCCTGTCACGCTGGCCTATGTGAGATTTCAAGCAGAAAGCAGTGATTACTCAGAATGCTGCTCCCATTACTTTTGAATTTGCTTGGCTGACTCAGGAGGAACTGAACTAAGTCTGCACAAGCTGAAGGACTTCCAGTCCTCTCAGGACAATTATTTTAGGGTACTAAATACTCTTTAGAACAAATAACACGTGATACACAGCTGAATTTTCCAAAGGACATCAGTAAAATACACAAGTCTTAACATAAGCACTTGATTGCAAAAACAAATCAAACCAAACCACTCAGTATTTTGACAACTGTAATATCAGCAACTCAGGAAACTAAAAGAGTGATTTTGTGCACCTTACTTTACATCTCATGCTTCTCTGAGACTCCCCAACGTCCAAATACAAATCATCCTAGAACAGTTACTCCTGACATAAACTTGGGTAAAGTCCTCTGTCCTCTGTCACTGTTTCAATTCAGATGGAGAAAATGAGCAGAGTGTTACGAAATGAAAGAAGTAAAATAATGAGGTGCTGGATTTTCTTCCATTTATTTGAAGAACATCAAACTATGGTTGATTTCAAGCACTCGTGAAAAAAGACAGAGGGTACAAAAAGAGCCAGTTTGTGGCTTTGGATATCCTACCAAAGTGCTTGTTCTGACAAGCTGTGTCCCTTCCCTGGCAAAGCGCCTTCTTCTTCCCTTCCCTTTTGTGTGTCCACATGATTTCCTGATTATGCAAATGCACAGCAAAAACAGTTCATCTGAAAATGCAAATCAAGACAAAACACAAGATTGAATGGGTGCATGAGGTTTTGGTGTCATCTGTCTGTCATTCCACAGGGACAGTTTGCTAGTCTGAGTTGAGGAGGACAATGTCTGAGCATGAGGGTGAGCAAAAGCTTGAACAGTGGAAGCAGGAGAAGTTCCAGCTTTCTCCTGCACCTCTTTCCAGCCTGACAGGTCTTTACTGGGCTGCTAAGGTTTCTATGGGATTCCCCATGGGCTTCCCATATTATACTAGGTTTTGTGATTGTAAAATTGCAAATTAAACTATAAACCATATCAGACTTTTTAGAAAGTGTTAGACTACCCATGAATCATTGGGAAAGATGGCAACTGACTAAGGGAAAGCTTCCAGATGGCAGCACCACTTTCAAAGAGACGTTCCTCCTTCCCAATATGCTTTTGAGTGGCTTCCTCATCTCTTCCTGCACACAGAACTGCACTGAGCCAAGGTGCTCAATAAAAGACTTTGTGATTCATTTGGAATAAACAAAATAAAAGGTCTTCCTGCTCCCGTGCCAATCCGTGAGGCACCTCTGTCTCGCACATGCACAGTTTTTGTCCTCCCATCCCAAAATAGACATACTAGAATTAGAGGGAAAATGAAAGCCAAGAAGGAGAAAGTAATTTTCATGCAATGGGAGACTACATAAGCTAATACTTGGACAGAACCCCAGCTAAGAGATGTGATATGATGGAGGCCCGTAAAATCAGGAATGGCACAGAGAAGATGGACAGGCAATAATTATTCACAGTTTTTCGTCACACAAGAGTAGGGACATGGAGTAAAACTACCAGGTTTGAAAACAAATTTCTGGAAATATGTATTAATTTAATTAAATTACAGTTTTAAAATAAGAATACATTCCTATAACAAAACATTGCTGCAGCTGAAAATAGAGACGGAGTTCAAAAGAAATGAAATATATTATAAAGAACACTGACCTCGGGGGCTTATTTATCCACCTTTTTGATGCCAAGAGCAAACCAGTCATTTCAACTCTGAGTTCTGGTCTTCAGAGGAATCCTCTGCTCTTTACCATGTACAAGAGCCTTGGGCCTGAAGCCTGTCTGCTCCCTGGCAGGGTCCTTGTAAGAAGGAGGCATATCTAGCCACATGCTCCACTCTACACTGTGGTGTGGGGGAGGGAGGGAATTTCCCAGCTTGGGTAGGACAGTCTCCACAAGTTTGCCTGAGGGTTTCTATTTCAGCAGCTAGTGGCACATGAGAAAGAGAACAGCCTATGTGAGAAGGAAACAGACACATGAGCTGCTAACCGATGGGAAAGAGACTCTATTTTGGACTCACAGACTTCAACACTGCTTCTGAAATGATCAGATCTGATTTTTTTATACCTGTTAAAAACCAGAAACTCCAAAATAATTGCATGCCTAGTGACTGCCTGCTTGCTTTGGGACTAAATGGCTGTCAACACAAATCTCCACTTTGCCCTGTTTTCCAGAAAGAATCCAAAAGTCTAACAACCCTCACTATAAATATTTGACTAAAAATCAGTAAGTGAGTGATTATGGCACAGTGGTGAGAGCACAGATAGCAGATTTGCACCCCAGTCTCTGATGTGAGGACCACCCATACTGCATGCAACACCATCGAGAGGAGAAAGACAAACCTGAAAATAACCAGATGCTGACAATGGCCACAGGAAAGTGGAAGACCAAGGCCAGCACCATGCAAAGAATGTGTCCACAAAGATGTGCTCCAGGCTGGCAGAACCCCACCAGCCCCTGCAGCATTGCCAAGCAGGACACCCGAGGTTGGCCATAGGGCCTAAAGAGTAGAGTAAAGCAGCTGTTAGCCTCTGCAGGCACCAAAGCACCCGCAGAGTTTGAGTCTCAGGGAGATGGCGCCTCTCTTCCTGCATGACTGCACTCTTTCCCAGTTCAGTATCTGCTCCTCTGAGCAGTCACTGCATTGATTCTGCAGTTATCCTCAGAAGGACTCAGATCCTCAAACTACAGTGTACGTGAATGGTGTCATCCAATTCATGTACTCAAGGAAGGTGCCCAAAGGTTTAGAACAGGATAAGAAGCAAAAGGCTATTTCACTTCAAGTGGAAAAGAGACGTCATTAAAAGAACTTAGAAATGCCCTGCCAATATTAAAGAAAACTGTTCAAGCACAGGGCAGATGGGCATTAAAGGCCTCTACAGAGCATGACTTCTCTGACCAGACCAGGAGACATGTCTAGAAAGGGACTTTTCTCCTTCACTTTAGTACAATCTAAATGAGGTGGTAGAAAGTGAGCTAGCTAGAAAAAAATACCTGTTTGGAAAGAAAATATGGTAAATTGTTACTACTACTACCTATTATTATTGCTATATTATTATTATTATTACTAAATTATTATTACTACCAGGATTATTAATTGCATGTAATTTATAGTGTTTTACAGACCACTAAGAAACAGCATTCCCATATATTGCTTGAAATAAAATCCTCTTCAGAATTTGTTTAGAGATTTGAAGGATGTGTTAAAATAACAGAGGCGATATTTACATTTGATGACAAGATTTATCTCTTCTGAAGGAAGGGTTAATGTGCCTATGGACAATTCTTAGCCATCTTTTCAAATGCAGTCTCTTCACAGAAAATGCTGGGAACATCTGATAGGAAAGATATTTATTGGCTGAGCTAACCTGTTTTCCCAGCTTCAGTGAAGATGTTAAGTAATTGTGGAAGCACTGGTTGTTGAAACAGTTCAGTAATTAATTTTATTGCTAAAACTAGGTAACACCACTTTTCCCCTCTGTGAGAAAGAGAGTGACTCTGTCTCCCAGTTCCGTTCAACAAAGGCAAGTGTAGTGTCCTGCACCTAGGGAGGGATAACCCCATGCTCTGGTACAGGTCAGAGGCTGACCTGATGGAAAGCAGCTCTGCAGAGAAGGACCCTGGGGTCTTCATGGATAACAAATGTATTGGGTGTGGCTGAGCTGGTTGGGTCCCCTCCCAAGATCTTGCCCACCCCATCCCACTGGGGGGGAAAGTTGGAAAGACAGCCTTGGTGCTGTGCAAGCACTGCTCAGCAGTAGTCACAACATAGGTGTGTTATCAACACCCTTCTATCTCCCAGCACAAAACACTGCATCATGAGGGCTGCTATGGGGCAAATCTACTATTATTCCTATCTAGTCATTGACACCAGGCTAACCATGACCCCTGGTGCAAGCTTTCACATACATTTCTATTCATAATATTACAGCTGTTTCAGCTTTCCTGTTTCAAGTACATAAATATTCATATTAGGATTAGTTTAGCAGGATTATGGCATGCCTGAAGACTTTCTTGCAGATGTAAATTTATTTAAATATCAGATGAAATCCTGAAATACTTCTGCCAGAGTATGTATTTTGAATTTCAGTTTAACCACTGACTCAGCAGAAATGTACTGTAGGGCAGCTTTTCCAAAAGCACTTCAGCGTTTGGAGAAACAGTGTTGTGTCAACATTTAATGAAACTTGTGTGTCCTTGTAAACCTGGGGTTTTACCTCACTGAAGAACTCCAAAAAAGGCTTTTCCCGGATTCTCTTCCATGCCCTGAGTGGGGTAGCTCCACGTCTCCAGAGATTCTTGGCCTTCAAATCTTTCATAGGTCTTGCAAGTATCCTTGTGTTGGAGACATTGCTTCACAGTGAAAATAATATTTCAGTTAAACATAACAAGTCACAGTAACACCAGCCACAGCTTGATGGATGAACCCATTGCAGAAGGACACTCACAGAGTTGACAAGCTCAGTGTTTGGATCTCAGGTGAGACATGCTCTTGTACCTTCAGAAAGATGTCCCAACAGTGTTCTCTAGAGTATTCTTTCTCCCTGCATTTTGAAATTTTAAAAAAATTAATTTAAAAAATCAAATTGAATTAAGAATAAAAAGTTCTGGAAGGCAGTTTTAAGTCTGTTTTAACTATTAAACTATGAGAAGCTTTGGCTAAAAGCTGTGGACCATAGTTTCAAAGTGATTCTTAACCAAATGGTCATGCCCAGCATGAAAGCATTGATCAACTTCCTCTGGAAAGGGAGCAGAGGCAGTAGAACACTGCTGGCACTTCCCACATAAGTATACACTGAGTTGTTAAAAACATTTGTTTCAAAATCATTTATAGACTGGAGCTCTCAGCTGTCTTCCTGAAACACAACATTTTCAGAAACATGGTAAAATCCCAGCTGGTCATTTCCAAGTTATCCAGCTTTGACAAAACAATCCTGTTCCTGTAGTACATTTCTAGTTTCTTCTTCATTGCAAAAATTCAAATACTATTATACATACATTTTTTTCCATACTTCCCCTATCCCCAAAGTCCTTTTGAACTTATGTATTCAGTAAAGGTACAACATGAACAATGTCCTGCCCTCCATGATAGACCTGCTGGGTCTTGACTTTCTTGGCTCAGCTTATTCCAAGGACACCAGGGAAGTTCAGGGCCCCTGCCCAGGGGTGGATGTAAAGCACCAAGTGCAGCTCTAGAGTTGAGGGCATATAACCTTTAAACAGCTCACACAAAAGCCAGAGTTTACCCAGTAAAATCAATGCTTTCTCTTGGATGAGATACAAAATATACTGGTGTCTAGATTAAGGGCTTGGTCCTGCACGTTGTCCCCATGTGAGTGATCCTATTCAATGCCATGGTACTGTTTACCTGGCAACAGGCAGCAAAACGAAGCCATTCTGTACCCACACAAATGTCACTGAGCAAAGTGTCTCTAATTTGCTGTAGAATGAGTGACATACTTTAAAAACACATATTGTAAAAAATTCATCTCCCCACCCACTGAAGGGAGAAGAAATAGAAAAGGAACAACTCTGTCACAAAACCACAAAGAAACTCAGTCTTGCTTACATAAGGTAGTTCTGATAGATTTATAGATTTTTGCAGAGACTAAAAAAAGGCTGTGAAGAATATGTGTCCTGCTCAGGAAGTCATAATAAAAGAGCATGTTGACTTGCAGCAGTAAATACAGCATTAATTGCCAAGGAAAGCCCAAGCTTTCTCCCCAGTGATAGAGAGGACTTGGTTCCAACAGGTGTCAGAGATAAAAATATGGAAAGAAAAATGTCAGGGGAGACCCAGGGCTGTTGGCCAGCACCCTGATTTCAGCAAGCAGCTCTTTGAAAACAATACCCCAAAAAAGCAGAATTGTCTGTGTGGAAGTGACAATGAACTAACCAAAAAACTGGGGTTATGGTGAATGTGATTCAGGGGCACGCAATAATTTTTTAAGTGTCTCTCTCGATAAAAAGGTCTTGTATTTTGCTTTTGCAAAGTAGAAGAAAGCTTTATTAATAAGGTGTTTTGAATGTTGATCTGGTTGTCACAATCAAATGTGCAATTGAATCCAAAATAGTCACTGCAAAATATATTTTGGAACATATTTTCCCTCTGATTCAACATCAGTGGTTGCCAACAAAACAGAAAAATGGCTGAAGCACAAATTTTTTTATTAAAACCACTTTTTTTTTTTTTTTCAGTTGTGGAGTATTTCCATAATGCCCTTCTTCGAAGTTTATCTTGTGGAACACCTCAGAAAGACATAGGATAAAATGCACAAAATAGTGCCTGATTTGCTGGTATGCTTGGAAGATTTCTTTTTTTTTTTTTTCTTTAAAGAGATAGTCAAAATAAACTGCAAAACCACTAGTACTGGAAAAAATAACAAACAAGTGATCCATGGATGTAGCTCAAAAGTCACACAAGTATTCCCTGTGCAGCTGCTGGCATAATGAAGGCCATTTTCAATATGTAAGGACTGCAAAGCTGAACTTAATTCTCCCTTATATCTCATGGTAGCAAAGGGAAAAAATAGTAAAGACATTTAGCTCAAGCCTCGAGATCAGACATTGCTCATTTGCAGTTCTCAGTGTCTTCATTTGGCTCCAATGAAAATAAGTCAAAGCAAAATAACCCAAAAACAACAAAAACCTTAATGGTTATAGCAGTAGTGACCTAGGAAAATTAACCTCTTCTCTTTGTTCCATGTGTTACCCGTAAGAGGAGGATAAAGAAAAATCAGTTTAAATATTTCTTTCATTAGAATTTGCCAATTCAGTGGCGTTGAAATATTTTGTGGAAAGGTTGTGACCTTGACAAGACTAAGGGTCCTTCTGTGACTTGTCCTAAACAGTCCCTCAGCACTATTCCCTGGTTGCCTGACAAGGAGTCATACACCCAGCAACACAAGTTGCTATATTTTCAGCTCCTCAGTAGTTGACTCCTCCACAATTTCCAGGGTTTGAGACTTGCTGTTTTCTCCAGAGTCAATGTTGCAGTGTCTTCTGTAGAAAATACGTTGTATTGGAGTTTTATGGCAAGGTGGAACAAACAAAATATTAAAACACCCTGTGACAGTGTTAGAGCAACAAATGCCCTGTGACAGTTGGTGGAGCAACTCAGCAGTTGCTCCACCAGCTGCTGGGCACTTGCAACCTGGTGTGGGCAGCAGACATTGCCTGGACAGACACATGGGCTGTGATGGCTGTGGCATGTTGCAAATTCCTGGAACAGTAGATTGAAGAGAAGGAAACAGCAGTGATGGATGGACAGAGCACCCTGAACAGTATTTTCTTGAAACCTAGAGGTGTTCCCCTTTGCTTTCTGACCCATCTGCTGAGCCCTGGTGTCCCTAGGAATTCCTCTTAGGAGTGTTCAACACAACAGGTCCAAGTAGCTTGGGAAGAAGAGACACATCTCCCATGCACCTTTACTGATAACTGACACAAATGTACGTGCAGACTGTTTCTATTCTGTTGTCTTGGCAGAGACCACATCTACACTAACACCTGGATGCTGGCAGCTGCAGCAACACAAAGCTCAGCCCAGGCTTTAAAACCCATCCAGCAAGTAAGAGAAATGACTGTGCCATGTAGAGGATAAAGCTGTGTGCCTACATTGTACTGCTATCTCCAGCATGGCTGTCACCTTGACACATACCACACATAAATCGGGGTTTTATTAGAAGGCCAAGTCACACAAATACCTCCAGAAAACAGGGAAAGAGATACTGCTTTTGTTACTGTTTCTCCTCAGTTTCCCAGCTGCTTTCTGATACCCCTTCACTTTGTATCCTCCCATCATCTCCCTTGCCCCTCTGCTCCATCTCCCCTAGACCTTGCAGGTGCAGGGAAGTTATCCCAGATGGGTATGGGTGGTCCATTGCCTGCTGCTGGTGGTCAGCTCCATGGGCTCTAGTCTTTCAGCTCAACAAAAGTGCCACAGGTCCACCTCAGCACCGCTGCCAATACACCATTGCCTCTCACTGCCTTCAGCAGTTGGGACTTGACAGATACAAGGGTCCTTGAGCAAAGGGATCCTGTCCCCAGCACTGTTTATTCCATCATTGTCTCTAGCCATACTCTCCCATGCCTTCATCTGCTGAGGCCTGTGCACGGCCTGGGGGATGCCACACCTCCACTGGGGCATTTATGGAGTGCAAGCCAAGTCATGGCTGTACTTTCCCCAACTCTTTCTGCAAGGACAGCAGCCAAGTCATGGGCTGTGAAATGCCCTCCCTATCACTAAGAGATGACCCCACCTCCTCCTTGTCCTCCAGGTTACCACAGCTTGCCATGTACCTGTCTGGTCTCAACAACCCATCAACATGCATGAATCAGAGCAGCAAATAGCATCTTCCTCTTATCACACATCCCTGCTCTGGGTTCACTGGTCACTTCACTGCAAAGGGTATAGCAGAAACAGGATCTATTCTGCACTTGACACCTGACTCTGACAGCCTGGAAGTTGCTCAGCTGGCTGGAGTTCTTCATGGCCCAGAGACCTGAGCACAGCTCCTGCAGAGAAGGACTGGCTGCTTCCCGTGGTAGTATGGTTCATGGACACAGCCTTTGCCTCCCATTTCCAGGCATCCAGATCCCAAATTCTCCAGCCCACCAGAGCATCACCCAATATGTAACACAGATCCTGGGCAAACAGTGCCAGGAGCATCAGACACAACCCCAGTGAGGGTGAGTCAGAAATACCCTGTCAGGCTTCAGTGACTAAAGCAGCCAAGGACGTTTTGGGAGAGGGGACCTGCAGGGTGAGGTGGTGTAAAGTGGTGCTGTGAGCCGTCTTCCCCTCTCTTGGAGCAAAGCTCTCTGCAGCATCTCACACAGGTATCTGGCCAAAGTACAGCCAATTCTTTTATCTCATTACCTTCTGAAATTTTCTGCCGTTATCCTTTCAGCCACCAGTAGATGGTGATACTTTATCTCCATCGAAGTTGTATGTGTACAGTGGAGAACCAGGGAGGCAGCATGACAAGACTGTTTGAGAAGAGACTGAAAAATAAAAAATATATATAAATCCAAAAGTCGGGTTCCAGAAAATCTCCTGCTTGGGCAGACACTGATTTTGGAGGTCTAGCTAATACCTCCAACCTCACTCAGGGACCCTGGCTGGATTTCCAGAGCTGCAAAAACTGCAACTTCAACTGTATCACTTGCTTCCTGGTGTGATCCTTTGTGTATGTTTAAATGAATGCATGAGAGGAGGTCTGAAGGCAGAGCACTTCGTGGAAGCTGCACAGTCTGGGCACCGGAGAGATGAAGAAAACTCCTTTATCACTGAGGATGCAAATAGCATCCGCACCATCTCCAACAAAGCAAAATCCTGGAGGTGTGTTTGATGATCACAACCTCTTGAAAAGCTCCCTTTATTTTACAGGCTTCTCCTCCTGCAGCAAGTGAAAAACTGCAAATCACTGATCTGCACAGTCCTCTGTGCAAAATGTACTCTCCCACTTCCAGCTCTTACGAATTGCCCTGAGAGCTGTACTTGTGCAAGAACTAACCTAATCATAAGAAGAAATAGAGTAGATCTAAATCCTGCCCAAAATTGCAATGGCAACATTTTTGCCATTCCTGATTTATTGATATATCATTTACTTTGGGGCAAGACTGGTGTGGTCCTAAGCACAGGCAAAGGGTGGCAGGATAATAAAGCCCTGCCTAGCGCTAAGCCGCGTGACTGGCTGCCTTGCAGGCACACTAGGAGGGACCAAAAACACACGACCACAGCAGATCTTTCCCCTGTTATTGCTCCAATTACAGGCCTGACCTTCCTCTCCCAGAAACTCTGTGGATTACATGTGCCATCATTTTGTTTGTCCTAAAACCATTGCTAACATACTCGCATCCATTCAGCTGAGAGCCATTTTTTGCAGGTGCGTTTCTTAGGTGTTCCCATGTCTGTTGCCTGGACAGATTATTTTATGGCCTCACCAACTCATTCTTGTTTTGCCTGAATCCGCCTCCACAGGTGCTCCAGCCACTGCTCCAGGTTGTGGCTTCAGTATCATCAGCCTGGACAGGCATTTCACGGCTTGGGATTTGTCCAGCTTATGGACTAGAAAGAGCAACAGCAGGTGCCAAACCTGTGGACACCTCATGGTAGTGAGGGCAAGGAGCAACTCAAACCACAAGAAGCTGAGCTCAATTCAGTACTTTGCAGGGGGCATTAAGATACTAACAATATGAGTCTGTAACATAATTATGAAAACAGGGATCTAAACCCAGTTCTCACACTTACAAAATCAGTGCATGCAGCCCAGCAAAATGGGCATCTGAGGAGAAAACAGCCTCGGTTAAACCTCCCTAGCTAGAGGACATAGCTATCAGTTGGGTTTCAGCCTTACCTACTGCATAGTTAGCAGTGGTTAGCAGTATGGTTTTTCCCTCAAAGTACGATTTCCAGACAACTAATTTGGACTCAAAATATCTCTCTCTCTCCTTAGGGTTTAAAGAAGACAGAAACCCAAATTAGAGAGGACTCATTTGGATTTAGCAAGAGGTTGAAAACATTTCACCCAACGAAGAGAACAAGCACCAGCTGATAATTTTAGAATCCCATAAAAAAGGCAAAAGCCACCCAAGCAGATCTCAGAGAAAGACCTCCAAATTACACATATAGAAACAGGAGATAAAACAATGAAGTGCAATCAGTCCTCAGAAACTCCTGCCTAGAGCAGCAAGGCTGAGATTGTCCTGGCCAGGCCTAGGATGGAGAGAAAAGAGCAGTCAAGGCCCTGAGAGCACCCTGGGGAGGGAGCAGTGCCAGTCGGCAGCCCCAGTCCGCCTGTTTCTCACCTTCTGTGAAATGAAGTCCTGCTTTGAGCCTCTCCTGCATGTGCAGGGAATAGCTGACTGCAGCAGCTGGCAAATGGCTCTGGTGAGGAGAGTAAAAGCCATCATTAAAATTTAGAAAAAAAAAAAAAAGAAAAGTAAGAGCAACAGATACATTTGACAGAAAATCACATCAGAAGCAGGTTATTGGGAAATGCCTGTGGTGCAATTGCAGCTCCAGGCTAAAGAGGCACCTGCTGTGCCCACTGTTAATTAATTGCCACGGCATCAGATGCTGCCAGAAATGCCTCACCATGGCTATGTGACATACCGTAACATTGCGACATGTGCCTTGCCTCTGAAAAACTTTCACTTGGTGCATCCCTCCAGGCAGCTTGCTGGGGAATAAAAGCCCTCAAGCCATCTGGCAGGATAAACACTCCCAGTTAGCCTGGATCCTGCAGTCCTGGGATGGGACTTGGCAAGGTGGAGGTTCAACAGCCTGTGCCAGGAAGGCTTCAAACGTTTATCGTCTTGAATCAGTGACCTCAACCCAGGTACAGGAGACGTTCCCCATACAAACTGCTCCACATGGTTTTGATAATTTCTACACCCCATCTTTACAAGATTTATCACACAATGCCATGACAGATGACAGAGCTTGGCTGGCTGGGCACTGCAGCAGCTTCTCCTTCCAGCTCCGTGCAAGGCTGTGGAAGAGAAACATGAGCCCCCCAGACCAGGCACTCAGACCCAGACCAGCAGCATCACCATCTCTGCAGGAACACAGTGGTTCCCTCTGCTAGCTGACAGCTCCCATCTTCCCTTCATGCAGTCCCCCAGCCTGCCATCAGGTCTCTTTAGCTTAAAGAAGAGGAGACTGAGGGGTGACCTCATTAATGTTTATAAATACGTAAAGGGCGAGTGTCATAAGGACGGAGCCAGGCTCTTCTCAGTGATGGCCAATGATAGGACAAGGGGCAATGGGTGCAAGCTGGAGCATAAGAGGTTCCACAAAAATATGAGGAAAAACTTTTTCACTGTGAGGGTGACAGAGTACTGGAACAGGCTGCCCAGAAGAGTTGTGGAGTCTCCTTCTCTGGAGACATTTAAGCCTCACCTGGATGTGTTCCTGTATGACCTGCTCTAGGTGGTCTTGCTCTGGCAGGGGGGTTGGACTAGATGATATTTTGAGGTCACCTCCAACCTGTCACATTCTGTGATTCTGTGTGATTCTGTGATCAGCAAGGGCTCAGCTCACCCTTCTGCTGGGCGAAACCTCAGAGCTGCCCCCTGGGTCAGGCCCCATTCCCCTCTGCCGAAGGATGCTCGCTCCCAGCACAACATCAGGAGCAGCATCAGGCCTGTAATACCTTCATCCTCCCTTTTTTCAGCACCAAGTTTTTTCATGATTTCCATGCCGCTCAACTCCCTTACAGGCCACCCCTCCTTACCCCTTAATTTTAGCCACAAGTCTATCCCCAACTGTAACGTACTCTCAGGGAAGTATCTGACACGAGAGCAGCTCCCACCCTGAGCCCCCGCCATGCGCCAGGGATGCAGACAGCCCCAACTCCATGGCATTTCAGCATCAGATTTATTATTAATTATCGGTGTCATTATCACACAGTACCTACGAGCCCTGGCCATCTAGGAAAGCCCCGCACAGAATATTAAAATGCTAATTTCCCTCAGAGATGAGAACTTGCCGGTGTCTGTCTGCTCATTTGTTTGCAAATGTCATTTTGCTGTTGAGGCTGTATTCCCAGCAGGCGCGGTAAGGAAACGCTTGCATAAACAGCCCCTGTTTAAGAAACCGTGTCTCTCACACATTCGTCCATTACAGCCCTAATCAGGATTACTGTGACACTGTAAGAAAACGGTTTCATTTTGCCTGATGCATTTTTAAGATCTTATTGTGCTTTCAGAGCACCTCAGTGCAGAGACAGCTTTAGGATATATGGTGGAGGATGTAAGTTTCCTCTGCAAAGTGTGGCCTAACTGGCTGTAGTAAGTTATATTAAGGCACAGTTCATTTTTGTGCCCCTGTGTAAGCCTCCAAATGGCACACTGGTGTGTGACTGCTGCAGCTGTCCTGGGTTTTGCCCTGGTATCAGGTTCTGGCATGGAGAGCAGGCAGCTCTTGGCAGTGGTGGCTGTCCTGGGCTGGCAGCCAGCACCTGCTGGAGCTGACAGAAGCCCTTGCACCCCCGCCAAAGGGCTCAGGAGCTGTGCTAGAGGGCAGAGACATCCTCTCTTTTGGCACAGGATGGAAACCCCTCTATTTTTAATGACAGCAATTAACAGGGTATGGTTTTTAATGCTAATGATAGGTAGGTGGAGAGGTGGCTCAAGAAAAGCAGAGTCAAAGGCTGCAGCTCTGCAAGCAAAGCAAAGAAATGCTGTTGTTCCTCCCGGCTCCACATCAGGTTTCCTTGGAGAGCTGCATGTGAAACGCCAACCCCCTTCATCACCTTCCCTTTTCACTGCTAAAGTATCTCCTGAAAATATCTGAATTCTCTTCTCCTCAGGCGTGTGATTTCCAGCAGTTGACAAAGCATGGGAATTGTTTCAGGCTGCATTTTAAGGTAAGTAAACCAGCATTCAGTTCTATGGCAGAGGGAGCAAAAGAATTTGGCACCAACAAATGCATATACGACAGTTCAGCTTAAAACAAACAAGCAAATGAAGCCAGGACCTCTCCTCACAGGTATTTTTGTAAGAGTCTGCCGTTGAGCAAGACTGGTAGTGTTATCTCAAGTTTTGCAATGTCCTGAATGTTTAGAACTACTTCAACAGCTTCTAATCATGGGGGATACAGAAACATAGCCAGAAAAGTAGCTTGGAGAGAAAGATGGACAGTTTTTTACAGCTTTACAGCAAACATCACACACATACATAGTAGAGGCTGTCTCATTAAACAGGGTCTTCCTTCTTTTGCAGTCACGGTACCCATTGCACTTACAAATACCTGCCTTACATTAAGGCCACGTGTCTGCCTCTAGGAACTATCATGAAGTGATTGCAGTAGGGTTTGCTGCTGCCAGATGGGAACTCTATGTGATCAGTAATAATAATCCACTCCCCAGGTTAGGGATGCAATTGTGTTTGCAGATGTTTGAAAGCTTATTACAAAAGAGTCATGGCTAGGACACCTGAGTGAGACAAGAAAGTCAGACAGACTGGGACAATTCATGGATGAAAAAATCAAAGTTAAGATGTAGCAAAAAGCATTGCAGGTACTGGCTCCTGTAACTCTCAGGGCTGAAGAAGTCACAGAGTTGATACCTGAGGATGCCTGTCTCCCAGTACCAGAACTACTCACAGCTTCATTTCTGAGCTGCCCCCACATAATTTTAAATCAGAGATGGATCAAAATGTACAGAAGGGCCAGAGCAGACACACTGCCTGGGTTTGCATGGACGGATGTGCTGGAATGCCACAAACTTACCAAAATCTCTGTCCCACACAACTGTCACTGCTCGCAACCAGGGTCTGGCACTACTCCAGACTGGCCAGCCACAGAACTCAGCCTAATCCAGTCCTAATGGGAAATGAAGGAAAGGAACAGAGAAATAAAAATGAGAACCATGGCCATGGTGGGCAGTGCTGAGTAGTTCATTCCAGACTAGCTTTTCACAGTGAGAGAAGGAATCCTGAGTAGAGAAGCAAGGCTGAGACAGCAGTGCAACCAGCAGTGCCTGCTGGGGCAGGGGCTGGTTCTTGCTCTCCTGCTGAAGCCTCCCTTGGGGCTGCCTGGTGTCCCAGCTGCTGGCAGGATGCTCTGAAGGGAAGCTCCAGCCGCTGGCAGAAAACATGGAGCATCCCAGCTCAGCTACACCAGCCCTGTGGCATGTAGGCAAATCTGCTGCGCCTGCTGATGGCGCTAATGGTGCTTGACCTAGCAGGCTGGGTTCTTGGGGTGCCCTTGCTCTGTGCATTAACTTAGTCTCCAGTGTTACCTGACAACTCAGACATGAAGAAGCCAAAACACGTGCACAAGTAATCTGGAGAACAGGTTCCCTGTGCAAGCAACAAGGCTCAGACAAAACACTGTTTATCTCCATGGCAGAGATACGGGGGAGGGAGGCACTTGCTGTAAATCACAGCGTTGTTCTTCCTGCACCAGGAACACATACAAATCCTCTTTGCCTGGTTGCCCAGGCCCCAGACCACAAGAGAACACTGGTATGTAAATAGATTCAGGTGCTGCTGCCCAGAGGCACAAAACTCCCCACCGGCCAGTCTGAACCCACCACTGTCTGCCCCACCAGCATTGCTGAAGTGCAGAGCTGCCTGCTCCCCCTTTGCCCAGACAGATCTCAGAGCTCTGCTGACCCCAGCCAGACTGCTCAGCAGCTCCTTCCCAGCCTCAGCACTGGCATTGGTCCCAGCGTCAGCAGGTGAGGGGCTCAACCCAGGGGTGCTTCTCTTTGTGGCCTTGCCCTGTTGGCCCCGTAGCATGCTCCACTGTGGGATCATCCCCATCTCATCCTTCTCCTGCCCCAGAGGAAAAGCACTGATGATGCTTGCTGTGGCAAGAAAGTGCCATAGCCCTGAATCCAGCGCAGTTTGGGGCTACAAAACTCTACAGAGTACAGGCTGACTCTGGGGTGGTGTTTAACATAGGCCATGTTGGAGGTCGGCAAATGTTGGACATAGAGGCAAGCTGTCTGCATCAGGATGTACGTGGACACCAGGCAACAGCAGATCAGGCATTTCAGGGCTTCGCTTTGCCAGGGCCACATCCATTTGCAGCCTGGCCAGACCAATGAGTTTATGGAAACAGGCTGGATGGTAACACACCCTTCAGCCTTTCCAGCTGGAAGCATCACTCTGATGGGCCTCTGGACACTGGTCCTTCCAGAAAAACAGGGTATCATCTTTGGCCAGAGTACTACCACCAAACCACAACGGCTTCCCTTTTCCAGCTCCCTTCTGGGCTCCATCCATTCCGTGGGATTTGCCAGCAGATGGCAGGCAACCCCTGTCAGAGGTCCTTGTCAGCCGCAGAGGTCCTAGCCATCAGCACTTGGCTACTGAGCTCCTCGGTCTCTTCTGAACAGCAGAAAGATCTCCTCCCAGCTCTTCTGCCCCTTCCCTGGTCATCCTCACACCTGCACCCACATCAGGCACAGCACTGAGCCAAACCACCTGGACACACGGGTGCAGTAACACTCCATGTGAGTTTGCAGCACTGTAAGGAGGTGGATCAAGAAGAGCCAGAGGTCAGAGTGCACAGAGGTGTTTTGTTCCAACATCAGCAGTGCAGAGAGCTGCACTTGGTTCCCTGATGGCCACTTAGCCCAGAGAAACACTTTTACATTAGAAGAAAGAAAGAGCAGGTCTCTGATCCATGCAGGGTTCTTAGTTCAGATCAACATTTGACATTAAATTCTTGTTTTGTTTCAAGGAAAAAGAGGCCCATGATCAAAGACAGTGTGTCAACATCAAGAAGCAAACACTGCACCCCAGGCTTCAGATTCAGGGCCCCTGTACCTACTCATCCTGGTTGGGCATTGCCCAGGACACCGGCAAACAGAAACCACATTTACAAACCCTGTCATAACACCACGGAGACTACTGGCAGAGAGACTTGCCAAGCAGAAAATGGCAATGGCTAAGGATAGACACTTCATTTTCAAGCCTCAAGAAGCTGTTTGCAAAAGCAAAGTTGGAGTGCAAGAGCTTTGCTCTGAAGTCTCCCACTGAAACCAGTGACAGGTCTGCTCCAAAAGGCTCTAGGAAAGGAACTGGCTCAGACCTGTGCTCAAACTATTTGCAGTTTTTGTGACAGAGAGCATTTAGCCAAACTCTTGTCAGGAAATGTGAATTTCAACATTTGTATGTAGCCGTGTATTAAAAGTGGAAAACCCACAAAACAAACCCCCAAACTGATAAACAGCACCAGCTTCCTAAAGAGCAACTCCTCTGCTGACAGGGCGGCAGACCCTGGCTCATCAGGAGCCATGGCTGGTGCCGGTGGGATGGTCCTGGCTCTGTGGCCATTTCAGCTCAGCTCAAGCAGCCCCAGCTCTGCAGGCTGCTGGGCTGGGCAGCAGGTCTTCATGGCTCTTCCCTCTCCTTCAGCTTGCACATACTCTCACCAGCTGCCAAAGGGCATCATGTGTAGTCCCCTTGCAGGTGCACACGTAGCAGCTCAGAGGAGTTAAACGTCTCTCCCAGGCTTTGGTTAACTAGTGCAACCAGTGGGTTTTTGCCCTCCCATTGGCACTGCCATGGTCCAGCTGGTGTGCAGGAGGACTGATGACCACAGCTTCCACCAGCCTGGACACCACCACCCTG
Source organism: Brachypteracias leptosomus (assembly GCA_013401335.1). Taxonomy (NCBI): domain Eukaryota; kingdom Metazoa; phylum Chordata; class Aves; order Coraciiformes; family Brachypteraciidae; genus Brachypteracias; species Brachypteracias leptosomus. Next base: position 23,983 of record VYZX01029111.1, on the reverse strand, counting down.
TCCACACACAAATGTACAGGCTGGCATGCTCCCAGCACAGCTGTAGGGCTGCTCTCCTCTCCATGCATGACAGGAGTTATGACGCAGCCCTCAAGGGCTCAGCTCTGCCCACACAGGGTACATGCTACCCCATAGAATCATAGAATGGTTTGGGTTGAAAAAGACCTTAAAGATCATCTAGCTCCAAACCCCCTGCCATGGGCAGGGACACATTCCACGAGATCAGGTTGTTCAAAGCCCCATCCAACCTGGTCTTGGAACATGTATCTAGATTTAGTTAGACTTTTTGTATTAAACAGGTCACAACTGACTTATCCGTTTACACTTCACATTACAACAAACAAGAAAATCTTAGTTTATATGTCTGTGGACAGAGGGTGGGAACCATGAGTCTATGATGGCCTCACCACCACTGAGGTCCAATAGCAGTGACTGCAATGGCTTACACTGCCCAGCTACGCAGCAAGCCGAAGAGGCACACTGGTGTTCCAAGAACCCAGTGGAGGAGTTCAAAAGGGGCTCTTGACTCCTTGATCAAGAACTTTGTGTCAAGAACAGAAGCCAAGAGAAACTCCTGCAGAACAGCACTTGCTCATGGTTCTATCATAACATCATAAAATCATTTAACAGTTGGACTCAATGATCTTAAATGTTTTTCAACTTAAATGATTAAATGATTCTATGATTCAGTTTGGAAAAGGCCTTTAAGATCATCAAGTCCAACCGTAAACCTAACACTGCCAAGTCCACCAAGCTGAGACAAAGTCAGCCTAGCCTGTTCCTACCAGGTTTGCTGGGTCTTGCACACATACACACATACAGATGCACACGTGGCTGTTAAAGCATGTTATGGTGACAGAGAAATGTGGGGTGATTCAAAAGAAAATAATGGAGCTGCTTCCACCTTCCCATGTGAATGTGAATCATGTGGGCTCAAACCCCAGCCAGGAGCAAATCTAGAGATCATTAATGAAATATAAAAGAGCACCCCCTGAGGCCTTGCAGCCTCCTCCACCTCTCTCCCCCTCCCAGGATGTCAGTCCCTCTAATGGGCTCTGGCAGGGTTTGTTCCCATCCTCCCTCAATAACCCCGTGCTCACACCCTGTCAGCACCTGCAAACGGAAGGAGAAGTGTTCATTTTCAAGGGCTTTTCCAGAAAGGTCCAGCTCTTACCCTCTTCTTCCAGAGCAGGAAGGTCATCTGAGTCAGTGTAGGTCTTCTGCTGGTAGTCTTCTTCCAAAGCAGCTGCCACCTGGGACCTTGGGGCAGGCAGGTTGGGTTGCAGAGGGAGGAGGCCAAGAAGATGATGCTGGTGGGGTGCTAAGGGTCCCTCTCTGCAGAGCACTAGGGGCAGCCAGGCCCCTCCTTGCTGTTTGAAGCTGCAAGTCATCCTGCAGCCCTGCAATGGGGTGCCTGGGACTCCCTTCTTGCTTCAGCCCCTCTGCTGCCTCCCCTCCCTCCCTCCCTCGGCAGGACAAGGGCTGCTGGCTCAGCAGATGATCTGTGGAGGCAGAAGCTTCCTGCTGGTGGAGGGCTGGCACAAACCACCTAGTCTAACCTGGAGGGGCTGGTGGGAGCCCTGCAGGAGGACAGCATTTGTGGACTTTCTTTTGCCTGTGATGGTCAAGGAATCCAAGTTTCCATCAGCCATTTCTGTTTGACTTGCAGGTCAACGAGATGCCTTTCTTCAACAATACTGGTGTCCTCCAAGCAGAAGATCCAGCTTTGTGACAGATGATGTCTGCCATACTGCTGATGGGGCTGGCTCTCTTCCATGTAGGATTTTGCTTTTTTACATTCCTCAGTAGTGTCCCATGAGGCATATGATGCTTTCATCCACAATGGTAAAATATGCAAGAAAATCTGTAGAAAATAATCTTGAGAGGGCTCAGGCCTCTCTGAAAGTATGTGCTGTAATGATAGATGTCCTGATGGACAAACACCAGAGCTCTCAGACAGCTCCCCAAGAGAGCCAGGACCCAGGCAGCACTAGCAGCAGAAGATCCTCCCCAGCAGCACAAGCAAAGTGAAACAAAACACCCAAGAGCTCTCTGAATATACTATTTTTTTTAATGCATCTACCATGAACCATAGAATGGTACCCTCAGGTGCAGGCTGCCAGGCACCTAGAGAAGAGAGGGTTTGTGCAGGAGTGGGCAAAGTTGAACCATGGTGTGAAAGGAAAGACTGGGGGGCATCAGACCTCCCCCAAATCCATCCAAATCCAGTGAACTAACAGTTACCATGTGACTCTCCCATGGGAGAGACCTTAAACACAGCAAAACGAGGTCTGGATCTGAGGCATTGCAGAGAAGCAGGAGGTCACGCTTCAAAAAACTTCCAAAAGTCCTACCCTCACCCATACACTGGACTTGACAGACCCACCAAGAAATGTCATGGCCTAAAACATGCTGGAAGATGGGCATCGCAGGCCCACTTCCTGGAGGCAACCACGGAGCTGCGGCAACTCAGTGCGTCACCTTTTCACAATCAGGAGTGAGCTGGTCCTCACGTGGCACCTTCCACCTCTGCCTCTCCTGCCTGAAGGCCCTTGGGAGCGGTGTGCGTGGGGAGGAGAGGCGGGGTGCAACATGCCCATCACTGTGCTGGCTGGCACCTCGCTTCTGGCTCCAGTCTTTTCCACTCTTTCAGTTTCTTGTACTTCAATTTGCAACGGTGGGAATTGCGATAGGGCTCAAGGGGGTCCAGAGGGTTTTTCTGAAGCAACACAGTGTTTGTGAAGTGTCTGAGAAAGCAGACACCACTGCCAGAGTCTCTCTGTCCCAGATAGGAGAGCAGCACAGCAGCAGTGCCACCCTCTCCCGGCTCACCCCAGGCTCTTCTGGCACCTTCCCAAGACACCCACTGCCTGCAACATGTGCTGACAGCTTGCATAAGGTGGGCCTGTTGCTCCTGGGGGCTGGATAATCTCCCTTCCCATCTCCTCCACACATGGGCTTCGCAGTTGGAGCTGCCCTGAGGTGGCGTGCTGCATTCGCCATCCTTTGTCTTCACTGCTGCAGCAGTAACACAAGAGAGGACCTCTACAGCAATCCCACCACTTCCAGACCCTCTCAGAGGACTGACTCACTGAGCAGTTCACAAACATCCACAGTAGCAAACCTCCACATCTGACAGATGCCATGGTCCATGCAGGGGCTGAGAAATCTTGCAGGAGGGATGGTTCTGGCTGAGAGAACGTGGGTCTGGGTCAGGTAACTGCGTTCCCCACCAGCAGCTGTGGGGCTGGGAGATGGTCCCACACCCAGCTGAAGGAAGCAATCATGTTACATGGTAGAGATGTCTGGTCCTGAATACAAGTATGTGGTATAAACCTGAAACCTGCTCTGTGAATGCTCAGCACTGTTATATTTAGCATGCACAGCTATTCTGGCTACACAGGGTATCCTGTTTTCTCACTGCATTATTAGCCATGCTGGCCTAAACAAACTTAGGACATATCCTAATAATTTAAATGAGTATATGGCTGGAGTTCACCTGTTTGGCAAGATCCTGAAATCTAAAAACACAAGTGTGTTTTCACACAGAATTGCCATGGTTGCCATGGACCTTCAAGATCCAACCGTTACCTATTTCTACAATAGACATGACATGATGTTTTGACATCCACATGTAGCATATTCAGAGACCACTCATGACCCCACAGAACTAGGGATCCTTTCCACTTTCTTCCCCAGTCCCCCTCACAAGGTACGCAATGTCGCATGTGCTGGAATCTCAGTGCACACAAAGACAAGACTGAATGCTGCCACGGTGCTCCTCTGATTTCACTTTCAAGGTAGTGTACAGACTGCCCAGAGTCACAGACAAGCAAATTGCTGGCCTCCCCCCATCACAGAGGAGCTAGGTAGAATACAAACGGATTATCTCAGCTTTGTTACACAAGAAGCTGCAGTGATAACGTGGTCTTGGAATAGTGCAGCCACTCTATATTAAAGTATGACGCACTACGACTGATATATGAGTTTGGCACGTTAGGTGGGAAAGAACGTGCCTGCTTCTGATCTAGCTGGCAGGTCATTTCTTATGTCCTCCAGCACACGCGATCCACTGACAAGCATTTTATAAGATTTACATTAACAAGCCCCGGTGGAGCATTTCTGCACAGACAATATATGTAAATGTTATCATGCGAGATTGAGTTCTTGGAAATGAAAGCCACCGTGCAAATATGATACATGTCACAACCTCAGATGACTCAAACACACTTAAACAGTTCCAATACTGCTCTGGATGATAACAGAAGTTACTTCATTCCTGCTTCCCAGAACCAACTATCTCAAAGTCACAAGGGACTTCCAGCTTTCATCCAGCAGCAGCACAATGTAGGAGCAACTCCTGATAATCCCCATTGAGACCTACCCACCAGGGCGTGTTAGTAGATGTCCCCATTGTTTCTTAAATGGGTAGGGATTTATTTCTATGCTTGTGGGATACAGTAAGCTGCAAGAAACGTTTAAACAAAAGATCCATTGTTACCAGGGGGAGTATTTTTAAATCATAAACTATGCACATTTTCATGCATTTATGGGTGGGCAAGACCAAAGTCTATAAACTTCTTGACGTGATTGAGTCAGTTTGCTTGCTATGTGCAGGGAATTTTTTAAAGGTGACCCACTCCTGTCAACTTCCCTAGGTATACTTTCTAGAGTTGTGATGCTCTACTTATGAGATAAACTTTTCTCTTTCAAACTCCAATGTTTCCAAAGAACTGCAGTTACTGCACACCACCATGATTTGATCTGCCAACTTGGATGTCCTCTGCTGCAGCAAAAGGAGGACACTAGCAAGGGAGAAGCCCAATGTCCTCTGGTTCCTCTTTGTTTGCAAGTTAACGTTCTGAGTTTTATTGCCAAAACCAAACTACTGGAAACTTTCTTTTGTGCCACTGCAAGAATGAGTCATACAATTAAAATATGTTGAAAAAAAAATCATAGCTAGAATTCCACAAACTACTTGTTCTAAATCATATTAGATAATGGCAAGACCAACAACAGATGTTTTTGAAGTGTACAGCTTAGTAATAATAATATGATCTGACAATTTGCAGTCATCTCATAGCACTATCTGTCAAACTGGAGGACTACAGGAGCCTTTTGCAGTAAGACTTTAAGCCTTTAATTCTGCAGTTCCTTGGCTCACCTTTCAGTCAAGGAAGTATGTTTTCGTTGAAAGCTGATTGCTTTTCCACAGACCTGTGTGACATAAACTTACAAGTTAAAGTTCAGTGTCCAATTGTGTAAATTGTCTGCAAGACTCTGAACTGACAGCTGTGACCAGGTCAAGCATGCAGAGTTAGAGGCCATCTTTCCAGAGCAGGGCTGTGCCATGATGCCCAGACAAGAGTAGAAAGCATTTTTAACAATATAAATGTTAAAAATACACATTTAAATATATTTAAAAGGTCATCATGTTCTAGGGAACTTCAGAACCTAAACTTGATAGCATTAAAACTTTGTTACAAAATCAAAAGGCTGCACATTTCCAACTTTTTTTTTCATAACATCTCAAGGAATTCCTATTTGTGGATGTAAGGGAGAATCTTACCACTGTAGGTTCAAATGCAGCCCGTGAAAAGGGCATCTGAGCCATATATCATTCAGCAGGACCTGATCCATATTTAAAACTTTATGTGCCGATGATAGATATGAAGAATTCCTTTCTTCAGTGCTTTGCATATTGGGATTTTTATTACTTAAGACACATAATTAGTCTTGTGGGACGGACATTGCATAAAATATATTATTGCTGGCTACCATGTCACATCCAAGATTCAGTAACAAATAAATTACTTTTTTTGTTCCTTATTTTGAAATGTTATATTTAAAAAATAATGCAGTTTCTCCTTTATGAATTAATTTATAACATTTACTGCTAGTGTAAGCAAAGTAAAACTCCATTCTGACAATGGACCAGGACAAAGGTCCGCAATGACTTCAAACAACAGATGGAGGTTTCAAGTAACTTCTTACTAAACATCATCAAAAGACATTTTAGCTAAAGGAATGTATTGCTGAATATTTTGTTCAGCCATATATTCAATGTATGCCATGTACATGTAAAAGTTACACACTCAAGTTCTCTCTGTCCTCTTTAAGGCACTTCACAGAACACACTACAAAATAGTCACAGTTACAGTGCATACATTGCACTTTATACAAAGCTGGAAAACACATTACGTAAAAACTATTAGGTAGGCTGGCATTACTTTCAGACTTCAAATAATAATAATCATTATTCTTCTAAATATCTCCTCTGGATTATCGTCGATATCTGTTACATAACAACTGTGGTACTCCCACAGCAATTTCAGCAGCTCGGCTATGACTGTACACACATCTTTCATAACACTGTTGGTGGTTTTAATCCACCTCAGACAATTACTGTTCTAATAAACATTTCTTTGCAAATGAAAGAAATCATTGTAGCAATCACAATAATGTTTTTCTACATTACTACAAAAATACCAAATAAATCAAAGCTTCTGTTTTTTCTGTGATCTTCAACAAGGGCATGACGTTCTCTGGAATGTAAAAAAGCAGTACCTACCTGTTAGAAACACACCGCAGGTAAACCATCATTAACCTTTGCTGGCTATTGGAACGGCACTTGCTGAGCTACTGTACCAGAAGAAAACTTGCCTGTCTCAGGGAGCTTACGATGGATGAACAGGGAGGTGACAGATGGATGCAGACAGACAGGAGGGTGTAACAAAACACTGGGACAGTTGTCATCAACACAACAGGTACAACTCATAGCACACCAGTAGTTTAAAATACTAAACTTCTGTAGACATCAAAGCCAAAGGGGTTTAATGCAGGATGCAGAAGTCACCTAGGAGGGAATTTTTCAGAAATTTGTGCAACAGGTCTTCAGTTGGAAAGAGAGCATAAAAATGCTTACTTGGAAATCTAAAATGGGGGGTATAGAGGCTGACTTGCAGGGGTGATCAGAGCAGGAGATAGCTTATGTAACTTCTCGATTTGAGTAAGAGGGATGGGGTAACAGCAGGCTTTGGCAATGACATGCAAGTGAAGAGAGCAGCTTTAGGTCTAATGCAACAAAGATGGCAGAGCCAGGGCAGTAACATAAAGCGAGAAACAACAAGTCAAAGCAAGAGACAAGTAAACAACCTACTCTGCAACTTTCTGGATGGCTGTGAAATGTTAGTTGTCTAGCTGTCAATGACAGAAAAAGAGATGACACCATAATTCAGATCACTATGAGGTGGCTGGATTTGATTCTAAATTGCATGACTAGATAGAAAAAACAGGGAGATGCCATAGAACAACAAAGACTGGTACAGAGCCAACGTAGGAGGGTTTAAGGACATCCAAGCTGAGAGGTTATAGCTTTTCAGTAGAACAATTGATATTTATTTGAAAAAAACAGATGCATTTGCCTGCACATCGCCCTTTCAAGTTTCCAATCTGTTGGTGTATTTGTTGTCCTTGTCTTGATTTGGAACTTTTGGTGAATCTTAAGTAAATGCTGTGGCTCTTATAGGTGACCTGAATTGCCTAATTGGATTGATTGATCTGGATTGCTGCTGACTAAGCACAATCTTACCAAAAACCAGAACACCAGAAGCAGAAAGGAAACTACAAGGTGTATAGAGCTGGGGACTCTGTTGCGTTGAGGCTGAAGCAACAGCTCTTCATCCAGGAGGTATCAGAGATGCAGACTAAGCTTTTTGGCAAAAAGCTACTTCTATTCTCACCCTTGTGCAAAAGGCACATCAGAAACTGAAGCCTCTTTCTTAACATGTTTGGTAGTGCAAGTAAATCCCAACCAGTCTCACCTGTGCAACTGCTGGGGAGAAGACAGGTGGGACTTTTGGAAGACATTAACTCTCCATCTGTGAAACAATGTTTAGGTGGAACAGAAACACACAGAGTAGCAAAGCACAAAGCCCCACCCTGAAACCCCACCAACATGCTCTCACTTGTACTTTCAATGTACTTGAAACACTTGAAATCCTCCAAGGTCCAAGCAGGAGGAAAAAGAGGGCATTTAGCTTTAGAATGCAGTAAACCAGCTTTTCAAGACACATCTACAGGACTGCCACACAAGTAACAATGAATCTCAACAAGTAGCATCGGTGGGACATGCCAGAATGCCTTTAAGCAGAGGGCAAAACCCCAAGAGAGCCACTCCATCGGTTCTGTTTTCCATAAAGCTTCATTCTATTTTGATAGACACTTACCCATGAATATCCTCGTGGGCATTTTAAAAGCTGCAATTTCAACTCTGAGGTTGTGCAAGCTTTGTTTTGTGTGGTGTATGATATCATAAACATCCTGAATGTAATTACAACTGCAATTTTGTGGGCTCTATTTTCCCTCTTGGTAGCCCAAGGCCAATGTTTACAAAAACTTTTCAGCACGCTTATTTGATTTGAACTTTTTATTATTATTACAAATGTATATTATTTTATTAAAAAAATTCACACTGAAGCAAAGTCAATTCCATTTCATTACAACCAAGAATATAAAATAAATGCAATGAACTCATAGTTTAGTTTTAACAGTCATTTCAAGAGTGACCATCAGGACAACTTAAAAGCAGTAAACTCTCAACTCTAGAATGAGAAACAAGTATTTTGCTTTGTGGTTTTGATGGCCCATTGGCACAGGCGCTGCCAAATGAAGCCACCACAGATCTAGAGCGGCAAAGTTTTGTGGCAGCATGAGGTGTATACACAATAATTTCTAATGAAAACTACAAAAATGAAAGATGCGTGCATAAAATTATCAGGTAAAAAAAAATAACTGAATAGACAGGCACACTTCCACAAATAGTAAACATGGGAAAATACAACTAGAACAATTTGAAAAGTTACTACCTTACATATATAAAAAGTTCTTTAAATTGCTGTTAAAAAGGACATGTTCTGTCCAGATTTTGTGTAATACTTTTTAGTGTCTACACAAGACAAATTTTTTAAAAAATTAAATAGTATTAATTTACTACTAAATATTTAGGAGATAACAGTGCATTAAGGACTTTTTTTTTTCATATAGTAATACACATCGCTCCTGTCTGGCGACATTTTTAGATTACGTATGGCCTTATGTACAATACATTTATTTAATCCTAAAACAATTCTTTGCTTAATGGTGTTAAAGTACCATTCCTGAAGATTATGAAGGGGAACTAAGCTTATTATGTTTATATAAAATATTATACATATTTGAACACTTCTAACTTTCCGCCACCCCTCCCACTACGAATGCTCTTCCCTCCCCCTCCCCAGATACAGTGTCACAGATACAGTGCAGGACTTGCAGCTTTCCCTACATTTTTCCTTCATTGTGCAGTTTGTGCTACATAAGCTTCACCAAAGTGGACCAGGCTGCTCATCCCATTCATTCCCCGCATGCCTGTTTCCTCTGAGATGGGAAAAGCTGTACTCAGCAGCCCACTCTCCCACCAGGTGACCAGGATGGAGAAGGCAGCTCTGCTGGTGTCACTGCCTCTCTCGGTACCAGAGTGAAACAATTTGGTGAGGGTGTAAAGGTTACGGGCAGAGACAGAGCTCTATGAGTTCTAATCAAACTGCATGGGTGAAAAATAATATTAAAATGACATGGTCCTGGCTTCCCACAACACACTGCACAATTCAGTTCTGAAAGTGGAGTGTTTTTACCTCATGGGATGACCCCTGGGAAAGCAAGGCTTCTTCCACTATGACTGCCACCCCCCCCCGCGATGCGTGTCAAGTTCCCAAGAAAAGGTGAATTATTTTGCCACCAGGAAGGAAGGGTGTGCACAGCTACATTATGCAGCAAATGCTTTTGCTTTTATTTGCTCTCCTCCTAGTTGTAAGTTCGAAGGCAACAGAGGAAAGAAATCAGCTCAGCTTTGTATGTGCGTGCAGAAGCTAGAGAGGAGCAGTGTGTGGTCATCTATCAGATCTAACCAAGGCAGAAGTGCCAGTTTAGCCTAGAGAGAAGTCATGGCAGTCACTCTAGGAGCTGGAAGCTCACTCAACTAAAGCAATTCATGCTGCTGTGAAGTTTCACACTCTATATACAGATTAGTCTACGCCACGATTTTGCCGTATTGGCACAAGAGCCCACCTTAATTAAGTGTACAGTAACATGCGGCCCCACAACCTCCTGACATTATATGAATTTTGATGATCAGCTGCAGGTCACAGTAGGTAGAATAAATGTTAGATAACTGTATAAGAAAAGATAAAAGGATTTTGAGAGAACAGAAGGGTGAAAAGAAGGGGGGGAGGGAGAAGGGGTGGACAAAAATTACTCTATCAAAAGTTAATTTCCAGAAATGTGACATTCAAGTCACAAAAATATAAAATAGATGCTACTTTACAGCATTGGCCAAATATCCATTAGCTCAGAGGTACCTCATCCTAACATCAGTGAGAAGCAATATATTCCACTTAGGGCAAGAATGTAACTGCAGACTCACTGAAATAAAATAAAGAATAATTAAAACCTGATTTTTGAACGGGATACTAGATTATGTATAATATGTAGAATTTCAAGAGTTACACATTGGAAGTATCCTTTGGGAAAGTATTTTTCCCTAGAAATAATGCTTTTCTTCAAATTGCTTCATTTCATTTTCAACACCTTCTTACCTATTTGATGACAACAACAGGTTTTAGTTGCTTTTCCAGAGAAGCTGGGTGTTGTAAAAACCACATGATGGTAGATAAGGCCAAAACAAGCCAACTGCTCACAAAAGGTATGAAAACAAGACATGTTTGCGGAGGAAGGGAGCACTAAACGTGACTGGGAGATCAAATCCAGTAGAAACTTGTATGTGTCTAGCTATGGTAAAAGCATTCTCCTCAGAGCAAACAGATTTATTCAACCTGCTGGGTCTGATCACAACTTTAGCATGAGTGTGCATGGGTAGAGACAATTGTTTTGTATGGACAGGACAGAAGAGGACACAGTGTGGTACAAAGGTCTGTAACATTAACCATTTGCATATAAACTCATCTCACTTCACCTCTTCTCCGGATGCCAGCTGTAGAAGCTCACTGATCTGACATTGCTAGTAGCTTTCTAAATGCATTTTTCCATGTTTTCTGCAGCAAGAACCAGCCTTATTTCTGAAGGAAAAATGAAGCTGTCCCAAATTACATGTTGTGTCTCTCCAAATAACTGTGGCTGCAGAAGTTGGACAATAATCCTCTGATTATGCTGCTGAACTCTTGCTTATTTACTGGGGATTTTCTGCCAGCTACCCATCCACTTACAGGCCTTAGGCACATTTAAAACATGTTTGCTCTAGGGAAAAAGAAACATTTCAGTGCAATCAAGCGCATCTGGTGTAACTAATCTGGGTTAATCACAGCAATGTGAGGGACACAGAATATGCATTATAAACATGAAAAAGGAACAAATTTCAACATGCTTTTCAAACTGCACAATAATTTCTCTTAATTATTAATTCTAACATAAAATGATTAAATGCTCTTTTTTTCTTTGCAAATCTTAGTATTTCTGTCACCTTTATGTTTAGAAAACTGACTCAGGAATATGAAGGAAAGCTAAATTTATAGAACTCTCACATACATTAATCACCTGCTTAACAGAAAAACAAGCCCATCATCCACATTCCTACTGAGACTTGAAGGCAGTAAAAACATTTTCCTGACTATTTTGGTGTCCAGCCTGGGAAGACATTCCATTCTTCTGTTCCAACAGATCCTGAAAGCATCTCCTTTTTATGTGACTGTCTTGGTTTCATTCAAAATAATGCTTAATTTAAAACTAGTCAGAGCATGATCACTGTGATTTCAAGAATTCAATGTGAATGAGTTAAGAAATATCTGCAATCTTCCATTTGGCATTCAATCCAGTAGCATGAAGCATATTTGTCGCTGCAGAGACCTGGGTGGGTTTTTTTCTTTTTTCCTTTTTCTTTTTTTAAATTTCTTTATTTTAATTTTTTTTATTATTTTTAAGACCTTGCCTGAAAACTAGACTAATAAAAACAGAATAGTAAAATACTCTGGAACAGTAAAATTTTGCTGTTCTTGACATCCATGAGCAAAACAGTAATATCCTGTGAAAATAACATAGTGCTTTAAAAAGGTGCAATATACCTGTATAGCTAAACTGGTTTGCCTAGTATAAAACTAACTATATACAAGCTTGAAAGCCTGGGAGTTCAAGATTTTAAAACTTTAAAATCCCATCAAAGAGATTGAAAAGACAGATTTATGGCAATCACTACAGCATAAGGAAGGTGCACCAGGAATCCTTCAAAATTCCAAAGGTTAAAGAAGTTAAGTGCTGGGTTCAGATCAGAAGGGTTCATTAGAGTAACCACAATGGAGCACATGCAAGAACAGGGAGGAAGGAAAACTTCACGAGAATCTCCTTTATGGCAATAAAGGGACGAGGGGCGGGGTGGGGAGGAAGTCTTCAGTGAGTGAAGTTTTCCTTTTGTCATTGTGAACTTTAATTCTGCATCGTAGTTTGTATTTTTGGTTCTTCTCATCATTATGAACTTCATATTGCTGGAGTCTTCTGGTTTTTAGTCCGTTCCTTTCTGAGTGCAGCCTGTTAGCCCTCTCAGTATCTGTGAGACTGATGAGATTGGTGATACTGGGAGCTCTGCTGAGACGATGTGGAATAGCCCATTGTACTCTGGGACTGAGAAGATCCCTGAATGTTGCTTTGGTAACTCAGGCGTGAGCTGGAGTGCTGCAGGAAAAGAGAGTGGGATCAGGGGATTGAAAACCAGCCTGTTAGGACCATGCAGCTGAGGAAACTCTAAACCTCTCTGAAGTTCATTAAAATGCGACTGTTGGAGAAGCTGACTAAACAGTGTTGCTGTTTGAGGTCCCATAAAAAAGTAATCAATCTGATCTGCAACCAGGCTTAACACAGCTCACAAAATACACAAGGTCACTGGCAGACACCTGAAAGTGCAGCATGTCACGCTCATTTTTTGAAGGAAAAATACACAAGAGAGGAGACCCCATTTCAATGTACAGCTGTTTCTTAGACTTATATCTATAATTATTCTAAGTGCTACTAATGCAAAACCAAACTGCTAAGGCCACAAACATCCTTTTTGAGATACGTAATACTAAATATTACAGAGAAACAATTTATTCCATTCCTGGGATACAGACAACCATGACCTAAGAGTTATTCAATTTATCTAAATGTAAAAATGTCCAGTAGGATAAAATAACATAATTTTAGGTGAGTCTTTCAACTTGCTGTGCTATCTACTGGATGCAAGGAAAACTGCTTAAAGATGTGCATGTTTATGTGAAATAACCTAACATTAATTTTCCTGATTTTTTTTTCCTCTTCACTGTTCGGTATGTTAGCTCAGTGGACTCTAATCTCAGCAAGCCAAATTCACAGATCATTTGCAACCTCCAGCCTGCTGAGTTTGCCCTTTTATTACTATACCCATTCCCTGTCCAGAATTAATAATGAGCTGCAAAATCACTTTGCATGAGAAGTGCTGCTCAATGGCTAGGAGACACTCTAGCAAGGTAAAGCCCACCCCAATCCACAAGAAAGGAGAGACTTTCAAAGCAGATAGTTTGTTTCCAGCCAAGTTAAGAGCAGGGTCAGCCAGCCATTCAATAAGAGTTCTGTTCACTGTCTAGTTGATGGTTCTACTGGGCTATGTCTAAGGGGCATCAGCAAGACTGCAGCCAACAAGAGTTTCCTAGGAAAAGTGTTAAGAATCTACATTCTGATTAAATTATCAGGATTATGAATTACAGAAAGCCTCTGGAGAAGTTCTGAGTTCTGAATGGAAACCCCATGGAGACAGTGGTTCTGTAAGAACACCACATCCTTCAAAGACCAAGAATCTGCTCAATGAAGGCAACAGTCCAGTCAGTGGTCTCATCTAACCATTGGATCTCAATCAGGAGAGCTGTGAAAGCCTCCTGACAACTTCTCAGCTGGATGATGAAGAGCAAGAACCTAAAGTTCCTGCTTTAGGCTAAAGCGTAAAACACTCTGGCCCTTTATTTCTGTACATATCTTTGTACCTTCCATTTTACATAAATGGTATAACTTACTAAAACCTAAAAATATCACATTACTTTCTCTGTGTCCTAATGTAGGAATATAAAGGTCGCTTTCAAGGTGAAGCACAGTGAGGATAAAGAGAAAGGTAACAGTCCACTCTTGCAGACCTCTGTATCTCAATATAACGTTGACATAACTTAACATTTGTACGGAGTAACTTCACTTGTTTGTAAGGGTCAGTTTGGGAGATAACAGCTCGGCACACTGGCTTTGGAGGAGATGTTTACCAGCAGCATGTGTGCTGTTAATAACCAGATTATGCTTGACCTGCATGATTAGATTGTTAACAGCATTTGAAACCTGGAATTTGTCTCAAAATTCTGAAAGGTTTTGCAACTTCTAACAGAAAAGAATTATGAGAAATGCTATGACTTTATAGGAACTGTTCTGGAGGGAAAGCATCAGCTCACCATGCTAAGTAAAACACCCACAGTCACATAAAGAATGCTCTTCAACATTCAAATCTGAATGCTCTTCAACATTGAAATTCAACAAGGAATTTGCACTGTCATTTGTGGAAGTAACATATATTGAGGCTGGTGAACTAAAGAAAAATTTCAATGGAAACCTTACTCAAAGCAAAGGGAATCTTCTTCCTACTTCTGAATAAGATGTAATGGAGTAAAATTAATGCCATAGGACTACAAGAATGCATTAACTTGCCCATGCTTATTTTTGTTGCACAGAGAATTTGTTTTTAACAAATGCAGACATTCCTCTCTGGAACAGAAGACAGCCAAATAGAATTTAAGGGCAGACAGCCAAATGCAAGTGTAAAAATGGATAATCAGACCATACAATTTAGCAAGTGACGTAAAGGAAACATACATATCATCATTCTCATGTCTGTGCTGTTAAAGTTTAGAAGCAAAGTTGTAAATGGTTAAAAAAAAAAAATCTATCTGAAAAAATGATATTTAGACTGCTAGCAATTTGTACAGGGGAAGTTTGCCAACAATTCAGAGAGCTGTGTAAGGATTCTATAATGGATATCATCAAATGCAGCACACCCGTCCTCAAAATACAGATCAAAACAGGCCAGCCATAAATACTGTGTAGTCAGACAGCTGTAGTGATCTGTCCAGACCTCAAGCCTGTCTGGAACTTTTCAAAAAAGAAACTTAGTTGTCTTTACCCTTAAATTGCCCTCAATGCCTTCATGATCATTTGTAATTAAAAGAGTAAAACAGAAATAGGAGAAAAATGTCTGGCAACAAGAAATCAATTGTCTGTGGAGAACGTCTGGAGGGCTAAAGGCAACTCCAGAGCTGGAGTTTTTTAAAGCTACTTATTTTAAGTTTAGAGCAGCCTGAAAAGACCCTTCTCCAAGGTGGGATCTTCTCAAAGGGTAGTAGCAGACAGAATCCCTAACATCTTTTAAAATCTACCTTTAATATCTACCTTTTTCTTAATCTGCTTTCAACTCATTACTATCCCAGCAAGTATAAACTCACAAGTACTGAAGATCCTAGTAAGTTGAATGCTTACTGTATTTAGTAGAAGTCACTTTTTCAGTGGAAAATAAAATTATAGTAAGCAAAGGCAAGTATGCAAATAAAAAAAATAATTCAGTGATAGTGTTTTACTTATGAATGCCACTGTACTGGAAAAGGTGAAATCTATTCAACTTTGGCCACATTAGTGTGTCTTTGTGCCCGACTTCAGCGTGATTCATATTGATGAACCAAAACATTATTCCTGTGCTAACATGCGTTTTTTAACAATAGAAGTAGACTTAGCAAGATACTAGAATAAACTACAGAACTGCTCCATACATGTGATGATATGAGGTAAAATGAAGCAGGAATCAAATGAGAGAGCCTGGTTCTAACTTGGCTTCTGCTCAGGATCTTCTCAGATCTGCTTCTCACACGGGATTTAATATTGCCAAGAGCTGAGTATCCTGAGCTTGATCTAATGCAGCATTTACATGCATGGAATAGTTCCACTGGCTTCAGTAAGATTACTCTCAAACATAAAGTTAAACATATATTTAAGTGTTTTCCTGGAAGGAACCAGTCCTTAACACTGTATAGGGTGCAGCAAATACAACTTGTATTGGCATTCCATAGAAAATTACTAACCACAGAACAAAACTTTTTACGTTAAACCTTTAGACTTGCATTTTTATCTAATATATCACAGCATGCATACTCAGGTTACTTGAGAAATGTACTAAACCACGACCTGTGCTTGCAGTGGAGAAGGGGGAAAATGACATTGTGGCCCTAGAGTATCAGAAGCAGGAAAAATTCCAGAGGTACCTGATAATCTGAAGGCATGACAGGCCCGCCTGAGTTAGCGCCTGAAGGCCCTATGCGTGGTTTCTTGTTGGGAGGCACCTGGTTGAGGCTGGAGTCCTGGCTGTGCTGGAGTCCTGCACCCGTGCCTGCTCCTCCCGCACCAGTGCCCCCGGCAGTCCCGTTGGTCTGGGCGCTGTTCTGCTGCTGCTGCTGCGGCTGTGGCTGCGCTGCCTGCGGCTGCTGCTGAGGTGCTGCTTGCTGCTGATGCTGATTCTGCTGCTGCTGATTCTAGGGGAAGAAGTGACACGACACGGTCACTTGCTCTGAACCAGTTTGTGAGCCTTATGGCATTGCCAACCCTGGCGCCACCTGTGGAGATGGAGGCAAGTCCACCTGCTCGATGGGAACACACAGCAAGGCTGCGTGTCCAGAGAAATGTGTTCTCAGTGCGCTCTTGCACACTTTGTGGGGGTACCACACTTGTGGTTGTTTTGGTTTTTTAACAAAGCAAGCAGAACTAAAACAGGAAGGACAGTCTAGTGCTTCCAACAGCTAGCCAAGTGCTCATGGAAGGAATCGTGTATAAGGCAGTAATCATCTAGTAAACTCAATCAAAAAACCCCCAAAATTTCACTAATGCTCAGTGACAGACGTGGTCAACCAGAGTAAATTATTTTAAGTGCTTCGGCAGCCGTGTTCATTCAGAATCACAACCACTTTTCAAATTTTCACAAATGACACATTACAATAACCCAAAGGAGGCTGGCAGCGTTACTGCCAGAAAGGTAAGCAAACTGAGGCCAGAGAGATTATATAATTTCTTCCAGGTCATGAGGAAATTCTGTAGCAGAACCAGAAACAGGTTTCATGACTGTCTCGCTCTCCTGTGCTTTCAAGTACCTTGTAAAGAGTGGTATACTGTGAAGACAGTCTCCAGCAAAGTTCACTAGGTATAGGGTCAGAAAATATTACTAAAATAGCAAAAAAGTGAAAACTGACTATATAGTTGAAGACAGGAGGAAACAGCTGACGGAAGACTCTGGGGCAAGGGAAGGAGAAGACTAGCAAAGCAAGAGAAGCCAGACAATTAAGATGACACTGGGACCTAGCAGAAAGAGAGACAAAGAGCAAAATGCCACGAAAGGGAGAAAAAAAAAAATAAAAAAGGGAACACAAGAGCAAAAGACATCGTACTCTTCTGGCTTCAGAGGGCTACAGATTACAAAGAGTACTAGGGAACTGGAGGGAAGGTTAGAAAACCAGCAGAGTGCAACTCTGCCCTCCATGGTTAGCTTTGAGGAAAAACCACCCATTTGTCTGCTTTTGAGCACCAAGGATCGCTCTTCCATCAGAGCACTAAAGCGTGTAAGATAATCACAAAGAAAAGCAATTTCACTCCTAATGTGAAATATGTCACTTGTTCATCATGGCAAAAAACCTACAATTGTCATGGCTTGAATTAAAAAGCCTTACTATCCTCCCACCTAATATACTGTATAGAACATTTTAGGATAGTCTATTTTGCCTACAATATCTGCTTATATAATTATCAAAGCTTTAGTATGGCAGCTTTTGATAAAAACCTCACTTACTAGTTTCTCACTAACAACCAGTTGCCACTAGCAGACACCCCTAATCACCAAAAGGCATTTAGTTGCCTCAGATAAATGACATAAAAGACCTGTATCTATGTCATTCATCACAACAGTTTCCCAAGATACATTCAGATGAAATTTGCAATGTGTTCATTTAAGATTACAAAGAAACCTTGTGTCTTCAAGGACTTAGAGGTAGCTCGCACTTCCATTTTACATTTAGCAAAACCAACAATGCATCCTCCTGCTTGTAGCCTCCAAATCCCATCTCAGTCAGATTCTGTTTCCCGGGAGATTTAAATGTCAGTAATTTTAAAAGCTAATCAAGCTAGCTTGTACCAAAACAACAACAACAACAACAAAACCCCAAATAAACCCCCAACTGTTAAGAAGCCATTTATCTTCTCATAATGGTTTGAGCTTCACTTATATAAACAAACACCAATAACTAAGGCAGTATTTGTGCTAGAATTCCAAAATTCATGTTTTCATAAGGGTGTTTGGATGCAAGTGAGGTGGTTGCTACTGTGAGAGCTGAAAAACTGCGATTTTGTTATGTATAAACAAGTATTGCAGGAACTCTCACCATTAAAGACAACAGTTAGTTGCAGGTCCCATGCTTTGTGCTTTGGATATTAGCATAATATTTACCTGCCTATTCTGAGCTTGCTCTTCTGTGCAGCTACTACTGCTACCGCCTGGGTAGAGACCAAGATGTACTCTCTCAGACCCTGGCTGGGGTCTAGCTGCACCACCTTAGCACACAAAACCAGCCTACACCAGCAAAGACATTGTCGTCACATCAGTCTAGTTCATGATCATTCCTAAATGAGTAAGCTCATAAATGGTCTACAGTTAGCAGCATATTACCACATGTCACCTCTCAGGCACAAATTATCAAAATGAAATTCCAGTCCTACCTAGAAATGAACCCAGCAGAAACTTATCTAATAGAATTAGAATGAGAAAACAATCTCTTCACTGTTTTAAAAACACAGATTTTAGCTTTGCTGACTAACAATTAACTATTTCAAAGAACTGGATGCTTATGTTAAAGGTTCTTCAACCCAGATGCAAGTTCCGAATAAACAAAGATAGAGAACTCCTCTGGGTTTCCAAAGGATTATACAGATATTTATGGTTTCAAAAACAAACTAGAAGCTAACACTATTAAGAAAAAATAAAAATCCTTCCACTTGCAACAACATCATAAAGAAACAAAACATGGCACAGAAACAACTTTCAGAATATCCTTTACCTTCACATCTTCTACCCTGTGGGAACACATTCAATAAGTAATGCATGACTTATATTACCTAAATGGTCTGAAAAAAGTTTAATTTGGAGCGTGCATAAATACGTGACTTTCCCCAACAATCTCAAAGACCATTTATACAATGGCTCTTTTGAATATAAACACGCCATTGTTTCCCCCCTCAATACTCCCAGGAAAAAGACAGATATTTACTTTTAAATACACTGACTTAACAAAAGTCAGAGTCATTTTAATTCACAAGGTTTTTTCTTGTTTTTGAAGCTGTGCAAGTTGAAGCAAAGCTAGTAACTAAATAAAAATCAAATCAGTATCATGACTTTCATTGTACTTTTTGCTTATGTGTCTGTCTCCTCTTTTTGAAAAAAACTACCTGGACACAAAAACCCAGGATGTTACCACTTGTTCTCAGTACAGAAGAATATACAATATCTGTTCCAAAACAAAATTTGCTGTCTGAAATGTATAGCAATAGGCATACTTTTAAACTCAGCTAGTTTCTCAAGTTACACAGAAAATCTGAAAACAGAGGATGCATGTAGTTAAATGGTTTCTCCAAAAGATTAACAGTTCTTCTCAGGTAGTCCTCAGATAATTACAGTTTAAGGCTGTTTTCTTCACATTTTGCTAGCTATACATTACTGTTGATGTCTCTCTGTACACTTCTAAGTGAAAATAACAAGCTGTTTCATAGACTATAGAACCATTGTCCAGCCTTCACAGCATGATGGGACAATCACTGCGATCACATAGCACAGCTGAGCTACACGTGTGAAGCAGGTCAGATTATGCTGCAAACACACCAAAGTTTACTAAGCACACAAACAAGTTCTTGCCCATGCCTATGGGGCTATGGGAAAGAGCATTCAGAACAGACTGTCGTGACCAGAACAGTTCATGTTCCTTATTACTTCTTTGTCTGAGAGCCCTTAAAACGCGATCAGGAAACTGCAGCTGGTTGAAATGTTCTGATGTAGTGCCAGAAGCAGGCCGCCACTATTTATTTGAGACCCTGACAGCCATCTACTTTCAAATGGCTGGATGTATGCCAGTCATACAATGGAAATGCCATTCTCTTCATGTGATCACAATATATTTTCATCATGTGATACAGGAGGAGGTAGCAAGGTCCTCGTGGAATGATGGCAGCTGAAAGCAGGCTATTGCTGACAGAACAACCCATCCAGCTCATGTCCCACAGGTCAGGGCAAACTGTGCTGGTGACACTGCCTGAGACACCCCAAAGTCATCTGATATTTTTCACCTCTCTGGGAAGCATACACATATTGGTTAACTCCTCATATTTCATTAATTTTCATTCGGTAGCACCATGACTCTTTTCTTCTGGCATACTTAAAAGAACAAGAGTTTATTATACCTTATCCCCTTTCTCTTCAGGTTCATCTTCATTGAGGAATTCTCTTTTAGGATATGGAATCTGACAGCCAGCAAATACACTGAAACATAGTAAACAGCAAACGCTCCATAAATATATACATATGAGATACATTTACTTAATGTTATATTAAAACCAAGTGAATATAACAATCTAAATTTCTTGTATTTCATGAGCCCTGTTTCCTTAAGTGACTGGCACTGTGAGCACCCCAGCTAGAAGGAGACATCAGCAGCTAGATACTGATCATGTCAGATCTCTTTGCTGCTGGCATGAGGCCATCATTTAGAAATCATGGCATGGTTGAGCATGCCCAGATGCCAGAACTTGTTGATCCAGATGGCAAAATGAACAAACACAGTGTCAGAGGTTCCACACCACCTAGTTGGAGCATGCATGGCTCACTGAATAAAGGGCCTGATCCAAAGAGTATTAATGTCTTATGATCCCACCTTGGCTTATAGTGGGCTTAAATATATTTGCCGATCACAACTGCAGAGTTACTTTCAATTAGCTTCTCAGGTCTTGTTTAGAGAAAAGAAGATAGCTTTTAAATTCAGCTGGCTATGGGATTTAGAATATTCCTTAATGCTTATGGCAGAGACTTTATTGTAATGCTATCCTGTAATCCACGGGGAGCTATAGCTCTACATAGGATAGTATCAGATAAACACTAAATAGAAAATTACTGGTAGATCTCGACCAGTATCAAGTTCTTAGATTTTTGTGCCAGCATTTGGAATACAATTAACGTGACATGATTTTTTGAAGTATGTTATGTAAATAGTTCCTAATCTAGCTGCTATGTAGTGTTTGTCTTATCCAAACAGAAAAAGAAAGAAAAATAAACCCCAAAACCAACTAGTCTCAATTAGGCTTCTTTTGCACTCCAGTGGCTGGTCTCTCCTTTTAGTGTTGCCTGCTAGCTGAGGAAGCAGTGAAAGCAAAGGTGGAAGTCTCCCTGAATCCAGCTCCTACAGATTATAACTTTATGAACCATCATGCTTCTGTAACTGGGAAGAGAAACTGGAAGAGGAAAGTTTGCCAGTACGAACAGAATATGTCATTGGAATTTTTCATGACAATAAAATACAGAGATATAAAATCTGTACTCCCAAGCCTGTAAACAAAGGACCTGTGGGATTTTAGATGGTCACGGATCTCTTCACTTTTCTCTCCTCACACTGTTACCCTGTGCAAGAGGGCATGGGAAGGGGCTGTAGGTCAGAGAACTGTCCTAGTCCAATGGAGAGGCACAGTGAAACCAGGCAAGGGAGGAGAATGGCTCTGTGAAGCTGCATAAAGCAGAACAGAATGGGGCATAGACTAATTCTCTAAATACTGCAATAATATTTTCACACTTGCTTTGGGAGTACATTCAGAATTACACCACTAGTGCAGTACTGGGTCATTGTCCACAACCACTTGGTTCTGGCACCAGTAGATACAGACACTTCATTACTACACTAGTAGTGTCTATTGAGTATGCCAGAGTTGGTACTACTTATGGATACAAGTAGATATCCATGAATTTTGCAGCTGTTGTCTCATTTCAGGGACTAGCATTTAGCAGAAAGAAGACACCTCTGAAGAGCACAGTAGAAGGAATACATACTCTGATGTAGGCAGAGGATCCTCTTGAAAGTAGGGGTCCTGCAAAGCCTGCTCTGAGGTAATTCTCTTTGTAGGGTCCATAGTAAGAAGCTTCTGAAGCTGCAAAGCATAACGTTAAAAATAGCAAAAAGCTTATCAAACTATCATTTTTCAACTATGACTTATGTGTCTTGGATTGTGGATTGTTAAATTATTTGTGGCTTGTCCAGACAAGCCTAAGTTAGCACTGCTTGTTTAGTGAAGTTCCCAAGAACTAGAATGCACATCCATCAAAGTACTATGGCTGTGAAGCATGTCTCACATAAGGAATACAGTTAAGTGTATCAGGCAATATTAAATACTATGGCTAAACCACTCTGCTACACAAACACTAAATTCAACTACTACAGGTTAATAAAGCATCATTCCTAAATAATGTCATTTTTTTGTGGCACATGTATAGCTTTTATATTGTACTGTACTGCTGACACAACAGGAAAAAGCGTCAGAAGAGACTGAACATGACCAGCACTCTCCATTTCACATTAGGGATGGAAACAATAAATCTTCATTTCTTGCACTGGCAACATTCCAGAGTTAGAGCACTGTGTCACTCATGCAGCACCCAATCCCACTCTAATTGGTATTGAAATGAGGAAGAGGAGGACGCTCTTCCTAGTAATGTTCCTTCCTTCTTTGGAGGAAAGCAATCATAAATTTATGAGCTAGAATGCTATTGACTGCAGTAGGCTATAAAAGTGGATTACAATAAATTAGTAGTATAAACCAGGAATTATATGGATAACATACCATTTAAAATAGTTGCTTATTTATCACATTCTGATAAACAGTAGGAAATTTGGGTGCTAAAATTACACCATACAGTATCCTGCTCTCACACAATACTTCTTTAATTCACGTCAACAGCAAAAATAAAATTCCTTCTGCAAAGGGCATCTTAGCTCAAACCTATCTTCAAGGCCTCTTACAAAAATTCCCTGGATATTCAGCAAAAGTATGTGACTTTTGCATGGGTGTTTGAGGCTCTTTGTTCCAATAAATCAAACACCTGATACACAGTTCTATTTCTATAAATATGGTAAACAGCCTCAGCAAAAGTGCTCATCCTCATAAAGAAAGATGATTCCTTCTATTTCCTTTCTCAGTAGTTGCAGTTAACCCTGCTTTGTAGGTGGAGTCTTATAAAATTCTCTACTTTTGCCACTTCCTTCCCACACTTTATGGGCCATGGACCTCAACAGACCGACAACACAACAAAGACTCATTTGGGCTGTCTCTCCACCTAGCAGTTCATTTGCAACCAGCTTCTGAAGTGTCTCCTGCTGCCTGTCCAGAAATACATCTCGGGAAGGTCCTGCATTGCACACACCTGAAGAGTTTGCACGGCACACTTATTTACTGGGGTTTGTGTTGTCAACCCTACATTTCCTGTGTATCTTAACAAATTCAACTTCTAATATGCTGCTGTCTCTCTACATGGTGATCTCACATGATACACTAAGTATAGACAACAGTTTTGGTAATCTGTATCTTTATTTCAAATCACCACTTCTCCCTACATGCAAAATTTTTGTCAGTTTTAGTGGCTTGTGACACCATTACAAGTGATGCAAATTCTTCTCTACAGCTACTCCACAGTGACCACTGGGACAAATGCATTCTGTATAAGACCACTCCTGGTCTTCAGTAGCAGATATCATCATTGACAGAAGAGTACAGGATATCAGTCTCTGCCTCTCAGACTCCTTCCTCAGGACTAGTTGCTGCAAGTACTACTCAAAGAGAAAGT
>VYZX01029101.1:0-19922 GCA_013401335.1 Brachypteracias leptosomus | reverse complement strand
CAGACAGACCCACTACAGTGCTCAATGGTAAGGAGCTGAATATGTTTTGGCACTGTATAAGATTACTATTGGCAAAAGTTCATTGTATGGAGCCATTATATTAGTACTGGCATTGCAAACACATTGCAAAAAAACCCAACACATTTAAAAAAAAGAAAAAAAAGAAGAATGTCTGGAAAAATGATGGGAAGAAAGACATACTGTCATTACATTTCTGATTTTTTTTGAAAAAGAACTCTAATTTCTTAATAAAAACAAGCTTAAAGTGAGATTTTTTTTCCCCAAGTGTGTTTTGGAAAAGTCTCATTTTTAACAGTAAGGAATTCTGTTCAGTATAATTTTATACAGAATATCTGACAGCTTTTGCATATATCTATGCTAGGGAAGGAAAATGTAATTTGTCAGGTAACATATATTTACTACTGGAAAACGTTTTATGAAAATGCATCTGTTAGGTGGTAGTGTTCCAGTCGTGGTGGCACAAGTGTGCTCTTTCTACATCCTTGGGAATATGTGTTACCTGGCAGTCACTACTCTGATGAAGGCATAGTATTTTTCTCCGTGGGTTTCCTATTCTTCAAGGCACAACTGCATTCCTAAGGCACACGCTAAAATAAGGGCAAGGTACTGTGTAAGCATCACCCTTTTAGGTGAGGCAGGGCTTTCTGCTACTTTCCCATGGGCCTTGACAATGGTCTTCTTTGTCCTTGCATTTGTTTTTGGGAACAAACAGGATCTTACCCCTCTCACTTTTATTCTTTGACAGGAGTTTAGCAGCGCTGAAGTCATATCATGCACTTGTCTATCTCAGGTATGAAGTTATGAAGGCAGCAAGAGAAAGTTCTTTTGCACCAAAATTTCCAAACTGCTCTTTAACACATAAAGTGGTGCAGGTGATGGTTTTGTTATGCAGCCACTGATGTGTCTCAGCCATTACATGGTCCTCCCTGAAGAAAACTTTAGTAGTCCTTGGTTTATGAAAAGGAATACTTAGACTATGTAACTAATCGTAGCATGGAATGAGAAAGTGTCAATGCTCCATCCCAAGCACCTGTCAAGTTCTAGTATTTCTGAGTCCTCAGAGATTTAAAAATCTTTGCTTGTGATGATTATTTTGCAAAGCTACCTTATGTTGCTCCTCAGACCACTACAGGAGAGAAACAGAAAAAATTCTCCATCGGGTCATGTTCATCCACACATTTCAAATTGCTCTTCTGAAAAAAAAAAGTCAACAGTAATGAGTCCTTCAGTCATTACTAACATGATTCTGCTTTCTCTTTCGATTTAGAAAAGCTTGTTTATTTCATGTTTGCAGATTATAAAAATTATTTTTTATAATCTGTTTTCTCAAATGCCTGCTGTACATTGCTATTTTTTCTCCATGTTTTACAAACAAAAGTCCTTTCACTGAAAGCTGCATACTCAACTCTTCATTTTCTTTAACTTGCTGTTTCCACTCCCATTATGTTTTTCAGGAAAATAAGATTTTATCTATTCACAGATAGATTATTACTGGGGGGAAAAAAGTGCAATGTCCATCCATAATTTTCTTCTAATAGATCATGTGTGTTTCTGTGAGTTACAGAGAGTAGGGAAGCCAGAGTTTTCTACATTAACATATTATCGAAGCTACACTGGAGATTGAAGACATACAGGGGAACCAGAAAGGAAATAAAAGTGTTATTTAATTACTCAGAGGCTCAATGTAAGAGTTAAATTACTCTGAGGCTCAGGGACAAGTAAATGACTGAGTCCTCAGAGATTGTGCCAGTAAGCACAGTACAAATGACCAGGGAGACGTGATATTTCAGTGAGGTTTTAGAAAACAGGACCATCTCCTGCTTGCCTGGGGTACTGGGAAGAGCCAACCCTTTTTATATCCTGAGATTTGAAGCACCAGCATCCGCAGGGTCCCTAGGCATTTGGTGTTGGCACTGGTTGACAATCCAGGCTAGCACCCAGATGTCCACTGTGGTTTGCTTTTGAACTTCGGTTGTGGATGTAATCTCCTGAAAGTCTGTACAGAGTAATATAATGTGACTTTTGTTGTTAGGCTTTACATACAGTCTTCAGGGAAAAGGAGATAGCGCTTTTTTTTAACTCGTTTATGTTGGATGAAGAAAAACATTTACTTAAAGCGGATTTATGTTTTATCCTTTACTTTAGAAATGTCAGAAATGTCAAGCCTGATCTTCCTTGTTTGTGAGGTGGGGTTTGGGAGGTGGTGATTTAGCCGTGGCAAGTGCAGCACTGAGGGGTTTTGAAACTGCATTGAAATAACAGTATATATTAAAACTTATATAATTTCCCAAATATTAAAAAAAGAAATCCAAAACATTCTGAGATATGCATTTCAAGTCTGTTCTTGGGTTAGAACCAAACTAACTCTGTTCAGTGATTTTACTTTTCAGCTGAGTCTCTTCTAACTAACTGCATTTTCTGAAATTGACTGTTTGCAGGCAGTGTCTGCTTCTAGAAATGATAACACTCGATGTTTAGAGTTACTACCAAAGATTGGTATGCAGACCAAGGTCACTGTTAACTCTTGTGTGCCATATCACAGGGTGCAGAAAGTGAAAGGCCGCACCTGAGGGGAGGAGTAGACAGGACAGGTGACCCCAAACTGACCAATGAGGTATTCAATCCCATATATGTCATATTCAGTATAAAGCTGAGGGATCACAAGGGTCTCTCTGGCCTCTTTTCCTCTCTTCCTGGCTGGCTTGCTCTGTTCAAGGGTTGTCACCTGAGGAGGACTCCGTCCATTCTGCCTTCAGTCCCAATTTGTGTGTTCCTGAACCTGGTTCCATAATCCAACTCCTGAACTTGGCTCTTGCCAGCTGCTGAGCCCAGTCTGAGACTTCCCCAGTGCCTGCTCCAATAGCATCAGTGGTGACAGTGATGTAATTTCTATTAGGGGGAGTTGGGTTTGATACTGATTTTGTATATATTTATATATATTCCATTTTATTATGATTATCTTCATTAAAGCTGTTTGAGTTTTTTTTCCTCATCTGGAAGTATCTTTCCCTTATTCTCTTTTGCTTCCCCTTTCTGGGGGAGAAAGAGGGGATAACAGACTGTCTGTTATAGGTCTAACAGACTGACCCTAAACCTTGACACTATCTCAGTAAAATTTCACTTCAATTCTGCTGTATACCATCGTCACTACTGATTTTCAGCTAGAAACTAAGACATTCAGATTGAGAATGAGTTTTGAAGAAGTCAGTGAAAAATCTTTTTTTTCTTCTGTTAAAAGGTTAAATACTATTTTTGGTGACTATAAAGTAGCACGGGTTCACATTTTCGCTCTTTTGTAGTTCACCTCAAAATGAAATTCTGTAACTTCTTTCTTAGTTACACAGTTGTCTAGATTTGTCCATAATATTTTGAGATTTTTTTCCACATCTTATTTTAGATAATACCTTGATAATAACTTGATTTTGGAGCACAATTTCCCTTTTTAAAGCAGACAGTTTTCTGCCTGCAAAGCTGGTTTTGCTTTCTTGGTCATAATATTTCAACCTAATTTTTCTTTGTAGATAATTTGTCTTCATGGTGACAAATCTGTTGTCTTTTGATTGGCTGTTTTTAAAAACCATTTCTTTGATTTTAGCTAATATGTTTCTCAACCATTCTCATATTATTACTTTTTAAAAATCAATTGCTGGCTTCAAACTGAAAAATGCAAAGGCTCCCAGATTTCTCCAGCCATAACTCCTCCTTGGAAATTAATCAGATGGAATTAATGTCCATCATTAATGGACTTACTGAAAATTTGCCGTTTAACTATATTTAGTGGACTATCAACAGCCCCTGTTTTGCTCATTAAACAACAGGGTGTCCTTAACTGACATGAAACCTTGCCACCAGGATCCTGTTATAGCACAATTTTCCTTCTTGGGAAGAGTGCTTCCTTTCTTCGTTTTGTCTAGAACTCAGCATGAGTGGATCTGTGTCTACACTGTAACAGTAGGCAAGACAATCACTGGATTTTGGTATATACAGGGAAAGCAGAACATACAGAAAACGAGGGCTCATAGATCCACATTTAACAAAGAGCACCCTGGCTCTGCTGGTACAGGACCAAAGTTGCTAAGACAAAGAATGCACTAGGTATCATCAGATCTTAAAAAGGTAGTCTACGTGTTGCAAACAGATCTTTTCTGGTGTGACCAGCTAAGCTGAGCACCCAAGTAAAAAAGACAAAATTGATTATGACTAGCAAAGCCCTACAGCTTGGACTCTCTCAGGACTTTTCAAGGGAAAGTCCGGAGTACAATATTGTGTTTATAGAGGAAGTCCAATCTTCCTTCCTCCTCTTTCTTCCACTCTTCTGGCTGCCATCCTTTTCCTACAGCACCAACCTTCACTGCCCACAGACAGAGCTTTGCTGGTCCTTCCAGCAGGAAACTCAACTGTTTCATGGAGGAGCAGTGGCTTTGCTGAGTTTTAGCAATGACCAATGCTGAAAGTTAGAATAAACTACCATTTGCATAGAAAACTTACTTAAATAAATTAAAGGATGGATAAGTTTGATAATATAATTGTCACAAGGAGCTGAGTATGTCAGCATGTACATGGTGATGGCTATCATGTGCTGAGCATACAGGTTTCTAGCTTCAGGAAATGCCTTGAGCAGGGCAGTCCCTTCCCTTCTCTGTTATTCTTTCTCCATGAGAATGATGGGGCCAAGTCTTCAGCAGTGACTAAAAAGGGCACATTTAGTGGTCTTCTGATTGTCAGCCTACTCAGGGCTATGCTGGAGAAAGCTGGCACAGTCTGTACCAGGAGCAGCTGGTAGATGCTGCAAACTCCTGCTGGGGTATGACACGCTGCTGTTAGCTTAGGTCTTGCACTGTGGAAGCTTAAATGAAATACTACAAAACCTATATATAGTGCTTCTTCAAGGCTGGATAAATCAAGTTTGAAGTCTGCTTTAGGTTGATGGAGCAGTGTAAAGTGACCATGCCATAGGCCATGATCAAGATAAATGTTTCATTTCTGGCTGGGAGATGCCTAGATAACCTGCCCCAACTGAATGCATAAAAATAGTGTTTCCTTATCCAGCATGAATTACTTTCCTTCTGCAAATTTCTATGTCAGGAAAGTACATTCAAGGATGGTAAGCAATCTTTTATAAAATAATAAAAATTTTTATATAAGAAAAAAAAATAAGAAAAAAAGGGGGGGGGGGAAGGGCAAAAGAAGCTCTAAGTTTCCATAACCTNGAGCTGAGACACTTCTGTATTTTGTTCAGTTTGTGAAAAAGTGTGAGGGATAGTAGATTTGTAGGTGTTTCCAGATCAGGTCCCATTATTGGTGATTAATTGCCAAAAGATTATAAACTCCTTGCAAGACAGCTTAGCTACTCTAGCCCTTGATCTCTGTCATCTTTGTTTGTCACCGTGTCTTTAACTTCTACAAGGACAAGCTCCAGGAGACTGATTTATGTTTCTTAAAGAGATTTATTTCCTTCTGACCTGTCACACAGACTTTATCTGATTTTTTACTTACTCCTCTAAACAAGCCCAGGCATGGCTAACTGAGATAAACATGAATAGCACGCTCATAAAAACAAGGGTCAAAGACTAGCTACCAAAAGTCCCCCAGCCATACAAAATTACAGGAGGGGGAAGAGTAAAAACCTTGCATAACTTCCAAATGGAATTTAAAAGCCAACCTGCACAGAGGGAAAGGATGATGGTGTTTCATCTAAGAGGAAGATGCTTGACAAATTACCCACCATAATGGATGCTATTTCTGTGTCCAGCTTGTTTCAAACCCCTTTTCCACCCTTAGATTGCTTTGCAGATGTTTATGGAGTGAAGGATCAGCTGCTGATGGAAGGGGAGAGCTTGCTAGCAGAATTTTCCTTCAGCTCCTTCAAGCTGCTCTCCAGGAATGGAGATCTGAAGCAGGGTGTTTGCTGCAACTGAGCAGCAGCAGAGCCATTAAAAATAAGGTCTCCCAGCAGAGACTGCAAGTGAGCTTGAGCAGAGCAATTTCAGGTCATCCAATGTGGCCCAGTCCTGATTTGTATAGGCTGTGAGACCACAGCCTCTGAGTTAAGTGCTGGGAACAGGCTCTGAGGTTTCCTTCTGAGAAGAAACATGGATTTACCTACAATCTATATAATCTCAGTAGAAGAAATTCGACTTCCTTTCTACATGTACTTCAGCAAGAGTAAGATCTAACATGCATATGTTTCCCTGTTATGGCTCTCAAATGCAGAGCAAGTTGACTTTTTGTCCTGTTACTCAGCAAACATTGCACAGGAGCATGCAATGCTGGCCTGATGGCTGGCATATGAAAGGTGGAGAGAGAACCTTATCACAAATCTATTGAAATATAGAGTGCTTTGTAAAATTGAGTAGCATGAGAAAGAATTCAGGAACTTTAATAATAGTTCAAGAGTTAGGAAAACTTGGATACAGAAGAGACCTTGAAAACCCTTGCAACCCATTATATGGATATATGGAACTTTGTTTTTCATCTCTCAGAGTGTGATTAATGGGGTAGAGTGGCAGTGAAAAACAGAAACTGTCATTAAAGAAAATATAGGAGTATTACCTTGCTGCCATGGTACCATTTCACGGACATTTAGGTATCCATTGACCTGCACAAGAAAGGAAAATCACTTATGGGTGGCCCCAAATGAGGCTGATGTTGCAGCAGGACTCAACTAATAAAATACGAAATGGACACCTCAGGTTGACTCCTGATCTAAATCTTGACAGCTCCCTTGGCTACTACTGCCTGAATGACATTGTTTCTGGGAGTTATGGAAGGCTTTTCTGAGAACCTGAAATATCCATCTGGAGTGATGACTGTTTAAAAACACCTTCTTCTGATCCTTATAGGAAACTCAGTTCAAAGGTACTTAAAAGCTGGACTAGAAAAAATAATTATGACATGCAGCTGAACTGCTAAGTGGGCTTGACTTTTCATTTGTATAGTGAGAGAGATCTTCAAATGTATTTCTTTAGACATTCACAGTCAATTTCCATTACATTAACCAGAATCACCTGGGCAGTGTCTGTAGATTTTGATCTGTTGCATTCTAAATGTAATTTTTTTGAATGCTGACTAAAACCCCTTGAAATATCAAATTGATTTAAGAAAATCCTACATCTTGGAAGAGCAGTAATAATAGGTGCTGAGGTTCATTGTCTGTTAAGCAGTCTTTGCTTTTGCTGCTGCATTTAT
Source organism: Brachypteracias leptosomus (assembly GCA_013401335.1). Classification (NCBI taxonomy): domain Eukaryota; kingdom Metazoa; phylum Chordata; class Aves; order Coraciiformes; family Brachypteraciidae; genus Brachypteracias; species Brachypteracias leptosomus. The sequence continues at coordinate 12,713 of VYZX01029101.1, read as the reverse complement.
CACAGTCATCTTGTGAAATTATGCAGTATCGTCACCACCTTCTCAGAACCAAAACTGTCATTTGAAATGTTTTCAAATGCAAAGAAATGACATAGTGGTCTCTGTTGCTAGAGACTCAGGTTTTTGCAAAAGATTCCTGTGTTTCCTGTATTGCTACTAGTCAAAACATAGTTCTGGTAATTAGCAGTGTATTTTGAAATGTTACCTGAGGTGAGATGCTCCTCCATACTGACCTGCTCTTGAGTAGGAGTGATTTTGATACTATTGTTCAGACACTGAACTGGCTGTCAATAAATAGCAAATTATGGATTGTATTGTGCAGTTATGAGAGTGAAACAAACTTTTGTAAAACAGTGTAATTCTGACAGATTTTTTGAGGCATTTTTTGGATACATAAATTCCTTTGTCTTGAAAAATGATTGAAAGAAGTATATGCACATATCATTGGTTATAACCTTTAAATTTGTAGTAATACAATATTTTTTAGGGAGAGAGGCAAAGGTAGGGAAGTGGAAAAGTTCTTATTTTCCTTAATTTAACCCCTGCATTGTCATACTTCGATAACATCTGCCACGTGGCAGAGCATGAAGGCTACACAGAGGCTTTCAGGGACTTTTACTCTTGTGATCCCTAAAAACTGACTTGCATATGAATGATGTATAAGTGAGAAACTTTACAAAAGGAGACCTAAGAAAAATTATCCTAGATTGTAAAGATTGCAGATATTTCCAGGTTTAAAATTCCCCAAGTATTTTTGTTAAAGGCTTTGGTGTAATGCTGTCTGACTTTGCTGTGTGTAAAGTGGATCAAAGGTGCAAACTTGTTAGTGTCTCCTGATTTTCACCCCTCCTGGAAATTAGTTTCCTACGGCTATCCTAAAAGTTTCCCCCTAATACAAACACAATATCAGAGGAGCTTTCACAGGGACTGAGAGTTTAAATTCACAGTTATACAAGCACATTTTAAAGAGGCAATTTATTTGAGTGCAAAGTACAGTACCTTAGGTTAAGCATTTCTCCCTTGTTATCATTACCAAATGCACATTACACTAAACAAGTTATCATACAAGACAGAAAGGGTATTTGCATTTTGTTAAGAGATAAAACAAAGACATAGAAATCACATTCCAACATCTATGATGCCTCCATCCTTCCCCCAACACACACCAAAAAATACCTAAACAGCAGTGACAAGAATAAATGTTAAGTATTTATTGGTGTGTTATATATTTTATATAATTTCTCATGGACTGTTGATTGTACTGGACAGATTAACCATTGCCACTGTTATGCATCAGTGGGGAAACCAAACGTATGTAAAATATCTTAAAAAATGAAAGACAGATGGCAAGGATAGAAAAATTATCAGATAATAATGCTATGTGTTTTCACAGTGATATTTCTGCTCCAGAGGTATATTGTAATGATAGCATAAAAACCACGCAAAGGGTTGTGAGGATCTCACTCCTGTTTTCAAAAATAGCAACGTGCCAAGGAGCCATATAGACTATGTCATATATTACAATTCGCAGATGACATAGCAGATTTCTGAAATTAGGTTAGCAATCCATTCTTCTGGGTGTTCTCTTGTGTGGGTTTTTTGGTTTTGATTTTGTTTTTTTAATGACTAGTCATCTTCCGGTATTCCACATGACTGTCTGATAATGACAGGTTTTTTTACCATCTATTACACCCTTCGGATTTTGTTGTAAGTAAGTTATAAAGAACCCCTTTCAGGCGTATCAAGAGATAACTGGCTCATTCTGGAGCTGAGAGAGCTGATTCTGGGAGATGCTGAGTGCTTCTAACGCTGCCAAAATCTTCCAGCTCCTGCTGAACTTGGTAGCAGTTAAAGAGACTCCACACACTGGATGTCATGGCTCTCTTGAAATCACTAGAGAGATGTTGTCTAGTTATGGTCATCAATGCTCTCCTTGATCATGTTGATAACCACATTGACTTCATGATACTACTTCTGTGAATAATTACTTGCCAGGATAAATGAAGTTTTTACAGGCTATTAGGAAACTGTCCTTGAAAAGGTTTTTCTTGGAAAAAACTTTGCTTATTGCACAAGTTTCAGTGAAGACAACTATATGAATTATCTTCCTTGCCCCATCCTGTATTATTAAAAGAGTCTTTCTGAAAATGCTGCTTTTAATGTGTTTCTCCATATTTATTAAAAAGTAGTAAAATAACTTATTTAATTCAAATATTTTCTTCAGTATCTGCAATTTACCATTTATGCTTGTTTCCCCAATATTTCTTGCTTAGTTTTGCTTTCATTAGTAGCTTGATTTTCAGTATTACTTTCTCAGAAATTAGTATTTTTTCTAAAACATTTCAGTATACATGTTTTCATAANCCTAGTGGGAGGCATCCCTGCCCATGGCAGGGGGGCTGGACCTAGATGATGTTTAAGGTCCTTTCCAACCCTGATGATTCTATGATTCTATGATTTTATTTCTTTTTAACTCTTCCTTCTTGGAGATTCATATGTTTGGATTCATTGATATGATGATAGCTCATGCTGAAGTTAAAAACAGACCTCTGAAATGCCAGAAATGTAACATTTATTCTTGTCACTGCTGCTTAATATACTTTTGTTCTTCCATAATTGCCATTTATAATTACCTAGCGCTCAAACTTACAGAAATTCTCAGTTTACTTAGTCATTTCACTGTTCAGTTATTTTTAAATACAGTAGGTGGCCTATCAATCTACTACTCTAATTGATTCACTTCATGCAACATTTTTAATCCTGGTCCACATGGTTTGCCAGTAGACCATAAATCAGAAGTAAACAGTGGAGCAGTGAGTGAGGTGAGTGTGTGCGTGAGGACAGTGTATCTCTAGTGGATGCAGCAGGACTCCTTGTTATAGACAGTTATATCCAGTATATAAATTTATGACCTGATGCAGAAAGCAAAGGTAGCCAGGTGGGAACAGCAGATAACCCCTTGTAACTCCCACTGATGCTTTCCTAATGGATTAGCAAATATGGGTCACTCCTTGCTAGCAATCTAGGTCTCAGGCTTATGAATTACCATGAAGTTTATTGTTAGCAGTGAACTACCACAGCTTCAGAGTGCCTCTAATTTCCCTGGCAAGAGGCTGGTACCCAACGGACCATACATAGGCCCATGTTGGCTGGGGATAGCAAATGGTTGCTTATGTGGCAATAATGAGCTAGCAGAAGATGTGGTTGCAGAGGATTCTGAGCAAGCAGGTGCATAAACATGTCCTCCCTCCTGGGCCAGCAGTGAGTGCATTGGTGCATCTCCCAAAGGATGTTGCAGCACTTTGCAGGCCACACCAGCACCAGCTCCGAAAGCACACTCAGGATCTAGGGACCAGACATACACAAAGGTAGCCTGTCTTGGTCACTGAATTTGACCACATTAATTTGCTGGCAGCCAAGCAGCTGCAGTGTGGAAATTATGACGCCAGTCCTATAATACCAAAACTTTGCCTACACCCGAGCAGTGCAGTGAACACAATTGCAGAGCAGAGCGTTACTGGTTGCTATTCAGATTGGGTTTTGTTTTCTTTAACCCAATTTATTTCTATTGTTGTGCTTGCTGCTACAGCAGCCAAAGAGAAGACCACACAAGTATCTGTATTATTGATCACCTGATACTCCATCTGATAGACCTAGATGTATTTTGTGGCTTTCCTGGTGATGCCTTTAGGAAGTAATTCCACAGATCCTCACTATATCTTTCCTAGGCATCACAGATGGCTATAGACTAACCCAAACTGTTGTGACCTACCCAGTCAAATAAGATGAATCTTATGTCACTCTTCATTGGCACATCATTTTTCTATGAGAATCTCAGTAAGAGGAAGGTACCAAGAGGTCAAATCACAAATTACAGAGCATCCTGCAAGCCTTAGAAGTCTGAGTGCATAAGCGATGATCGATTGGCTCGTTTCTCTGTTGTGGCTTGCTATAACACTGAAAGACAAAAGGATGGACTATTTCCAGTGTTTCTTGAATGTTACATGTTTCTATGTATATTTTTAATGTATGTGTTATGTGATCTCATCTATCATTAAGAAGTCAAGCAGGTGAGTTCCCTGTAGTTAAATATGTAATAAATACAATAGCTTCAACTAGTTTATCTGCCTGCTGCTTTCTTCTCCAGAAACTTCATTCAACACCCAAACTTTTGAGCAGTTTCAAAGTGATGCCTTTTTTTCCTGTTTGTTACAATCTATTCTGCCACACATTTGTTTCCTTTCCCGAGCAAACATCTATATTTCTTCCTAAAGATATAGTAGTCCTAGTGCCAGGAGATCAAGAAAGAGTCCTGAAAAACTGTCAGCTTCCTTATGTATAAGAGTTGAACAGCCTGCAGTTCTACAGAAATGAAACTGGATACTTGATGTAACTGGAAGGGGATAATCCCAAAGAGACCCAGGATTTACTTCTAGCCCTAAAAGTGTCTGGAAAAGAGAATTTTGCAGTTGTGAGACTGCCCAAGACATGATAAATCAGAGAGGGCGCCACCATTGCTCTGCTATGGTTCCTCAGCATTAGGGAAGTAGTGGTAGGAGGTCTGCGAAATCTGTCAGTACCTGGTGGAGTGAAAAGAAACAGGTAGCCATCCCCTGTGCTCTCCAGGTTGTCTAAATGAGAAACACAAGTACTGTGTATTTCTTTTTCAGAAATATTTCTCACTATTTTAGTACATTTCTTTCTTTTTTTTTTTCAGTGTATAGATGTCTGCAGACACACATACACATATTCCTGTCCAAACATAGGTACATATTTATACGGAATATACAGAAAAGACAGATATATTGCTTTGTCAGAACTAACTTGGATGTAATGGCAACATTCTTAAATCTTTGCTGCTTGTGATAAATGTTATTCTAAACTTTATAGATTATATCTATAATGCAATATAATCCATCATTCTGTATATTCATCAATCATACTTTAAATGGCAATAAATAAAAAGAAATGATTCTTTTTTTTTTTTTTCCTGAATTAAGAATGTTAATATTACCTCTACAGCAAAGACAAACATTTTAGGTCTCATTATGCAGTCATTAGCACAGAAATTCAGGAAGACTTTGTTTCCTAAATTTACGTAACTCTCAGAAGATATGAATGAAATGTATAATGCAAACACAGGGGTTTTTAAGGATTGCTGTACCTGAAATATTTACATAGTTTAATTTATGAGCAGAAATCTCTTCCGTATAGTTAACCTGCTTGCTTGCATTTATCAGAAACTAGATTAGATTGACAACTGAATTTTTCCATACAGGCCAAATTATTAGACAGAAATATTTTTTTTTAAGAAAGTAATTTATCCCAAATTAAAACAAACAAGAAAAAAAACTCCAAAACTTTCATGTAGCTTCTTCATATGTAGTGTTCTAAATAAGGTGACCTTTAAGCAAGAATGATTATAGGAAAAGAGAGCAAAAATGTTTTTCTTCCCTTATGTAAGAAAATACCATATTTGTAATGTTTTTCCACTTTAGAACCTATTCCAAGAAGTAATATTCAGTTGAAATTCAGACATATCGTTGGTGTAAAAAGACCCCAACACATTCAATCGTGTCTAACGGATATTTTTCAGACTTGCATCTTGGCAAAATCACCTTACTTTAATCCTTGCATAGCTTGCAGCTTCATATTTAAAGGACTGTAGAAACCAAGCTAGTTTAGGAGGGGAAGGATCAGTAATCTGCCTTGTCTGACCTTTGGCTCCCATTCTAACTCTGTATTTGTCTCTGCTTATGGTAAATTTTCTATCAGTGTTTTGAATTAAATCTGTGCTATTGATGTTTGGTTGTTTGTTTTTTCTGCTTAAGAAAGGGTATGCTCTTAGGGATCCGATAGGATTTTATTTTACCACTGATTCTGGTATATTCCTGGGGTCATTTGTAGGCTTTCCAGTCTGCCTCTAATTACCCCTGTTTGGCTGATGCCTAACACTTCTTTCAAGGGGAATCAACCCGTTTCTTGTTTGCATCCTCCTAGCTTTTGATGTACAGATAGGCAGGACACCAGCCTTTTTTTTCTTGTCAGTTTTAACACATGAAATACTGTGCCAGATCAGGTTAGTTATCCAGTGACCTGCTTCCAGAAATGGTCTTTTTCAGACGTTTCAGAGCTGAGTGTGAGGATTTGCATCCACATGTGATGGACATATGCAAAACAACTTGTTTAAAGCAAAAATTTTTCCCTTTACCCAGGGACAGAATAGTTGACCAATATCCTGCACACTCACGAGTTAGTGTCCTCCAAATTATATTAGATTAGTGTAAGGTTAGTTATTAACCTTGAGCCATCTTAACCCCTACAGAGACATACATTCTGAAATATTTTAGTGCCTCAATCAAAGATTAATATCTTGTAAGGATATTGGCCAAAGGGAGGAAGGTTGGAGTGAGATACAAGCCCCCCTCTGGTATCAATGCACTTACATAAATACATAAGTACATGCTTTTATAGGAGGGCATGAGCAAGAGCAATTCCCCATGCCACAGGGTCCATGCTTCTGTAGAAGTATATGCAGGGGTAAACAGAGTGATGTGTGCTTGGCTTTCCTCCACTCCTTTTGGGGGCCAGGGATGGAGTCACCAAACATCTGCTGTTCATTAAGCTTGAGTCACCCTTTTGACCCACTGAGCAGTGAAGGAGAGCTTGGCCATGGCCTTTTGGGGTCAGCTAAAATTGTGGATGACCCTGCTGGAAAGCTGCAGATATCTAGCCCTAATCTGGAAGTGAACTAGCACCTTATAATATTTTTCTTCATTTTTTTTTTCCTTCTGTCCCCTGTCCTCCATCTCAAGGTCCTACTTGCAGGAGGCAAACTGATTCCTAAACACCTGCAGGTTGACACAAAAGTTAACTGCTCCCTAAATGAGAACCAGTAGACTCCTCCATAAACTTGGAAGCAGTCTTCCAGAAAAATACCCCCCCCCTTCCTCACAGATATCAGCTACAAGTATATTTATCCTTCTGTACAGAGCTGCCCAGTTAATCTTCTCATCCATGCAGACAATAATAAAGTGTAAAGGAGACACATAGTGACAATAAATAAGGGTCCAGATCCAACCTCAATGTAAACTGGGGTCATTCCTTTGAGATCAAGATGGTGAAAAACTTTTATGCCAGCTGAGAGTCTGGTCTGTAAGGATCTTACATGGGTATAGCTTTGCAACCTTCCTCATCAATGAAAGATGATTTGCTCTTCAAGGTCTGGGGTTATAGTCAGAAAATTGCTTATATTTGTTAACAGTACCTTTCCTTCTGGACATGACTGAATTTAATATAATAAAGCATGTCTTGGACTGTGTAAAAGGGGGAGGCAGTAGTAGTATGCATCTTTTAAACCTTCTTTTATTATTGCTATATTATACGAATATTATCTTTTATGAAAATGCCCACAAGTCTTTTGCTTGTTTGAAGTAGTTAGGTTTGTTTATTGGCCCAGGAACTGTATTTTGTGTGTGTTTTTTTTCTTAAGATGTGAGATCCCCATGAAATGTAACATGATGACTGTATTTTTGAGTTGGATAAAAGCCATTTTTACAGGGAAGAGATATTTCCTTCTAATGACATGCCACAAGCTGATTAATTATTCACTTTCGTAGTTTCAATGACAAAATACTGTTCTGAATAGTTTTATCCTTTTTCATGAAGACTTCCTTTGTATTTTTTTATTCCCGCTGGTTAAGTATGATTTCCTAAATTATACCCTTTAGGTGCATAATTTCCAGCATGAAACTTAACACCTTCTAAGTATTTTGAGTTCAGCTCTGCCTTTTGTTTCAGATTTTTCTTTCCTGTTATTATTATTGCTACTACTGTTATTATTATCACTGAAAATGTGTGGGATGCTCAGCACTCAGGAATAAAAAAAGGTTGAATATCTTACAGCCCAAAGGCCAAATATTCCTGGCTTTGTCTTTAAACTGGCATTTTTTAATTCCTCTTGGGATAATGTGTTTTCAAAACCAATGTAGTATTTTGCTGGTATTCTGCAGGCAAACATCAGCTCCCTGTGCTCATGCTCTGGGCCAGCTGGATGCTCCTCAGTGGTGAAGGGGAAGCCATGCATTTGTGGTAAGCGCAGCCCCCGGCCTGAGATAATCACCAGCTTGCTGAGAGGTGGAACATGAGCTCGTGCACAGGAGACACAGCCTTAGGTGGCTGTGTGGTTGTGACTTTGGGCTCAGTATACAAAGCCTCACTTAGGTCTGCCTGCCAATGGCTATATGAATGTACCCACAGTCAGTCTGTGGCTAGCCCAGATGCAATAGGCTCAATTCTGCTTAATTGAAAACTATGGTTTTGCAATCAATTTTGGAAGGTGGAACCCCAAAGGCAAGGCAAGTTGAAAGGCCAGGTGTTTTGGCTTCAGGAGGCACCTGGAGGGCTGATTGATGCATGAGTCTTCACTATGGAGGACCCAAACCTCCATCATGTCCTGCACTGCTGTTAGTGCAATATTTGGGAGTACGAGGAGGAACATGTACTCCTCTGTTAACGAGGTTTCCTGTCCCAATGTTTCCCTGTAATTTAACCATGATTCATTGAATAAACAAATAAGAACCAGTCATCTGGAGGGTTTTTGCTTTCTGTATTTGTCAAATTATACTGGAGACTGTTGTATTCCCATCAAGGTGATTGCCTTAAAGCCATAAGCTTTATTTACAGAAGAAAGCAATGTCTTAAAAAACTGAAGCTTCGGTTCTTTTAAGGTAACTACAAACTAAGCAGACATCTAGGTTGCACTTCATTTCAATTGTCTTAAAAGACTTCTACAATAAGCACCTTGCTAGATACAGAGTAGTTATCCAACATTAATGAAGTTATACACAGACAATGAGATTTGCAACATTAACTTTTTATCTTGTGTTCTGTAATGATTTTTCTTCCTCAATGGAAACACATGCTTGCCTAAGCAGATTTTTTTTACTGTTATTTTATAATTAAACTATGAGTTCCACTTGTTGTAACTCTGCCCTGAGTGGGCACTAACATATCTGGAAAGAGTGGATGTATTCTTAAAGCTCTTTTAAATTTCTAACCTTGAATAATTTGTCTCTGATGCTTTTCTTAATTATGATCCATTCAGAATAAAAGAGGATGATTTTTTCCCCTTGAGCAAAGCCAGGGTAAATTCTAACATATCTGCACTATATAAAGATTTCTTTTTCATTCTGCCAAAGTGAATATTACACACTAAACTACTTCATCGTTCGTTAGTGTACAATTAGGCCCATATTCATTGCTATGTGCTGCCTGCTATGAGCCATTCTGGGGATGCAAAGCAGCTGTAAACTTGATTTAACAGTCTGGTTAAACCAGGTTTACAGCTGTTTTGTGTGGCTGGTGAGGAGCGATGTATCCAGGGTGTACTGGTATATCTGGTCTGTTAAAAAAGAAAGAACTTGCATTATTATTTTATCACTTCTCAAACTGCCTCTGTCATAAAGCACTCTTTGCTAGCTTTGATTTGGTAATGCCTGGTTCTCCACTTTGTTGCATAGTTTTATGACATTTTTTAATTACAACAGAGGAAAAATGCATAATAAAATCAGAGTTTAAATAAACAATATATTAGAGAAATATATGGTATTGGAGCACCTGAATTAGGAATTATTCCTAATTACAGCAGAAAGGCAGAGAGATTAATGGTAGAGAGATTATATTATGGCACAGGAAAAAAAAGACACCACCCTCCATATCCTCCCAAATTTTTCAAATGCAGCAACACTGTCCTTGTCTGTGAAACACTGAGAGCATCTACTTCACTCTGTCAGCCTCCAAGCAGGTACCAGCTCCTCTTGATGGTCTGAACTCATGGAGGTAACCATATAGTCATTATGCCAGTGGACTGCATCTTCTCAGATATAGCTCGTCACATCTTTTCTGCCAGAAAGGCTCATCTGCATGGCTCCAGAAAGGGATGCTCTCTTTCTGCCCGAGGTCCCTTTTCTTGCCCATCATGTACCCTTATAGAGGGTCACCCTAGGATTGGTTGAAAAAGGATTTCAGTAGCTGTCTCCAATCTGACAAGAAATTTCTTTAAGCTGGTGTTACAAATTGCAGTGTGAGAAGCTTTAGAGCCCCCTTCCATTGCTGCAACATCAGGCAGGCCCATGGTGGAGGTAGGCTGACTTCACACAAACCCCTTCAAAGCATGACACAGTTTAAAAGAGAACCACAATCAAGCTTCCATTGAAACCAAACTGAGTTATGTCCTTCTATATTTTCTCTTTCATTCTTCCTCCTTCGGTGTTTTCTCAGGGCTTTGCCCTGCTGGTTCCCTGCCCTTCTCGCCATGCCATGTACAGATCTTATTCTCCAGCTTAGTCTTTTATTCATACCTCTCCTATCTTAGCAGGCAAACATATCTAAGCAAAATATGAATATATGTAAATCCAAAACTGATTCAGAATAAGAATTAAAAAAAATTAAGAGCTATTTTTTAAAATTAAATTGCTTAGAAATCAAAGGGAACTGGCAATATCAGTGCATCTAGTTCAGCTTGACCTTGGTATCAGTATTCCTTGGTTTCTTCAACGTCTCTCTGCAATGTGGTTCTGGGTTTCCTTTTTTTTCCCATTCTCATTTCTAAGTTGAGCTGAAACTCTGCGGATTCACCAGACCAAGCCACTAGCAATGGGAAACCCTGCTGTGTCAAGGAGATGCAGATAAAACAAAAAGCTAGGCTCACAGGGGAGAATAAGGAAGTATTTTCTGGCTACAAGTCCTATCAGGCACAGTGATGGCCTAACTGGATGCAGAAATTCATGTAAACATAAAATAAAATATTTAATTTAGATTATTGTGATGGGAAAATTCCACAAAAATTGATCTTTCCCTGGAGATATATTGATTTACATAGCCTCTATTTTCCCAACAGAAAATCTTTCTCTACAAATTGCTTCCATCAGTCCTTTTCATTCCTTTTGCCATGAGCAAATGGCTTTAAAATGCAAAAGTCTTTGGTTTCTGATTAAGTAAAATAGTAACTAAAACATGAAAATATTCAATGCCTTCTCTCTCACTATCACTTTCTTTGTGTCCAAGCTTACATGGTGTGAACTGGGCTACATATGGAAATCAATGTTTTACTGCTGAATGCCAGTTCTGGTGGAAAGGACACTTCCAGTAGGTTATCTTGAGTGATGGACTGCTGTAAAGGCAGATTAGAATGAAATCGGCTCTCCTTCTGTTTCTTGATGTGCAAACAGACAGAGAGGAAGACAGCCCCTGCCTGCATAAGCGATCTGTCTGCACAAACCAGTAAGCAAATCACAGTAAGGGCAACAGGCACTCAGAAAAGAAAAGTTTGCTTCCGGCAGATCAGACCAGGACTGACATCTGGTAAGAGATGGGGCACTGTCCAGCCAAGCACCCAGTGGCTGCTTATCACCAGCAGCACCCTTGGCTTGCATTTCCTGGCCTGTGCTATAAACCCACAGCAGCCAGGGACCACAGCCATCTAAGGATGATGGAGGTGGAAAAGGAGGAAAAATAGCACTGTTTTTTCTGTTTCCAGAGTTATAAACTAAAATGAATGCTCTTGTGCCTACCACCTTTTCCAGAGCCTGTAGGACTGAAGAGCCAAGTGAAGCATCCTGTAGAGCAGTCTCCTGGAAACTGCATCCCCATGGCTGTACCATGGCTGCCAGGGAGGTCATTTGGCAGTGTCTCATGCTTTTGTTCCTCAGCTGCCTTTTGAGATTCACCAGCTGCAGTACTATTTCCGTGTAATTCTTCTTCAGACCAATAAAAATCATAACCATTTTCATTTTCAGTAATTACATTGCCATCAACTTTTCTTCCAGTGCCTTTTAATCTTGCTGAACCCTCTTCTTTTGGTAGCAAATGCTCAATTATCTCTTCCTGTACCTCTACCAAATGCATAAATACTTCTACCATTTTCCCTATCCTATATTTTCTCCAATTCCTTTTTTTATTCAATAAGGTACCATCAAAACTCTGTGATCCAGGCATAAAATACAGTGGAAAAAAGAAATATTCTTTGGACCTATACTTAGGTTTCTTTGACAAGCATATCTTAGGTCTAAAAAAAAGAAGTTCTCTAAATTCGGTTTGAAATAAAAGAACCACACAATTCTCCTCATCCTGAAGAGCCACTTTGCTGGTGGCTATTCAGGGTGTTCAGTTCCTGTCTTGCACTGGAATGCAAAGGATGCATCCCTGGTTGAAAATTTTGTAAAAGAAAAGGAATCCAAACAATGTTTTTACACGATGTCACAAATATTTGCCTCTGACATATAACTCTCCTGTCACAGGCAAATCAGTCAGTCACTGCAAAGCAGAGACGAATTCTCCCTGTGGCTGCTCTAAGCTGAGACACATACATTTATCCCTCAGAAGAAAATAACACCTTCTTTCCTTTTTCATCTGAATGCTCTGTAAAACACTTCTTTGGATCTCTTCAACTACGAACAAGAGAAAGACATGTAGCTGCCTGGATGCTTATGGAGAACCAGGTCCTTTTTCATCTTCATTTTATTTCAGTGTTTCTTCAGATCTGATCTGAAATGCTGGTGGAGAAAGACGTAACTGTACCTGTCATACAACTGAATGAACAGTGTCTTCGCAATAGATTGAAATAAGGGAGTTATTTTTTCACCACTATGGGACAGGTATCATACTTGGTTTCTCAAGAACCCTGGAGTTTAACTGTGGAGAGGTATCTCCAT
>VYZX01029090.1:4910-44602 GCA_013401335.1 Brachypteracias leptosomus | reverse complement strand
AAGGTAAACCCACCACATCAGGGCACATCTCACCTAATCAAAACACACTGTATGAAAATTGTCCTATGTAAAAAGCCCTCACCAATATGATTTTGGTTTCTAATTTTGTAATTTTTAAAAAGTGTTGATGTTTATAAATTTCTGTTCATTTTTTCAGAGGATGAAAGAAATTACCATGAGGTTTCTCAGAAAATTTCTTGTCCTCTTACAAGATCCTTTCAAGTCCTTCAAGGCCACAGTCTCTTAAACATTTCCTCCTTTTCAGCAAATTAGGAATTAAACTCAGCTCACCTTGGAAAGTTAATTTTCCATCAATTTTGTGTGCAGCTGCCTAAAGTGTGATAGAAAATACCCTTCAGCAGTTTTTATACTTCAGTCAGTCAGTTGTGGTTCTAAAAAAAAACAACCAAGAAGAAATGACAGGCCACAGGAGTGATATAAAAAGCATTTATAAATGTACTTATAACATGGAGTTGGATGTTATAAGACTCAAGATTAGTAGATATTTCCGTCCAGCTTTTTAGATTCAAAAGGAGCAATTAAAAGCAATTGAAAACAATTGGTTGAATATGGCATGAAGTCATGTGGACAGACGCATCCTAAGAACAACAAACAGCCGTTGGGAAGTTATTCTGAGTGTGTTTTCATTACGTCTGTGTAGATATATGAGTGCTTCTGTAAGACTGCAGTGCATGTTCATTGTCAAAATTCTGTTTCCACACAATCTGGCTGTAGCGGTGTCAGCCTCCCCTGCAGGGGTCACTGAGTCAGCAGCAGAAGACAGGGGCAGAGAAGCTGTTTAGATGAGCATGAGTCAAGTCCAGTGGCTATACATAGTAACTTCCTTCATGTCTCCTGAAATAAATAAAACAAAATAGATTTTTAGGTTGCAGCAAATTGGTAAGGTTGAATTGTTTGTAAAACATACTAGTAATGGCTCAGCTCAGGAGAACTGCCCTGGGAACACTACAGCAGAACCTTTTTGGGTTTGTATGGCCATAAACAGAAAATATGCCCTCAGCTTTCAGGGTGTAGTCCTGTAAAGATTTACCCTATGGGAATAGCTTTAACAAAGAAGAACAAATCCCTTAAGTGGGACTGTCTGACTGTGAATAAAATAAATATAATGTAGGGATTTTTTTAAACAAAGAACTTTTGTTTGGTTTTTTGCCAATTTCTTTTACTTATTAAGGAATTGTCTTAGTTATTAAATAATTACTTGCTGCCTTGAGCAATATTTGGCAGAAGATAATGTAAGAAGTCTTAGGTTGTTTTGTTTTTTATTAAACAGTGGACTGTTCTATTTCAATATCTCCCAGACAAAATGTTATGATTTTAATCTTTCAAAATATTGGTTCAAACATCTAATGGAAGGTTTGCAAGGCAAAAATTGAAAATCCAGCAGTCAGCAAAAGCGCTGGTGGTGACAGAAGTGGAGAACAAAATTGTGCCTAACTCTTGAGTTTTTCTACTGCCCTGTTTGTGCCTGTCACTGGTATACAAGAAGAGCAACCAAGAAGTAAGCAAGAAGAAAAACTGTGAAGTGAAGCAACATCAGTTCCCAGTGCTTGTCTCCCCCAGTCAACAGACTGTAAGACATGTCAGTGAGTAGTCAGGGTCCTGCTGCAGCCTGGAGATCCTCAGTTATTTATGGACCCCACAGAAGGGATGCTCTCTGCTAGTATAGGCTGCAGCATCTCTGGCCTGCTCCTGTTTGCACTGTGGCTGAGAAACAACTTTTTGGTGCTCTCTTTTCCATACTCCTCTTTCTACTACTGTTAGAGCCATGAGCAGAGGCCTGCTGGCCCTGAAATCCTGTGGGTAAATGGATTTCTTCTGGCTCCTGCTCTCAAGCAGGAGAGGCAAAGAAATCCCTTTCCTTTCTAAGATATTGTACATCGTGAAAACACAACAGTAAAGAAGAGTAAAAATGTTAAAAAGGACAACTAAGACTCCCACTTACCTCCTGTATAACATTGCTATCTGAGTTGCTGTGTGTTTGAAGCAAAGATGGCTGCATCCTGCATCTGCAAATCTTTAGAAGACTGCTTTGCCTTCTTTTCACTTTTGCATTATTTCTTTAAGACACCTCCTATTTTTTACTTCTAGCAGCACATTTGTTGATTCTTCAGAACCTAGAGGTTTGAGGTTTTGCTTTTGGTTTGAGTTCACAGCAGTGGAAAAGCCCGAGCATGAGTCTCGTTGCGTTGCAGTGGTGGCTGCACGGGGTTGCTCACCAACTGGCATTACCAGCTATTGCCATGCAAGGGCTAGAGAGACAAAACCTACCTGCTTTTGCACTGCCCCCTGGCCGATGTAACCATATTTATTTTGGTTAACTTTTGTCTGCCAGCTAATTAAAGCAGATTTAAGTGTTTTGTACCATACGACTATCCTCTCTCTTTCTCCCTTGTGATTTCTGAAGGTGTCTAGGGAACCACAGCTGAAGTTGGACTCTGAAGGAAATGGTCAGGCCACCATGGGTTGCAGTGGGAATTGGCTGCTTATGGGCTCTCAAATGGACTTCTCTGTGCTCTGCACCTCCCTTTAGGTACTACCTCTGTTTAAAAATCTGACTCATGCAGCTTTATTTGTCAGGGCAGATGGAGAAGGACAGAAAAGAGATTAGTTTTAGAGCTGGCTTATCCTGAGGTGATAGCTCTTTGAAATGTCAGCACTATTGATGATGGGCCTACTTCATCCACGTAATTAAACACGTCTACCGAAATGTCACTGCTGCCGCCCAGCGATCTGATGGACGGCTCTGGTTGGGGGTCGTTCTTAAACAGCACAGCCAAATTGTTGGGATGCTGTGGTCTTCGTCAGATGTCCCTTTGGCTCACAAGTGATGAAATGCTACTGAAGACAAGGAGGGTTAGTCAGTCTTACATAAAATGATTAGTCTCAGTGTCTAATTGTCCTAACTGTCTCTAATATGGAGTGGATTCACATGACCTTTTCCCACAACTCCCAATTTTTGACACGTTCTACTGCCTAAACTTTGTTTTCTTAGCCCTGATTCAGCAATGCACATGAACTTCCTTCAGCAAATGACTGACAAAGGAGACTCTTTGGTTTAATTTGGATTTTATTTCTTTACTGAAGATACAGAAATCTATTCACTGACACTCAGCAATCTTGTACTCCTCAAGGACAATGATACGATTTCCTCCTGAATCTGAGTTATACCTTGCTTTGCTGTTCTGCCATTGGAAAGCTACCATAAACTGGTCCAAGAAGATTTCTAATGGGAAGAACTCCCTACTGAATATCAGAAAGTACACAAAGCTCAATATTCAATTTGGGAAAAGTAGGTAATGAATCTCTCCTCCAGTCACGCTGTACATCTATCTTAAAAGGAAAAAAAAGAGAAAAAAAATAAGCAAAAAAAAAAAAAAAAAAGAACCCTTAGCTCTTAGCCTGGCAAGAAATGTTCCAGGAAATGAAAATCTTATAACCGCTGCTGCTTGTCAAAGACCTCGTGAAAAAGAAATGGAAGATAGTCACCAAAGGAAACTTGAGATGAGTTGTGGGACCCACTGCTCATTTTCTTTTTCCTTTGCTCTTTGAGGGAATTGCTTTCACCAAGCAGTGCAAAATATCAGGGTGCGTGCAGACAGCATTCTCCTGGAATTTGTGACAAACTGCTGTGGAGCAGTGTTAGATTCCACCGTTATGTGCAAGATCTGGTTTTGGAGACAGTTTGTAACATTGCAGGCCTATATCGCGAAAAAAGAATGAGCCATTTCAGCTGTCAGTCTCATTAATTATTACACTTTCTAGTATGACTGTTACCTTGTTGAGGCTAGTCCATTTTTTCCTAAGCTTTTATTTTTCAAAAATGTAACTCTTGCCCAGATCCACAAACCTCAGAATGAAATATGTGCAGATCTTTCTTCCCTCAAAGGAAATATACTATTCAAGTTTTGATCTGCTGTAGTTCCACGTGAAATATTTCAGCTTTCATACAAGAAAACACAGAGGTGCAAATGGTGTTCCTCCCTACTTCTGCGGTTGGACAATGATAGTTCTCAGAGGCTTCCCAGCCAAGATGAATGACCTATTGTGCTAGACATCGTCAAATGTATAGCAGGAGACTGTGTCTACCGCAAAGAGATTATTTTCTAAGTGGAGAAGCTGCAAAAGGGCAGCCAAAGGAAAGTATTGTTAGCTATATTTCACAAATAAGGAAACGAGACACAAATGTTAAAGCCTAAAACTCCTCAGATGCATTGAAACCACTGGGAGCTTGGTAGATTATTGCCTGAATAAAGCAACATAACCTATGTCACACGGGAAGTCGTTGGCAAGGAACTGAACTGAGATATTGCAGAACATGTTCCAGAGATCAATAGTCTAGCTTTCTTTTTGAGGAAGAAAAGATAAGAGGTAGTGAAAATTTCTGTCCATGGGCTATTGTGCTGATATATACAAGCAAACGATTAGAAGGATAAAAGAATATGATTGTTCTGGAAAGTTACTCTGCAAAAGAGTTTTTTCTGCCAATATTTGGTGAGGTATCTCACTAAGTAGGTAGAAAATTAATTCCTTGTTTGTCTGGGAGTTTTTAAACCTGTCCTGAACCTTAGAAGAATCAGTGATGCCATGGAAGAGCAGGCTGGAAGAGCGTTGATAGGTTTGCTTCCAAGCTGTTCACTTTGGTTTACTCACTAACCTTGACCGTAGACTGAAACATACAGGACCTACCAGCACTAAAAGCATATATTTCTAAAATTTGAACTTCATAGAAACACAGAAGTGTTGAGGTTGGAAGGGACCTCTGGAGGTTATCTGGTCCCACTGCCCTGCTCAGGCAGGGCCACCTACAGCCAGTTGCCCAGGTCCCTATTCAGACGACTTTTGGATGTTTCCAGGGATGGAGACTCTACCACCTCTCTGGGCAATCTGTGCGAGTGCTCAGTCACTCTCACAGGAAAAAAAGTGTTTCCTAATGTTCAGAGGGAACCTCCTGTGCTTTGTTTTTTGTTCATTGTCTCTGATCTTGTCACTGGGCACCACTAAAACTAGCCCGTTTCTGTCCCCTTTGCACCCTCCCTTCAGGTATGTATATACTTGAGGACCAATAGGTCAGATGCTTGAAGATACTCAATATGTGCATCTTTACACACATATACAGCTGCTTGGAATAGCCAGGGAATTATAGGCAGAGATGTTCTGGGTTAGTTTCACAA
Organism: Brachypteracias leptosomus; assembly: GCA_013401335.1. Lineage (NCBI taxonomy): Eukaryota > Metazoa > Chordata > Aves > Coraciiformes > Brachypteraciidae > Brachypteracias > Brachypteracias leptosomus. Next base: position 39,410 of record VYZX01029090.1, on the reverse strand, counting down.
AGCACTTTACTGCATTTTTAGGTAACCAAATAGATTAATCTTTAAATGCTACATACTGTTAAAAATTTGGCTACAGTCCTGATGTATGAAGCACTCATGTATAAATATATTGCAGACTGAGAGCAGATTAAAATATGTAGTGTGCAATGAAGTGCAAGTTATAGCAGAGTATTTAAGACAGACATGAACCTTCACAAAACTGTTTCATGGGATTATCCTATGATCCGCCTCTCCTATTTCAGTTTAACGTGCTCCTTTTAATTACCCTTACTAAATTTACATTTGATGAGTGTCAGATGCTCTGTTATTACCTTTACCAGCATTTGATTATCTTCAATACTTTTCCAGTCCAGATGTCTTCTCCACTCCACAGTTACATCAAAATGTCTTGGATGTCCGTAACCAAAATGGAGTAAGAAACAGAAAACATACAAACAAAATACTTATCTCTGAAACTTTGAACTAGAGCTTATCTCAAAAAGATTTTTTTTTTCCTAGGTGGAAAAGGGGAAATACTGAGGAAACCCTGCATGGAAGAAATTTAAAAAGTAATTTTCTTGAACAAGGTATAATTACAACTAGCTACAGTTAACAAAATACTTTTGCTATAGTGTATGAAGACAGTGACAAACCCAAAGAAAGAACATACTTGACTACATGCCGTATCAGTATGATTCCGTTTAATATCCACTGCTACCTTTTCAGACAATTATAACCACTGACCATGAAGCAGGGTCTAAATGAGGTCTGAATCCTCCTCTGAATACACCATTCATCTCCTGTAAGAGGTAATGAGTGAAACAGAAGTTTAATGTATGTAAGGGTCTGTTTGTATCTTTAAAGCAAGAACACAGAATGAGTAAATTAAGATGTGGGATTATTTATTACCAACAGACTGTATATCTCAACTTTTTCCAAAGTATTACATAACCACAGATTCTAAAAAACATGAACACACACACACAGAGAAGCATGCACACACAGAGTTTTTATTAGACTATAGCCAAACAAATTGTAACATAGTATAAAGAAAGGAATTGCTATAAAGCAAAGTATGAATAACTAAGGTATTGACACATGGTTTATAGGTAAGCATAAATGGCCTTTTCCTCTTTTTTTGTGTGGCTTTTATTACTTTTTCTGCTGATACTGTAGGAACATAACTTTGAACCACTGCCTTGTAACAAAATTTCCTTTAGTTAGTCCAGACATGAGGGGCAGACATAAAGTAGAAAGACTGAAAGCTATCTGTTTGGGGAAGGGTGCAGAAGACAGAATAGAGAATATGAGGAAAATTATAAAGTAGAAACTACAGATATGGTGAGTGAGTAGGAATAGTATTGATATGTCCAAGGAATCATAAGGAACAGAGATACATACAGTTTCATAATGTACTGAAATCCAGATCACAGCCAGGGCCTCTGCTTGGTTTGCTACCTATAAAACCTAGAACACCTGCTTGGTATCACCCCCAAAACACTCCACCTGCAGAAGTCGTTCTGCTGAGACTGAGTGATTCTGGTCTAAAGCCTTGCAAAAGTAACAAAGGTGAAGTGAGAAAAGGTGCTGTACATTACTGCAAGTTGGGTGGCGCCTGTGCCTGTCCCCACACTGTGGTCTGGAGCAGTGCCCTTTGGGAAAGAGCCTTGGGGCAGTGGTGGCAGTGCTCCTACTGTTCAGCTGCACCCCAAGCAGGATGAATATGGAAAGCAAGAGTCCTCTCTATACAGGGGTTAAAATGAGAGGGGACAGAGGCAGGGAGGATTTAGCACCCAGGTGACAGTAGAGGGAGAATATCCTCACCTGTCAGGCTTGGGAGAGCGGAATATCCTCACAGCTCCTTCCTTTGGTACCAACAGAAGGAAAGAAAGCTCTTCCTCCTCTTCCAGCAGTCTTTAACTACATACCCCACCCCCCATCCTCCATACCAGACTAGGGAGTTTTCATGGTTTACGGGCAGATCTTTGACAGGGCTTGAAGGCTTCACAGTGAAGTCAATAAATCTGCATTTTGCCATGTCAAGATCAAAGAGAAAAAATTATTTTGTGCCTTTCCATGACACTATCCTCACAGGCATGTTGGGATGCTGAGACCAAGGTAGCATTCCTCTGCTGTGACAAGTGTCCATCCCACTGGTGCCTGGCTTTCTCAACCACTTCTGCCAGACTTCCTTTGCTAGGAGTGAGTGCAAGCACAAGAACAGCTTTGCAGAGACATGCTAGTGCCATAAGCTGGGGAGGGAAGAGTGAGCACCACCAACCTCTAACTCTCATCTTCAGTCTTGAATTGTTCTGTATTCATGCCAAAGCATTTATGAAGATTGAAGCACTTCTTGTTGCTCAAGAAATTACTGCACTGTCAATTCCTGAAAGGTTGTCTTATAGCTTACAGATGAAAGTTTCAGGAGCAAGACAATATCCACATCATCTTCACTCATCTACTGTGTGATACATTTATTTGCAACTTTTGTAGTCACTTGGCTTTTCATAGGCTATTTGAGTTATTTGGGTCATAGGTTCTCAGGGTATTATATAACAAGGAACTTTTTTTGAACACCTTTCTGCTCATCTTTATTTCCCAGTAGCAAGTGAGTATCATCCCTGTGGTAACTGCAGTGATGTTTATATAGAAAAAGAATATTAGAAAAATCCTTAATACTTAGCTTCCTGCAAACCACTCCAGCAGTGGAATAAAAGGAGTCAACATTTCAGGACCAGACAGTTTTCCACAGACCACCTGCATGTGCTAACATAGGCTTCAGATAGATAAAGAGCAAAGATTTGCAAGGTTGCAAAATGCTAAGCTGAAGGAAGAATACAATGTGTGCTTTTGTGAGTCCCTGCAGTGTGTAGACATTTAGATAGAAGAGAATGTATTTAGGGGAATTAATTATTTCTTATGAGGTGAAAAAAAGGGAATTTTAGACACTTAGTAGGGAAGAGTGATTTGTAGGTGAAAGAAGGCAAGGAAGTTTGTGGCAAGGCAGCTCAAGGCAAGAGGACGAGGAACTAGGGGACTCTAGCCCACACTTTCCGGGCTTCAGAAGTTGCATTGGTCATTCCAAAACCAAATTATGGTGAAGGGAGAGCTCACTGTTTTGACTTAAGATTGAAAGCACATTTGGACATAGAAGAAAATACTGATGTACTGCTTGCCCTTTGACTTCCTCTGGAAAAGAACAGGAACCATCTGTTCACTTCACTCGGAAGACAATTCCTTGAATGATTTTCTGTGACCCCAGAGATCAGAAATCACTATTGGATTCCTGTGCTTTCAGCATTTCATTACTGTGTTTCAGGGAAGCTCAGCTAGCCATTTCTTTCTCCATGCCTTTATTTCACTTGTAGCTGGTGTTTCCTGTTGCCTGAAGTAGAGATCTTACCCATCAATTCATCTCTTTGTTATCATTTGTGAACATAAGAAAGAATAATTGATGCCACTGTTGTATAATCCTACATTTAACAATTTACTGAGGGTTAAAGGCTTTTCTCTCTATTGCTTTAGTGATAAAAAAAAATCCCATAGGCTCAGGTCATAATTGAAAACACACTACTTTCAATATAGATTAAAGCACACATGGGAATGAATGTCTTTAATTCATGTAAACCCAGCCCCACAATCCCCCTTTTTCACTATTACTGTCCATTAGCCACCAATTTGAAAATGGCAGAGAAATGATTTGATTTCATAATCAAATAGCTGAGCAGAAACCATTTCCTCCAGCACAGCTTTTACATTTATATTTAAATGAACTGCCTGTGGCTGGGAAGTTCTGCCTCGTTTAGAGACAGGAGTTAGAAAGACCTACTGTGAGACACAGGGCAACACAAAATTAAGAGATCTGGGTGAATTTCAAAGCCAAAAGAAAACGTACTCCTCAGTGACATGGACAGTGGGATTGGGTGCACCCTCAGCAAGTTTGTTGTCAACAGCAACATGCGTGGTGAGGTCGACATGCTGGAGGGAAGGGATGCCATCCAGAGGGACCTTGACAGGCTTGAGAAGTAGGCCCATGCAAACCTCATGAAGTTCAACAAGGCCAAGCGTGAGGTCCTGCACCTGGGTCAGGGCAATCCCAAGCAAAAGTACAGGCTGGGGAATGAATGGATGAAAAACTGAATATGAGCCAGCAATGTGTGCTCACAGCCCTGAAAGCCAACCACATCCTGGGCTGCATCAAAAGAGGCGTGGCCAGCAGATCAAGGGAGGTGATTCTTCCCCTCTACTCCACTCTAGTGAGAATCCACCTGGAGTACTGTGTCTAGCTCTGGGGCCCCCAGCATAAGAAAGACATGGACCTGTTTGAGCAGGTCCAGAGGAGGGCCATGAAGATAATCAGGGGTGCACCTTCCCTATGAGGACAGGCTGAAAGAGTTGGGGTTGTTCAGCCTAGAGAAGAGAAGACTCTGGGGAGACCTTATAGCAGACTTCCAGTACATAAAGGGGGCCTACAGGAAAGATGGGGAGGGACTCTCTTTATCAGAGTGTACAGTGATGACGGGTAATGGTTTTAAACTGAAAGAGGGTAGGTTTAGATTAGATATTAGGAAGAAATTCTTCACTGTGAGGGTGGTGAGACACTGGAACAAGCTGCTCTTCCTGGAAGTGTTCAAGGCCAGGTTGGATGGGGCTTTGAGCAATCTGGTCTAGTGGAAGGTACCCTCCTGTGGCAGGGGAGTTGCAACTAGATGATCTTCAAGGTCCCTTCCACCCCAAACCATTCTATGATTTGTTTGTGCTGAGGTTGAGTCCTGAGAAAGGTTGGGCCATGGTAAGTCTGGTCTCATTAACGAAGCCTGGTCACCACAGAGTTGCCTGCAGCTGGCCCAGGACTGAGGGACCTCCAGAAAGGGATCTACTTTAGTGTAACCTGTGTGTGACTCCAAGCAATACCAGCATAAGCCACCTACAGCTGACACTGCAAACACAGACTTTGGGAAACTTTGGAGAATGATGGGAAATAACTGAGAGCTTATCCAGCAGGTAAAGGAGTAAGGAATTAGCTTTGGATTCAAAGTGATGGACTGGAGACCTGTCTCTTCTGGTTTCTTGGTAAAGCTACAGTTAGCAAAGAGCTATTAGCTTAAACACCAATTCAGTAACAGTGTATCGTGCTTGGTCCTCCCACACACATTTTCTTCTTTATAAACTGCTTTAAAAACAGGAGCTAATTAATCCTTATAACATGCTTCTCAGGGGAGAGCATAACAGTCTTACCTTTCTTTACAGTCAAGGAAAGCCAGGTATTGGAGTAATTTGCCCAGTGCCTGCCAGGATACCAATTTGAGAGAAATGAGATGAGCTAGCAGCAATCTGTGATCCTACCCAGCTGTGGATGGAAATGACCTCCTGCCAGGCACGACCTGCTGTGTAGCTTCGTTCCTTCTCTTTTCCCACAGGGATGCTGGAGCTCTCACTACATGACAAGTCACTGTAATTTCACAGGAGAGAGAATGACAATATATAACTAAAGCGTAACGCAGGAGGAAGGGGTCAGGACGGGGCAGTACCCCTCTGAGAAAAGTCTTTCAATAACCCCCTCGATTCCTTTACACACGCTTTGTCTCCAGGTGTTAAAACAAGGAGGTTGCCGCTCATACCTTGTATTCCCTCCTTGACTCAGGTCTCTGGATCCCCAGCCAATTTTCCCAGTCAAGTGTTAGGAAAGTACCAAGTACTGAGAGCTCCTGCTGCAGACTAAGTGCAGTTATTCTGCATCTGCAGGCTGCTGCTCATGCTGAGCCCTGCGGGGGAATAGGCTGCACGGGCACCGAGAAAAGCAGCAAAAGAAAATGCCAACTGGAATTTACTTGAGCGGGGAAAATATTGCCTTCCTGGCTGCTTCAAAAAGTCTTCTTGCTGTATTTTATTGCTGAAGAAGTTGACTGTAATGAGTGTGGAAGTTTGCAGGGAACCGTAACAAAATGTAGACAAAACCTAAGTGGTCACCAAGCTTTCTGACACAATTTGAAAGAGGAGTGAGACGAAGGGATAAATTCCTCTGAAATAAAATCTCTTTTGCTGCTAATACATATGCTTTGAAGTAGACAGAAAGGTTACAGCACTGCGCAGCTGGTTAGCTTAGAGAAGTTAAGCCTAGTGGCATCTAAATGGGAAAGCAGACAGGAGAGATGGAATTTGTTGAGGGTGTTGCGTACTGGTCAGTGTATTTGTCAACCCTCCAGGAAATCTTCACTCTGGTGTTTCATACTTTCAAAAAATATGAAATAAAGGTTTTGGAAAAAGAAAGATGGAGTTACTATTTTCTCTATTGCTTTGTCTTCTTTATGTCCAAAGCTTTCTTTTGTAATTAAAACTATATATAAAAATATATGTTTAAATTACATACATACAGATGATTTTAATTATATATTGTTTTAATTACATATAAATAAAGGGAAAAGAAAGATTTTTAAAAGGAGAAAAAAAATCAACATAAAAATAAATTTACTAGAAAGTGCTCCCCATATTCACTGTGCTCTGTAAGATGCAATTCAGAATTTATAAATTCCTTACTGTTATTTCCTCCCCAGCTATTCTTGTCACCTCTTTCTTTCTGAATTTCTATTAATTTTTTCCCATCATCAGTGACTACTATTGGTACTATAACTTGCATTACCTATCTCCAGATAGCTCAGGGCAACTTGCTCATCCTGATATGATACAACTTCAAAAGAATGCAATTACACCAGTTACCAATGGCTGAACTGCAAAAGATCAGAGATAAATTTTCATTTCCTTCCATGAAAATGTCATTAAAGTTTGTTATTTTCTGTGTAACACCCTAGGCAAGGTCTAAGAAGAGAGTCTGGACTCCAAGAGTTTTTCCCTTCGCCAATTGGAGTAGGTATTACAGGGGATACTCTTCCTAATGCTGGCTGACAAATTTATTTTGATGAAAGTTAACAACAGCAGCAATTGTTGCTGTACAAAATAGTTAAAGAGCAAGGCCTTGACTTTTGGAAACATATTTCAAACTTCAAACAGGTCACTAGTCAATATATTCGGAGAATATATCTTTCATGTTCTACTGCATCTGTCTCCTTAATAATACTTTGTAAGCCCTTGGGAGCAAGCTTGAACAGGATTTCACTAGAAACCATGCATGTCATTACAACTATTCTTCTTCAGAATAGGTTGACTCCATTTAAGATGTTGCTCACTCTAACGGTACTCCAGGAGAAGTGATTTGCAATGAAAAGCTCATGATAATGTCTAGCAACTGAAAAAGCAAATTAAAGTATATTCTGAAGACAGTATATTTTGAAAAAAGCAGTATGTGTCCTCAACTTCATTCCTTCCTTGCCCATCCTTTGGACCCAAAAGAGAGATAGGTCCAAACTGTACCAAGGGCATTCATGATGCAGACATAGAGGTGTGGAGGCTACTGATGGTCAGAAAGGGAGTTGCTGAAGGGCACAAGACACCTTGAGCACCTCTAACACTTCTGATATGCTGCAGTCCCACTGGTTGTTTGCATCCTCCTTTTTTATAATTAGCTGGTTTTAGCCTTCTAAACAACAGGACATGGGCTACCCCATGTTCTCCACAGGTCGTTTTGACTTCCTGATGGTAATGCTTTGGACTTTGCTTAAAATCAACCCTATTTTACCATGAGGTCTCAAAGCTGGTAATTTCCTTAAATCTGTGCAGACTGAAGAAAGTGCCCCATACTAAATCAAGTGCCCCATACATATAGGTATCAGTACCTATTGAAGAGGAGACTAATGCCTTCACTATTTATTAGCCATAAGAGATTCAACTGGTTTGAGAGATGCTGGAAATGGGGTGTCACTACTGCCCCATCTAAGGAGCTGCAAGTCAATGCTGGGGACACACTGTCTTTTACAGACAGCATCAGTGTCATTTCTGTGGAAAGCTGATTAAGTCTGGGATGTTAAAGCCAGCAACGTGTTTTTCAGATGGCATCTGGTGGCACAGTGTAATAGACTATGTTATTTGCTACATCATTGCTCATGAAATATTGTTAGCAGGGTGCAGATCATTCGTCCATTAACATCCCATGAAGTCACCTTGAATCCCATGTTTCCAGAACAGTGGAAAAGACTTCTATTTCACAGCTGAAAAATAACCCATTTGGATGCTTTTAAAGTGCTAGTGCAGAATTTAGCTATTTCAACAACACTCTCTTACCTATCACAATTTTTCAGCTTTAAGATCTCATCTAGAAGAGATGCAAATATTACTCCAGTTGGTCTGAACAAGTGGTATGCCAGAAGTTAATATGACCTTTTGTCTCTTTGGTGATAGTTTTCTAAGAAGGTATTTTTAAAGGTATGTACCATACATATGTTATTATATACATTATATCAATCTATTTAATCATATTGGGAGTGGAAGAAAATGTTTAATTCTCATGATTTGTTGCAGCTCCAACACACCAACCACATGCATATTGGAATGTGTACAAGAGAAACAAATCCTTGAAATTAAACAGTCACTAGAATAATCCATTTGGGGAATTCTCCTACCCATCCAGTTTGAAAGCTAATGGCCAAGGAGATTGACAGCTTTGAACTCTGACATTTGCTATGAGAGATCATGGACAAAATAATGACAGTCCATTAGTCCAGATATACCTAGAATTGCAATACTCATTCCTCCTGCCCTCCCCCACCCACTGCCCAGAGAACATTTACACAGTCTTGTCTTGAATTTTGACTTGCTACTGCCAGCGGTGGGTTGAGTAAAAGGAGGGTAGCTCACACCTCTCTTTGAGCTACTTTTCTTTGTGTTTGCCTGCTTTTCTGGGGACTTCTGCAAGGTGGTGCTGCACTGGTTCAGAGAGAGGTTTTCTTTGCAATGAAATGCTTCATTTTCAGAGTATGAAAAATTAAAGTTGTCAGAAACTGATGGCCCTCTAGAGATGAGTGCACTAGAACTGAGTTGACAGTGATGTCTAATTTCAAGGTGAGAGAGAAAGAGAGAAGTAACCATGCAACAATTTTACAGCTCCACACTGCACTAATGTTTCACTAAGAACTAGACACAAGGTCAAATAAAAAGAGTCAAATATTGAACAGATGAATGAGGAACATTTTCATATTGAACATATGAAAAAGGAAGCGGGTTTTTTGAGCAGAACTACATGAAACCTTGGAAACCTTCCTTTCTCACTGAAATAAGTTCATACCTTTTGAAGTTCAAACAATGTCAAGAACCAAAACTGAACTTTGATATCAGCTGTGAGGCACAATGTGTAAGAAGAATGTTCATTGCTCCAGATTTTTCTCTAATTACTGTTTGGCTTTCATCACTTGATCTTTTTTGCAAATTCCCTTTTTTCTTGATGGCAATCACCATGTGAAATCCTTGGGACAGCTAGCATAAGCCACACAATCAATATTTGGCTGTTCTGATGCCACTTATACATTTGATGGAGGCACTGAGGGCTAGAACAAGCCTCATACTTTGCAAAGGATTCAATAAGGACTAAGAGTTGAGACTGAGAAAAGTCAGGGCTTCTTCTGCAGTTGGCCAGATGAAAGCACTAAGGGTTATCAGAAGTCTAGAAAACATGACCTAGCAGAAAAAAAAAGATCAAAAGAAAGGAAGTGGCACAATTTAAGTGATTTCAACAGTGGGAAGATGTCACAATAAGTTTTCAAATACATAAAAAGCTACTGCCAGTGGGACTAAGACAAGAAAAAAATGGGTTTAAACTACAGCAGGGGAGGTTAATTAAAAAAAATGAAAGAGCCTTTGAATGTTAAGGATAGAGAGACACTTGAATGACTTGCTTTGGAAGACTGAGGACTTCATCTGTGTAAAAGATGTTTATAAGGGACAGGTGACGCCAACATCTGTTAGAAATTTGATCCTGGTGAGGCTGTAAGAAGGACCAGATGACTGTTTTTGTGTCTCTTGTTCTGTGTTCCTACATCTTTATTGCCCTTGGGCATTGTATCCCTCACTAAATTCCCCGCTACACATTTTTTGAAAGCTTGGCTAAGTCAGCTTACTCTTCCTCCTCTCTAGATGCTCTAGCTAAAGCAGCATATGGTGGACCCTGCCATTAGCTTTTTTCCATACCTTTTTCTGCTGGCGAGAGCTCGTTGTGTCCCCAGCCTCTTTTAGTGCAACCAGAAAATGGGGATCATAGACAGATATTTGAGGAGAGGCTCAAGTGGCTAAATCAGAGTGTTTAGTCTCCTTTTTACAGTAGGGATCTGTTTCTGGCCTGCCTGGCCTCTGGCTGCCACTCCAGAAGGGCACAGATCATACCTGACTGCCCTGCGTCAGTATCTCAGACACTCAAGTGCACCCTATGCCTCAGCATCCAAATCCCACACTTGGCTTTTTGGTAGCAACAAGGTATAGTTAAAAGAGCTGTTCCTCTAGAGTGACAACTACTGTCCTACACTTACTCTGACATTATGGACTGTGTGACAGTGCTGATTCAGCATACTGTGCAAGCATGCTAAGAGTATGCAGAGCAGGCAGAAGGGAACACCTGGCTGGGTCAAAAAGAGAGCAGCCTGCATGGACCTCTCCATAGGTGTAAATAAATGACTGTGCAAACTACAACCCCGTAGGAAACGAGATCTAAACTTTTTTGTTATTCGTACTCACTCCTCTTGGCAGCACATTCCTTTGTTTGCACATATTAGCTGATGATCTGGTAAGTAATCCTGCTGAAATCAATAAGATTATTATTATTAATTCATGTGGAGCCCTAATTACCGTGACTGAGTTAGACACACACTTCAGTGAGCGCAGGACAGTCTCTCTCTGCCTTTGCCATAGGTGCTGTGTCAGGAGGATTTTGCAGCAGTGGGGCTGGTGTTTGTGGGCTGGCTCACTTGGTATACATATGAAATGTGGTGCTCCCACCTTCCATGTCTTCTCAATGTTATTCTTGGTAACATCCTAAATTAGCTATTAATTTGCTTCACCTATTTTTGATTTGAGGCTCAATTTGTCTAAATATTCCGAATAGAATGAATCACTAGAACCTGAGTTTAAAGCTTCCTATTGTACCAGATGAAAATTTATTTCATTACTTAGTTACACAAGAAAATAAATAATCAGCACTGTGTGTACTCTGATTCAATGCTATTGAAGCATTTTTGTCATTGTCTTCAATAGGAACTTGATTAAAATTCTCATAAAGTGTTTCATTAGAGCCTCAAAATACCTGTGGAAGTCTGTGATAATTACTTCAATTAAAACTGTATTCTGAAAAACCAACTGCAGTAATGACAGCCTGGCATTTGGTGATTTTGTGTAGTAACTCCAAACTTTGCTTAATTTCAATGCTAAAAGCAGAGGCTATAGCCTTCTCTTCCTTGGGCATAATTGTCATGAATATAAGCTAATGAGCAATCACCGACACTAGCAGGTTCTACAGCCCCAGTACATAGACTGAGGTAGATTTATGAGATGGATCTGTAAGCATGGGTGGATAGAGCTGGGGGAGCTGCACCAGCCACTGTCTTTTCTTGCCCATCAGACTCCAAAGGGAATCACTGAACTGTACATGAAGCAGCTTCCTCATCACCATGGTTTGGAGACAGTGATATTGCCAAACACCAGCACTGGCTGCGGTGCGTTGATGCCCAGTTTAACCTCTGTCTATTAGAAGAAATGAACCAACTTGCTCAGCTCAAGAAGCTGGACTCACTTAAGGCCTCAAGTTGTGCTAGGGGACAGTTAGATTGGATATTAGGAAAAATTTCTTTATTGAAAGAGTAGTTAAGCACTGGAACAGGCTGCCCAGGGCAGTGGTGGAGTCCCCATACCTGGAGGTGTTCAAAAAACATGTAGATGTGGTACTTCAGGACATTGTCTAATGGTCATGGTAGTGTTGGGTTGATGGTTGAACTCTAAGATCTTAGAGGTCTTTTCCAACCTTAATGAATCTATGCTTCTATAAGGCAGAAAGCCTTATTTCTTGCTTAGCAAACACTGAAGAGATCAGTGTAACCAAAGGAGGAATCTTTGAAGGGTGTTTGAGTGCTGGAGACTTTTAGCATGAGCTGCAGATGCAGCAGAATAGAAATTTATCATCTTTGCCACCACTTTCAAAAAGGAGTGGGCTGAACAGAGCTGGAGTACAGATTTTCAGCTGCCAAAGGCCAGGATTAACAGCAGCTAGACTTTGCCTTTACAGGATGGCTCCACACAATCCAACCCCTCGAAAAAGAATTTTTCCAATAATAAAGCAACTGTCAATAGAAGCTGTTGTTCTCTCATTTGTTCCAATGGGGGTGGTACATTTTTCTCTTTTTACTGTGCTTTAACTGTACTTTCGCTTTATTACAAATTTTAATGGATGAGTGAGTAGCTTCAGAAAAATCCAGTCTAGTTTTGGTGTAGCTTTTGTGCTCTGAAAAGAACTTTCAAGTTTGATGTGGAAATCTGTACAAAACTAAAACATCTTGTGTTTGAATCAAGGAGATTCAGTTGAGTCTGCCAAGTTTTGCTGTGCAAAATTAGATTATTCCATACGTAATGTGCAGTCAAAATTCACAGTTAGGAACACACAGAAGCATAGCCAAAGCATGCAATAAAAAGAGCTATGGGTCTCTTATATGCTAAAATGAAACTGGAAAGATAAATCTTGTCCAAATATGACCAAAAATATCTGAGAACAAACAGAACCAGAAGATTGAGAGTAAAGGTTGTTGTGATGGCACAGAAGTTGGGTGCAGTCAATTACAAGGACTTCTCTGGCAATGTGCTATCCCATAGATCAATGTGATGCTGAGAGGAAGAGGAAAATAAAAAGCCCAGGAAATATAAAGGTAGAATAAAGGCAAGAAGGCTGAATGTGAAGAACAAGCATCAGACTGTAAGCGCAGATAAACTGTAATAAACCAAAGGTGGGCAACTTTAAGGGAAACTGTCCTATAATTATCTTTTGATTTTCTTTCTGTAATGTCTCATTTGCTGAAAGTTCTTCAGCAGCACTAACAGCAATATCAATCCATTAATAACTCCTACAGCACTGAAATCCTTCTTTGCTGTAATGTCTGTAAATGATGGAGAAAGAGTTTAGTACTCCATGTATATAAGTGGTTCTTTAATACCAATCCCTTGAGTTGAGGGAATGAAATGAACTTCCTTGTCATGTTTGACAGTCACTGTTTTTCATTTAGTTTCTGTATTTTTTTTTTTCTAGTCTTTTTAAAATTATGATATATTCTGAGTTGTGCAAGACCAAAGCACAGATATCTCTCTCTTTAAAATGTTCTGCATTTTTCGACACTGTCACCTCAGTGCTTTCAAACCTCAAAATAAAAATCAGAGCTGATACTTCCCACAGTGCCTTATCAGGAGACTTATTGCCCTCGTTTCTTCATTAAGTCTCTGGTAACCTGCTGCTGATTGTTAATCACAACTAGTTTCTTTTGGTCTTCTGGAGGGACATCAGGTTTTATCTCCCCTCCACTTCACTACCCACTTCCCCTTTGCTGGCTACTTTCTGAGCATCCACATAAAAATTCAAAGCACACACAAGGCAAAGTCATGGAGCTTTGATCCAAAGTTAGTCCTGGATCCATCACAGCTGACACTTGAGGTAATTTGACATTGAAAAAAGAGTTATCCTAGGCCCCAATTCTCATAGCACTGCTGGAGCTGAGCAGTAAATAATGAAGTGTACCATCTAATTGAATTAGGCATTAGCGCTCAAGGAGGATTTCTTGAGAATAAGCATATGAAACTATCGGTGAACAGTGCCAAACAACCTAAAATTGAGTTTCAAGATGGACAACCTTGATGTTTTAGCTGGACTTCTTAGGAAACACTCAGCCTTCTCGTAGATCTTACTTGCTGTAGAAAGTGCTCGAACTTTTCTTAATTACTTCAGCTTACAGCTACTTAATATGTTTAATTACATAATCAACTAGACACATCCTGTTTGCTGCTCGCTGTGACTTAAAAAAAAATTAAAGAAAGTGTAATTCAATAACTGCTAAATAATGTTTATAATATTACTACAACAGTTCTTTTGTAAGTTACTAATCACAATTATGCAAATGTTAATTAAGGTGATTACTGCTCAGTTTCTATTGACTGGGGAAAAACTAATTCATAGGCACAGCCAGCTGTATCATGTTGTCTTAAAAATATTAAGTCCCTACACTTACTGAAACAAGAACTCGAGACTCTTACGGTACATTATAATCACTGTACAGAAGACATACATTTTCTGGAGAACTGGCCTTCCATACCATTTCCCCTCCTTATTTATCTTCTCTCTTTTTACTTCCTAGTGAAGAGTAGGATCATTCCAAATAACATTAATGCAGGAATGGGGTAGGGAGGATGAAGACTGGAGGAGATGAGCAGTGGATGCCACCCAGGGTATGTCCAACTCTGCCTCTCAACTTCAGGAGCCAGTCAGGTGGTAATAAGCTGAATACCACATGCCTCTTCCATATTTCTGAGGGTACCTCTCAAATAATTCTCTTACACCAAACTTTTTCTCTTTTTTGCTATTTTTGCTGCCCCTTTTATACTCACATAAAATTGTAAAGGGGCTGTGCATAGTAAGGAGTTATACATCCCAATGAGATCACAAAGAAGATGTAGCGAGTAGTTCATCACATATCCTACAATATCCACAGGTCAGAAAAAACAGAAAAAAAAAAAGCTGATGCTTTGCAAACACTGGCAGAAATATTTGTAAGAGTAGTAAAGAAAGAAGCTAGAGTAATGCAAGTGAAAGGAAAAAGGTACCAAAATTTCACCTAATTCCTTGCCTCAGTGACACACACTGACACCTCGTTGGAGACCTGTGACTACTCAAGTTGCCCAATAAGTGGATAAAAAAGGTCTAAAAATTTCAGCAGCAGGTTGAGGAGGATAAAGGAATGGCTAAGGTCCTGGAAAATAGATGGCCATGCTCACACACACGCACAAGCCACTTGTCAGCAGTCATGGAAGGCAAGCAGAAGCATCAAGCAAAGCCTACAATTAAGATCAGAATAAAACACTGCAGCACGTGGCTCACTTAAGAGAGGTTGATTTACATTGCCAGCAAAAGGAGGCATACCTAATGTCCTTTGCTGTGTGCTTCCCGGCATTGCTCAGTTCCTCTCCATGCTGCTGCAGAGGCTTTCTACTCAGAGCCCCTCCTGCTTGTGTTGGGGCACCTGTCAGCCTCAACACTGGCACATCTTTTACACAGAGCAGATGCTACACAGACCAAGCTAAGCATGGGCAGTGTTCTGGTTCGGCCAGGGTAGGGTTAATTTTCAGCGGGAGTTGGGCTATTCGATCCCATGCTGATGCCATGTCCAGTACAAGAGGCGTGGGCAGGGCAGCCGAGGCTTTGTCGCACCCGGGTTGCCGCACCCGGGTTGCCTCACTCGGTGCCTGTAGCTGTATCCTCGCGGTCTGTGCCTTTATAGCTCTTGTTTTGTACATTGTTATCACTGCTGTTGTTACTGTTGTTGTTGTTGTGACTGTTGCTTTTGCATCGCTGTATTAAATTCTCCTTATCTCAGCCCCCAGGGTTTGTACATTTCTCCCTCTTTCCTCCTGTCCGAGGGTGGGGGGGCAGCGGCCACGTGGTGCCCAGTCCCAGCAGGGTCTAAACCACCACAGACAGTTTGAATTTAGGCCCTCTATCTGAAGCCTTTGGATGCACTGCTGTGAGAGTCACACCAAAAAGTAGGCAGCCACCAAGAGAAGTTCAGCAGAGCAACAGCTGGCTATGCCAGCTGCCTCAAGGACTATGTGGAGTCAAGCTGAGCCATGGGGCCGGGTTCAGGCAGCCAAAAGGAGAATGGTGTGATGGGACGTGGTTTCCTCCTCTGCAAAGACACATCTGTCAGCTGAGTAAATACCGAATTTGGTAGTGTTTTTCATCACTCAATTGAGCTCTTTTTTTTATCTTCCAGGCAGAGCTCATTGTAATCCTCCTGTGTCAGAGCAATGGTCCCACCTGCCAGGCACTGGGAAACCTCAGGCAGAGATAAGGCAACTAACCTGTACCCCTCCCAGTCATGTGTTTCTGCTCCCTTCCCAGGATTACACTGAAGTTGCAGGAAGCAGGAACCAAACCCTCTCTGTTGGTCACCCCATACTGACAGAGGCAAGACCTTCCCTTCCTTCCCGTCTTTCTGTCCTCAGCCCTCCCTTCCTCAGCCCTCCCTCTCTCACAACTCATCCATCTCTGCTTTAGCTGTAAATGCCTCACTGAAAGGGCAGCTGCTTAGCCAGGCTTTTCACAGTGATGCCAAAACATTACTGTGCTAATAAGGAAAATAACCAACTAAGCCTTGCTCCAACTACTGCAAAATACCAAATTAAGAGGCAGAAACAGATTCATGGTCTCTGTCTCCTGATATTGATTCAGCCCCTTAAACAAGGACTGTATCCAGAGCTGTAGATTGCTCTAATTTAGATCGGTCTGCAGCCACTGTTTGTCCTTTAGTTCAGACTGTTCTGCAGAGACTGGGATAAAACTCAGTTCTTGTCTCTGAGCTCTAGGCACTCTTCCCTCTTGGGTTAGATTTGTGTATTATGTATGTGTGGTCATGTTTTTAATAACTATCTTTAACTTAGTCTTGACTCAGTCAAGCCCCTAAGTTGTGGGGTGTCTGCAGTCTTCTCTGTTAGCTACTGAATGTATTTAAATAGTACATAGAAAGTAGCAAAATCTATTGATCCCTTAAGGCATTCAATTTGCCTCATTTGTCAAAGCAAAATGCACATATCAACACACTGCTTGAGCTAAAGAATATCTAGGAGAGTGTTGCAAGCAGACAAGCTCCAGTTTCCCCACTGTAATTTCTTTTGAAGAGACTGGTGATATGAAATAATGAACCAGTAAGCTTTGGACTAAATTGATTATCCATTTTTGTCTCGCTGGTTAATGTTGCATTCTGCGATTATCTAGTCTCATCCTCTTATTTCAGCCACAGTGTAGTATTTTTAGCACAAACCACAGCATCTCTCTTTACCAAAGGCCAGAAAGTTTAATTATGGCTGGTCAGTAGCAAGCACTTAATTTTGAGAAAAGGAAGGCCAGCTCCTTGCGTGCTACATCTGTGTTCTGCTCCAATAGGTTAGCTGGAGTACTAATTTCACACTCCATCATTAATAGAGAAAACACATTTCTTAATCCTGCCTCCTGGCCCTTTTAGTCACTCTGCTCCCCTTAGCTCCTAAGTTTACACTAACTACCAAGTGAGCAAGTGTGTTAGTCAGAGCCAACAAAGTCATTGGAGGAAGCAGAAGGCAATACCCTTCATCTCCTTGAAGTGAGCGACACATTCATGAGTGATGTTAAGAGTGACAGCTCTGGAACCACAATCCATCTTTCTCCCACATGTGGCAGGCACATGGCAGAAAGGGAGTGCAACACTATTCTGCAAAGTCACGCTAAACTAACTCAGCTCTGAATTGCAAGGACCATAGTAAAGTTAAAAGGACAGCTTCTTTCTTGGGCTTACTCAACATTCAGAAGACCAAAAAGCTCATTTTCTACCACTTTGGATTGTGGTTACTACAGCTTAGCTATGTAAGACCCTTGCATTGGATAAAAACAACAAGGTTTTTCTTTGACTTTTAAAGAAGGAAGTTGAGGTGCTGGATCATGTCCAAAGAAAAGCAATGAAGCTGATGAAGGGTCCAGAGAACAAGTTTTATGAGGAGCAGCTGAAGGAACTGGGGTTGTTTAGCCTGGAGAAAAAGAGGCTCAGAGGAGACCTTATTGCTCTCTACCTGAAAGGAGGTTGTAGTAAGGTGGGGGTTGGTATGTTCTCCCAAGTAACAAGGAATAGGACAAGAGGAAATGGCCTCAAGTTGTGCCAGGAGAAGTTTAGATTAGATATTAGGAATCCCACATGAAGGCTTGTAAAGCACTGGGCTGGGCTGTCCAGGGAAGTTACGAAGTCACCATCTACAGAGATATTTAAAAGACCTGTACATGTGGCACTTAGGGACGTGGTTTAGTGGTGGCCTGGCAATGCTAAGGTTAATAGTTGGACTGGATGATCTTGAAGGTCTCTTCCAATCAGATGATTCTGTGATTCTAAGATTGGCACGTAGGGAGCCCTTTTTTCTTGTGTAAGCAGGAGAATCTGCTACAATACCTAGACAATGATTTTTAAGGACTCATATGAGGTAACAACCTGTGTAGGAAAAAAGAAGTATTTTAGACTAATGACATGATGTGGGCTATCTATCAACTTCCAAATCCTGGCCTGAACAATGCTTGTTAAATTTACAGAGCATGTTTAACATAAATAAACAATTAATGAATAAAATAAGAAATCTGGTTTATATTTTGAGGATAAACTTTTGTAACCTATGATTTACTAATAATTAATAGCAAACAGTTCATTGTGATGACATCCAAAGACCTGTAACATGATCAGTGCGCTTAAATGCTTAGTATTTTAGTGTATGGACATGCAGTGACTTAGTCTTTGCTTGAAAAAAAATGAGATTAATAAAGAAGAGATGGAAAAAACAAGATAACAAATGAAAATATTAACCCCGATATACAGATCCTTCCACAGCTTTAAGAATGACCAAAGAAAAAAAAAAAAATCTCCAAGTAACAATTCTCAGATGAAACTGCCTTCACAGAAGCTAAATCCCTGTATTCCTTCCAACAGACACACTAAGGCTACCCAGTGGTGCATAAGGAGTCAAACTTGAAGGAGAGGTCTAAAAACTGACACCTATTTTCGTCCACATAGTAAAAACCAGTAGACTTGGCAGTCATCACCATGTTCACAATATGCTGTCTAGAGCTTCATGACTCAACTCTGGGTATAAGATTCAGCTCCTGAAGTGGGAGCTTGGACCCCTGTTTTCAGCTAGAAGCTGTCAGGACAGTTGTGATGACACAAATCTGAACTGCGTTTTCCAAACTGGCAAGTTAAAAAGGAAAAAAACACTGTGAGTGAGCAAATTCATTACAGCAGGAAAGGAAAAACTAGATCTTCATAACTAGTCTCCCCCTGCTCCTATTACAAAACCAATGAAAAACCATTTTCCAAATGTAACGGCAGCCCTGAGTCTTTTGACTTTGATCAAGCCTCACACTGCCTGTAAGCCTGACCTTGAGCTGGGTCCTGTGGTGGGTGAAGTTTAAAGCAGCGCTGAAGCAGACTGCCAGGTGAGCTGGTGGCAGGCCTCTACCCTGCTTCTACCACCACTCCTCTCCCCATCTCTTGCAGGCAGTGGGCGTATGGTCTCCCTGACAGTTCCCCCAAACCATGCTAGGTGAATGGTTGGAGGATTGCCCTCTGTCATGTGATCACTTTTATCTACAGGGGAAAAAAAAATCTCTTACAGATATTCTTCCCTGAAAACAGAAACTCCTTAGGGAGAAAGAACTTTTTCACTTGCAGTATGAAAGGAAGAAAACTCCAAGGTGAACTCTGCCATGCAGACTGAATCCTAGATTAGGTAAACGTGCAGCTGGAGAGCAGATATGTGAGCTAGCTCTCTTGGGGCTCCTCTGATGGGGTGATAAGAGTTAGAGAGGACAACCAGAAAGGTGTGGTTTGGTTAACGTTATGCAGGTCAGTGACTGTGCCAGAAACAGGACTTAAGGTTGCCATTGTCCTGTCTGAGGCTAATGTTCTTCTGACTAAATCACTCTGCCCATCTGCAAATAAACCTGGCCTTTCCCTCTGCCTTTTATGTACTCCTGCCTGTTCCTATTTAAAAAATCAAACCGCATGATCCAGAGGACCATGAAGAAGAGAAGATAAATTAATGACTCTCGAAGAACAAGATGTGTGTGCACAGAGCATTCATATGAGGGAGAGAAGCACAGCAGTGTAGAATTTGTAAAGCAGAGATTTCTATCTTAAGTATTTGTGAGTAATGTCTCTACAAGCATGATGGTAGGATCTATTATTGTTTATTTCTCTTTTTCTTTTGTTCCTCCCTTTTCATCTCTTGTCATCACCAATCTTCCACTCTTGCCCAATAAAAATACTTTTGTGTCACTCAAAGAATTAAGGAAATTAATACAACTATTAAGCACTTTTCTGTGAGCAAGTTTGGTGTCCCTTCTATTAACCAATTTACTAGCAAAACTCCATAGGTTCATATCCATCCTTGTACTTTCTACCATACCCCTCCTTCAGGGCATGCATTTGTGCAGTGTTTGTAGTGTGAGTTGTGCAATGATACCCCACTTCATGGCAGTGTTTCTGAAGCAGGACTGCAATGCCTGCAATAACAGCAGCACTTTCACAGTACACAGCTCTTCTTTACCTAAAAATCCCAGTGGGGGCTGTAAGCTACCAATGATCTTCCTGAAAGAAAGAGGAGCTGAGAGAAACCTGACTGACTTCTAATCAGATAGCATATGGTGCCGACAAGAACAAAGAGGCTGTGTTGACATGTACCAAATGAAATGGTTAAGTAGGCTGGAACGGGCCTGATGCTGATGGCAGACCTACAGCAACATCCCATTGGGCACTTCTGTTTGCAAAATGTGCTGAAGTTTGGACACTCCTTGCGTCACTGGTGCGAGGGAAAATGAAAGGATAGCAGATGGCAGATTGGCAGTTTGAGGGGAGATACAGCCTGGCTTGTCTTACTATTTTGCCATACCTAGATCAATATTTTATTCCCTTGTTCCCAGGCTGAAAGTGCTCTGGTTTGTTCGATGTGTCATAAAAAAAGTTGCTGTACAGATTTCAGCTGTCGCCCTGCTAAGTGGCAGCAACACTGCTCCAGGCAGCAGCAGGCACTGCCTTTGTTAGACATCATGACTTGGGAAAGGAGTTGTCAACAGCTGTACCGAATTGCAAATCTCCTGTATCAGCACTTTCTAAGACCTTTGCAATTTCAACAGAAACAACCAGGAACAGGAAAGAAAAACAGTTTCTTTTTTCACCAGTTTGACATTTTGGAAGACAAGAGAGCATACGAGCAACTGAGGTGACTTTACTGCTTGATAGGCCAGGCCAGCAATAGCTAGTTGGCAGAAGTTTCCTCAAGCTCTTCTATCCCACTCTTTCCTCATGCTGAGTCTTTCAACAGCAGTATTTGACTTGATTTTAAGGAAGCAAAGTCTTCAATCCCACCATGCTCTGGGTCAACTTGCATGCTGCAAATTAGCTCAGGGCCGTTTCAGGGCCCCTATGCATTGACCTTGCCACACAGCTTATTTTTTGTCTTATCTTCTGCTGGCATCTTCACCATACTCATCTTTCAAAGACTACAGACCACTTGGAGGGCCAGCGACCTACCTGAGTACTGGGAGACCATTTCTTGAAATTGCCTCTTGAGTTCATTAAGGTTTTGAGGTTTTAAGTGCAGCTGAAGGCTCTGGACCAAGGGGCAGCAAAGCACTTGTAGACATTTGCCTTTCATTCCCCTGCCAGGGCCTGATGCACTCAAAGTTGCAAGTGAAATTACCCTGAAAATCTAAAGCCAGTCAGCAGCAGCAGGCAGATTACATAACAAAACAAACCTAAGCTATGAAAATATCAATTTTCTCTCCATAGGAAAATTTCAGAATCGAGACGTGCAAGGTGTCTTCAGGCATAACAACAGTTATTAGAATAACAGCTTGTATACTGTACAGAGAAAATGTAGTACTATAATAAGATTAAAAAAA
Source organism: Brachypteracias leptosomus (assembly GCA_013401335.1). Taxonomy (NCBI): domain Eukaryota; kingdom Metazoa; phylum Chordata; class Aves; order Coraciiformes; family Brachypteraciidae; genus Brachypteracias; species Brachypteracias leptosomus. Next base: position 17,839 of record VYZX01029090.1, on the reverse strand, counting down.
AATATATCCACGTGAATAATGGTTTTTCTGGTTTGATGCTAACCTGAAGAATCTCACAGTGATTTTTATTTGAGTTGACCTAAATCAGAAATAATGACTACTTTCTTCAACAACAGTAGCAACAACAACAATCACTAACCTAGATATATAGTCTTGGGCTGAATAAAACATTTTGTTTGACTTACAGAATTGGGATTGTAATCTGTTTTACTATTGTTGATATTTTCTCTTTTTGTTTTGAACAAAACAAGAGCACTTTTAAAAACAAACAAACAACAACTTTCAACTGGTTTATTCTCCCTCTATGTTTCTGGCCAAAACTTTTCCCTAGCAGATTCAAATGAGTTTTGGCCTCAGCAAAACTGAATTTCCTGATAAATTTTGGATGAAACCCCAGTAAACTTTTCTCCCAGATCTGATCAAAATTTCCACCTAATGCTTACTCTTGGTAAAACAACAGTGAGACAGAAAAGATCTAAGGATGATAGCAAAGAAACATTTTTAAATTTCATATGGTGTATCTTTAAATCAAAGAGTAGTTGCATGTCTGTGGTTTTTTCCATTCACTCATTCGCTTTCTGTGTTTCAGATTAATATTACCTTCGTTCATTTTGAGGGGGTGGGGGAAAATTTCTGACTCAGGATTCAAGCTTTTGGAGCATTAGCTGTAAATTAAAACAGATGCTTTGCTGAAGATAACCCAATCAAATCAATATGGGGCCAAAGGAGCCCCTCGCATGATGAAAGCTGGCTTTTAAAGTACTGTAAAGCTGTTTTGCTTTTCAGTTCATCAATTTCCTTTTCCTGCTCAGCTCTGATTCAGGACAAGTTGAGGCCACTGACCCTGTTGCAGAGCCCAACATGGAAAGTTCCCCATGAGACCAGCGATGCGGCTGGTTTTGTGAAAGAAGACAGAGCAGCAGAGGGTTTATGTGCTGCTAAGGATGAGGTTACAGTGGTTTTAATTGTGTTTCCTACTGCTCTGTGCTGCAAACTATGGTCAGCTTCTCATATGCAGAGCTCAGCACCAACAGAAACACTGCCAAGAGGAGACCTGTGGTCACACACAGGTGCCAGATGCTTTAGAGGTGTCTGCTCCACACTTCTCTGGGCACTTGAAAAAGCCACATGCCGCCTCACTGCAAAGCCTTTCTTTTGCCATATCCTGCTCTGAAGAAATCAGGCTGTGTGCTGTGGTCACTCATCAGACCAGCAACCTCTTGGCAGTTTTGGGCCTCTTTCAGGCTACAGAATCATGGGGATGGCTGCCCTTGGAGGCACAGGGTTACAAACATCAGTAAGGAGAAAGTTTCAGGCAGAAGTGCCATTAATGCTTGACCTTTAATTTCCAAGAGTGCCAGAAGTTGGAATTTTTCTTAAACATCCAGCTCTTGGAGTCATGGGATTACAGGATAACTTCTAATGCATCTTTTCTGCTTAAAGTACCTTTCTGACCTCATGTTTGCAGAGAAACTCTGCAAGATGTCATTCCTGAAAGTTCAGGAACAAGGTAACAACATAAATTCTGTACGGTTTTAAAAAGATCAACTGACAATGTTGAAGACAATTTCATAGCTATGGGGACCAATTATTGAAATGATCAGAGTCAAAATAGTTCCCTCTGTTTCAGTTTGCCTATTTATTTTTATCCTTTTCTAGTTTGACTTAATTATTTTTACCATCCTCTTTCCTCTAACTAGCTAAGAATTCAATTGTTTTCCCTTGGGTTTAGCTTGGCATTTACAGGCCAGTTAGCTCAGTATTAAACTTCGTAGGTTGGTTGTTCTTGACATTTTAAGGGCATTTTTAAATACCTTTGTGAGCAAGCAAATAAGAAAACCCCAAACCCCAAAACTCTGCTGCTTCTGAATGGAATACCTTATTTGTGTATGTTCTGTAAAAACCTGCCCTTTAGAGTAATTAAATTCTTTAGAGCTTTAGATCCTTACTGCTGCTAGAATTCATTGTAATTTTAATTCATTGCTATGATTGCAGAGGGATGTTCTAGGATCTCTTTAAAAAATGCTAACTTTTAAAAATGTGCATTACAATTTAAATTTAAAAAAAATTCTTTAAAAAAAAAAGTATATAGAGCCACTGAGGCTCTTCTAGATTTTCCTTTGTTGCAGAAGGATTCAAGTTTTAAATTTAAGATTTTACTTTTCAGTGCAACATTTTCAGAAAAAAGGTAATATTTCTGCTTCTCACTTTAAATTTTATTTCTTTTCCCTTCATGCTTATTTAGTCAAAATTACATATAAGTCTAAACTGTGCAATTGTCTTTATAACTGCAGAAGTTACTTAACTCACTGTAAGAAAAGACATGGATTAAAAACAAAATAAAATAAGGATTCATATTAGGAAGAAGGGTTGTCAAATGTGAATGCAAATTATGAGGGAGCTTTCTGGACACATGGATGTGGGACCATCCTTCTGTACTTTTAGTAAAGCTGGTATTTAACTCCACCATTTCTCTGCATAATAGAAAATAAAGGCAATACAACCTACAAAACTGTACTTGAAATCTTGGCTGTTCTTTACTTGACAAATCTTAGATTTTTGCTTTTTTAAGTAAGATTAACTGATAAATTTTGATATTTCAAACATGAATGTTTCTTTTTTTCCTAGGATACTGGAAACAACAACGTAACTGAAAGGTGACTTTACAAAGCTCTGAAAGACAAGGCGTAGTTCATATATTTCACCTGAAGCTAAAGAGTCTATTTCCACGTTGAAAACAGAAGAGGAGATACTCTAAAAGATCTTGCCAAATAAAGATATAGACTAATCTGAAGGATGTACGATAAGTATGGAAGGAAATGCAACAAAAGAGAACATGTTCATAGTGGGAATGGGTGAATCTTCATAGAAGTGCCAGATGATAAAATAATCTTTGATTTGGGTTTGGGTTTTTTTTGTATTATTCACATTTTTTACAAGCTATAAAGTAAGAATCACCTAGTGTTTATTCCTCAATAAGCTATTATACAACTCCCAGAAAATTTCCTAGTAGAAGTTGGTCTTTGGGAAGAATCAGAGAGGGAGATCATCTGCTAGATTTGTCCTGGTAAGGTGTTTCCACTTATGTACTGTTTTATGGAGTCAGTGACAAAATGGTGGATGATGATGGATATCACATGTCATCCAGAAAGCATCCCAAACAGGACACAGGAAAATGAAGCGGGTTAGACCTATACAGTACTTTAACAGTAGGCATATGATACTTCAGTTTGAGGTCACAAGGAAATAGAATCCATCAGTGAGATCTCTGCTTCTGATTCATACACACATTCTTCCTTGTCTTAAAATGGGGCATGCACAGACTATCCTTTCAGATGAGAAAAACAAGATCTGGCTTGACCTCCAGTACAAAGAGTTATGTAGCCCTCACATCAGTTTGGGTCATGAAAATAAACTCCCTTGGCTCCCCATCTGCCATACATTAGCCAGAAGCAACTTGTCCTTGAATTGAACTAAGTACAGGTTTCCATCTGGCTGGTGACCAATTAGTCAGCTTGCATGGTGACCTTTTGCCTTGTGATTGCTTTTAAATTAAGTCTCCAAAATCTGTATTGTTCTGTGTAGGAAACATCTGAAACCACTTTCCAAAGAGTGCTTGGCACCTACCCACTATTATACCATTGTGCAATTTTAAAATAGATCATCTCACTTATTGTTAAACCTAACAATTTGATCTATACCTTTGCTTTCTCACTGCAGTCACTCCTCTGAAAACAAAGATGTCTTCCATTCCTTTCAAGATTGAATTAAAACTGCCATCCTAAGGAGTATTTCTGCAAGATCCAAATATACAGAAATCTACAACGTCCTGAGACTAAGAGACAGGCAAGAGGAATCTTAAAAGTAAACTTTTTTTTCTTAATTTTGGACTTATCATAGTAGACCAGAATACATCAGAAAGGTTGAAATTAAAGCCCAGTCCCGTAGGTCATAGGGGTAGCTTTCAGATGGCTTGAAGATTCAAGTCAAAATAGTTTTATTGACTGCTTTTAATGTTAATGTATAGTAAAGCATACAGAAATTTTTGCAAATGCTACCATTTCTTAAAAACGTGCTTAGTTTTTTTCAGCCTTACCCCCTGATAAAACAAATAGTGGGATGAATAGTTTCTATCAATGACTGCATTTGAAGACATCAAAATGATTAAAGACCAACATTAAAAAGTGCAGTTTTCTGAATACAGTTTGCAGTGTAGTATTCACTCATATGCAGTAAACTTAAATGCAACTATAATCTGTTAAGCAGTTACCTTAGGTTTAGATAAGGTTTTTTATATTATGAAGCTGCCTTATACTTTTCACTTTTTTAAAAAATATTTATCTTAGTTCCTTCTAAGACAATTTAATATACATCATCCTAAACTAGCAACCACTCTCTATCAGAAAAATCAAACATATATCCTTTAAAATACTAACTCTCAAACCAGTATTATAATTTCTAACCTCTTGCAGACTAGAAGTGGAAAAAAATACCAACTCATATGTTTGGTTACATACAGTTCATCTTCCTGTGTGGTCACAGGATTGATTAGATGTCCTTTCACTCCCTTCTAAACTTCTCTATGATGATGCAGATGTATAACCAATTGATCTACCTAGAATATTTCTGGCATGGGTCAGTTGAAGGGTGCATGACCTTTCAGCCCATCTAGCTGGGCAATGTGTGCAGCATCAGGCTACTATCCTAGTTTGCCTGTGAACATGTTTTGCTATGAAGTAGTTAGATCTGAGTAAAGCTGGAAGAGCTCACACTACTGAACGTATCTTTTCTAAAGTGAGGTTCACAGGCAGTAACATACTATATTACTAACAGAAGCATTACAAGGGAAAATTTCAGGAATTACGATTTAGACATGTGATAGTGCAAGACATCATGCAATGGCAAACAACAGCTCTCTTCAAGCAAAGTCTGTAGGGGAATGTCTCAAGAGACGTTCCCAACAACATATGCTACACTGACTGATCAGGTAGGGTATGTCTTTATCCTTTGGCTTGGGTTCATCTCTTTTTGTACTGACAGCCTAAGTTGTCAGTGAGTCATTTCTAATGCTTGCAAAACCCTGTGCCTGAGGCTCACCTTCATGAATTACAGTCTATGGATTATCCCAAACAGTCCTTTAAATTCCTGTGGGTGTCCTAAGACCTTGGATAATATAAAGATGTTTCTCTCCTCTGTGTTTAAGAGGGAGAGGAGTGGTATAGCACCTCTTCTGCTACTTTGTATAATAGAATTGCTTCAGCATGACAGGTTCTATCATCTCTACATCTTTTGTTAGATACAGCTGTGATGGAACTATCTGTCCACCTTTACCAATTAAGAATATTCACTGAGAGTGTGACCCAAGATACAGCTGCCTGGAATCCTATGTTCAAAGCCTAATAGAGACCTGACAATTGCTATGCACCTTGTTTGGCACTCAGGCAGATGCTCACTCCCCCTATTCTCCTTCTGGGAGCTCTTAACTACTCTTTATATACTCTATATCTGACTGAGCTTTCAGGAAGTGTCTGTATTTGGGCTGAAGTTCAAACCAAGCACCAAAAAGCTCCATCAGTGCTAAAAGGTTTGAGACGGCAGCAGTGTCATGAACAGTGTCACACATTAGCAGTGCAAAAACTATGGTGAGGAATTGAGAGGAAAGAACAGGAACCATGCCAAAAGAAAATGGGAGAAACAGTGGCAATGGGGAGAATCAGAGATGGAAAGAGGAAATGTGGTGAGGTCTTATACTGAGGAAAAACAGAAATGAAAATATTAATGGACAGTAAACAAGAAGAGCTAGAGAAGAGCAGAAGCAATTGAGGATTTAATGAGGGAACAGAATGTGATGATAGGACCCAACAGAAAAGCCAAGAGCTACTGAAGCTAATGACAAGCTGCATGAAATTCACAGGAGGGTTCCACTCTGCTAAGCATCTATATCCATCTCAGACTCTCCTGGTTAGCTCAGACCACCTCTGTCTTCCCAGAGGTCCTTGCCCAGTCTTCTTAGGCGGCTTGCTGCAATTTCTGCTTCCCCACATCTGCTGTTTTTGCCCCAGAGAATTCTGTCAAGCATTTTGAGTCTCCATCTGACACTGTTCACTTCTGCCAAAACCCGGTTTGGCAAAATTAATGTTTATGGCAGTGCACACAATATAGGTAAACATGCAAATCAGATCATTAAAGAAGCTGCACAAAATGTCTGATAAGCAGCTGCACAAAGCTCAGAAGTCACATCATGGGGAAGGATAAGTCTGCATCTTTCCCAAGGGCCATGGAGAGCACACTGCTCCTAAGAAGCTTTGGACGGGGTGATTGTTGCCTTGTGTAAAGTGCCACACTGCCCCTTGCACAACATTGTGAGTAAATCCAACCGTTTTTTGCTTTGCTGAAAGCTGACATACAACAAAACCAGATATCTGTAGGAGATGTTTTCAGGGGTTGCAAGTGACCAAAGTTCACTGCATTAGCACATTTTAATTAGACTCTTTCTGGGGGAAGTGCTATGTTGTCAGGCACCCAGGTTTCAAAGTCTCAGCATCAAAGCAAAAGAACTTGCATTACCAGAATGACAAATAAATATCACTGAAGCATTCCCTAAAAATAATGGAAGGGCTGATAGCTGAGAAAGATTGAGTCAAATTCACTTAGCTCAGAAGACCTCAAGAAATTGGTGTAATTTGTTAGCTCATAGCTACATGAGTGGAAAACTAAATGTAGTGCTTGATAGCAAGAGCTCCTGCCACACAGAAAACAATGGAAATCAAAAAAGAATTGCTGGAGCCAGGAGATATGAGTAAAGATTGGAGTTTTAGCTATATCAGAGTATAGTCTGAAAGAAGAAAAAGTAAATAAGGATGTAGAAAATGTCCTGATATCCCAAACAGTTTCTACTGAATTCCAAAAGAAATGGAAGTTGGCATAGTCCATTACTTAGAAATAAAACACATTTTTGGTTCAAACGCAGCCATTTTTCACAAGGTCAAAAAGACTCAAATCTACTAAGAACAAAATATGAACAAAAAATAGGCTAGCTAAAATTGCATTCTGAATTTATTCATCATTCAGTTGATCACAAATGGCATATAGTTCAGCAAGGATCTGATTACATGATAAATGGTTGGTTACTGGTGTAGCAGCAGAAGATACAGAGAACAGAAAAAGTGCGCTTTTACTGTACTGTTACTGAAAGCTGAGGTTTTCTCAATGTGTAAAGGGTACTTGGAGTTGGTCTAGTGTTAGTGACTTCCAAGAAAAACTTTAAAAGCTTCAGTTCCTGGCAGAATTGTTAGTGAGTGCTGAACAATTGACTTTACTATACCCTGAGAAAGGATGGGACTGGTGACACACTTCAGATGAGGTATAAGGCTGATCTCATGAATACCACTTGTCTTATTTATCCCATCAACTTTTTGGCTTGAATGGATATTCAGTCCCAAAATCTTGACCCAAATGCCTCCTGGAACACATTGGACAACCGAGTCATAATTTCAGCTTCATTCATGTCACAATATGCCCCTTAACAGGCAGCACTTTGCAGCCTCAGAGGAGCTGTGTTTCAGCACAGCATGAAGTTGCACTTAGAGACACAGTTTTACAAGGTACTCAGCAATGAGATATTCGAAGATGATAGATGTCATATGATTTTTTTGGTAGAGAAGAAGAGGATCAGAGAGTTCAGTCCAAATAGTGATCATCTGACCTGACCATTCTATACTCTGTTGCTTCTTCTTTCAACATATGTTCAGCTCATTGACCCCTATAACTGAGAGTGAGGGAAAACAAAAATTGGGTAAGACCAAAACAATACGTTGAATTTCTTCCTGTAACAAGATTTATTATTTATCCAAGAGAAATGAAGAGAGGGAGAAATGGGGAGATACTGCTTTTAACCCATCAGTAGAGTTGACCTTGCTAATATTTCTAACTTAGGTGTTGTTTTTAGAGGTATGCTGTCAGGTGCCTGCAGGGGGAATGAGGCCAGCAGGACAGCAGGCCAGATGTAATACCCTCCTAGTCCCTCCACATAAATCTATGAGAGACATGCAGCTGTTACTAGCTACTTATGATAGCGAATTCCTCTGTGGCCTTATCTAATTCTGCATTAAAACTTTTATTGCTGATATGCTGGGCAATTACGGCAGCACAGAGTTCAAGACTCACCTGAAAAACAGGACAGGTATTTCACGGAGTCACNCCCAGGTCCCTCTCTCCTACACTGCTCTCCAACAGCTCAGTCCCCAACCTATACTGGTACCTGGGGTTGTATTTAGGCACCTAAGCTTCACATCAGCCCACACATCCACCACTTAATGGATGTGCAAGCCGAACATTAAAACCAGCGCTATGCAACAGATGCAGCCTATGAAAGTAAGAGCACTGGAACTCATGGTGGGAGTAACTCCAGGGCACTCCAAGGTGTACATGCTGTAAGGACAGCTTTGGCTCTGCATATTTATGTTCTTTCAAGCTACAGAATATGATTTCTTCTGTATAAATGACTCCCCCAGCCCCAAATGATTTCTAGCTATTTTCACATTAGCAGTGTGAGTATTAACTATTATAATGTGAAAATAGCTAAAAATCATAATGTCTTCTGCCTTCTGAACCATGTTCACACAGAGTTACAAGTTTAAAAAAAAAAAAGGGGGGGGGGCAATTGTGCTTAAACAAATAGGCTCTATAGAGGCATAATGAGGGAATCACATCAGCTCTCTGCACTCTTCCACTCTATCTTTCTATGTGACACTGCAGTGTTATGTTATTCCTGGGGCCCAAAGAGGAAATGGCACATATTATCAGGTTGCATTTCTAGCTGAAAGGGTATAAAAGGCTTCCACAACAGAAAGTTGTGGTCAAATCTTTTGGGTTCCTTCCAGCAGCTCAGTCTCCTTAAATAAAGATGATAGATGCGATCACAGAGAATACAGGACAGATGGGAATAGCAGTGTATCATGTTCTGGTTGCTGCCCACTGCTTTACTCCTGTGAGTGGGCTGAGAAGAGGAAAGATGAAGAGAGCTATCTTTGATTTTATGCTCTCTCATCAATGGAGGAACCCCAGCTGGGAAGCTACAGGCAGCATAAACCAAAGCAGACCAGAGAACTTGGTCCTTATGCAAATATTTAAAACCATGCATGCTGTTACCACATGAAACAACACCCTGAGGTTGAAAAGTGGAGGAAAGTATTTTAAGGCATACTGTGAACACTAAACAAAAGTAGTAGGCTTTCAGCCTGAAAAAAATAAATAAATCTGATGTTCTAGATTTTCGGGCAACCCTTAGAATAAAGAATTGTACTTCTCACCATCCTACCTTGCAAGCAATATTTAGTTCTGCAGTACTTTTTTACAGTAATGATACTTATTCTAAATCTGTACAGTGAATAAACTGTAAATGAATGGTCTGAAGAGCAAACCCAAACATTTCAAAAAAGAAGCCTAAGATCTACTTTTGCTGTAAAGGAGCATTTCTAGTAAATCACATCTCACTACTGATTAAAGTTCCGCCATCTGGAGTTTGCTGAAGTGACATCTGGCATTCCAACAATTTTAGGAAATATGCTGGAACTATAATAATAAAAATGAACATCCTGGTTTTAAGCAGGCAGTTTCTCCAGCTGATCTGTTTAAGAGATATGCTCCAGTTCAAGTGGAAGGCTTGGCACACAAGCAATGATGCTTGGTGAAATTCTATGGCTTATGTTGCACTGGAGGTCCACTGGCTGAACATAACTCTTCCTTCTGTCTTTAAAACCGTGCCTTAAAGGCCTCACCTAACAGAAGTGCTGTAAGTACATAATCACCAGAGGAACCCTCTATTGTCCAAGGCTATAGGCACCTCCAGGGCATAACTGCGCCCCATTAAGGCTTGAATTATTATTAAGAGGGCCTACTTACCATTCTCTATTGAATAGAGAGACTGCAGTTCTAAATTATTTACAATTAAGCAGAATGCATTTGGGCCTATGATATGCATAATGTATCAAAGCCTTGATCTTAATTAAGCACTGTGCAACCTATTGTGTTAGTGTTCTTTCTATATCTCTGCTATTTATGATCACTCGGATGGACTGTTGATTAATTAGGCCAGGATCAAAAAAATTCCAGATTCTAAACCTTCAAAAGGATGTGGGTAACTGATGTTCCCAGGTGCATACAATCCTGCCTGACAGCATTTTAGGGCATCTGAAGGTCTCCTTCCACACATTCCCAAGACTCCCTCAGTCTTGGCAATGCTAACTTACTCAGAAGCTCCTTCTGGCCAATGTGGCACAACAGGATCTACACAAAGCAGATTTTTACCCACCTGATGAGGTTAGGGATGCTCTGAATGTGACTAATTATAATTCATTCAAAACGAAAACACAGCCATCATTTACATTTTCTAGAACAGCAATAAAAGGGGAGAAATATGAGTTATTCGGACCCCTCTTTCTTTTAAACAATAGATTAGTGTCTGAAGCCAGCTTAGAGAAAACATGAGACTACTCTGGGTGGCTGATTACATTTTCTGGAACTGGATGTAGCCAGATAGGCTAGACTCAAGTGAATTGTGTGCAAATAGTCTATTTATTTTCAGAGGCTTTTGTTATTTGGATTTATTTTGTTACAAGAGGAGATGCCTGGTTCTGACATTGCAATACCTGAAAAATAACCATGGATCAAAAATGCATTTTACCAAGTTATCCTCTTTGCATAGTCCTGTTCTTCAGCAGTCCTCCCAGAAAAGTGTGTTATACAATACATGCTATTTTTTTTAGAAAATTCTTTCAGAATTAATTACTCCTGTGTTCCCTAAGCTCCCTTTGCTAACACAATTGTACAATGGCATGTCAGTGATCCATGAATTAAATTGACAGCAATTAGAGCAGCACCAGTTCTACTGGCCAAAATGTATCTTTTCCATTGATGATGCCAGTTGTGAATATACGATTAGCTATTTATAAGCAAGCTTCCAGTGTTTCATAAATAAGCACATTTCCTCCACAATAATGTGAATAAATGTATTTACAAGCCTGACACATTTACAAATACTTTAAGAAAAATCTCAGTGTCAGCTGGACCAAACTTTGGTGAGGGCTGGTGCATTCAAATGTCACCTNTGATGGTAATGTAATTGCCATCAGAGGGTGGGGGGTGTGGGTTCCATACTGGTTTTGTGTATGTTTGTATATATTTTATTTTATTATTATTTTCATTAAAGCTGTTTTAGTTTTCTTTTCCAATCCATCAGTCTCTCTTCCTTATTCCCTTTCTTTTCCCCTTTGGGAAGGGAGAGGGGTTAAGAGAAAGCAGCTGTCACTCATCCAGTGGCTGGCCCAACCCTAACCCTTGACTTCTTATATAAGGATACATACTGGAACTTCATGACAGCCATCAAACATTACTTGTATATGAATAATAGCAAGCAAAGTTCTGCTTCTGTATTTTGAGTGCAATATACACTAGTAGATTAATAGCCTTAAAATAAAATAGGAAAACTAAACATTATGTGAGCCTTCAGCCTACATCTTTTATTGTAATAAAAAGACCACAGACTATTTGTAGTAGCTTGGATGTGACACAGAATGTGTGCAATTAATTTTTCTTTCTTGCCATTTTTCTTTCAATCTCTCTCTCCATTCTATAGCTTTAACCTTTCCTACTTTTTTTCTTTACTTTTCCTAATATATGCACTCTACTCTTTTCATTGTGAAGTAGCATACATTTATGCAACTCTTTTATCCTGAAGAATATAAAAGTACTCTGCAAACTTCAACTGATTAATGCACCATAAGCAGGCAGCAACACAGTCATCCTGATTTTACCACCTTTGGGTTAAAAATTATAATACCATTTAGCAATACACAAACTTCAGGGTTTCTTTTTAAAGTTGAGGTCAGCAGCTTTCGTGCAGGATTCTTCCTGTGCTCTGGATATCTCTAAGTGAGCTTATGCAGACGTAATTACCCAATGCAGATGCAATTACCCAAACTGGAATTTTGCCAGGACATGAGGATCAACACATTTGTGAAATGTGCCATGAAGTCATTCACGAAAAGAAGTTGGAAACTCATTTTTAAAAAGTGTCACCCTAAAGGCGAAAGAAACAGAACTGGTGGAAATCACAGCACCTCCTCAGAGATTTTCCAGCACCAACTGTGCCCTGGTCTCACTTGTGATGGGATCTCTCCCTCATGGCTGGGAGTGCAGAGGAATACACCAGGCTATAACCTTCTGGCTTCCTTCTGTGAGCCATTTCCTTGCACAAGGAGGAAACAGTCTCAACTCTTCATATTTTTTTAATAAAATGTTTCCTTCTCCCTCCTATTCCATTGCAAACTTCCAGAAATAAAAAGCATGTTTAAACTTCTCCAGTTTCATTTTTCTGTGTTTTGTGTTTCTTTTCTTCTGATCTTTTTACTTTCATCTGCTGACTTTATTATACTAATTTAACTGCCACAGATGTTTTTTCCCCCTTTTCTTTTCATGGATATGGCAGTGAAATTACTGCTTCTGGCCTTCTGCCCACAGCCACTACTTTTCAGTGTCTCCTTTTCCCCTTACCATCTTAAGTGACATTATGCAATGAATCTTACAAACACTATGACATGCTGACAGCTCTTTGTCAGCAGACTGAGTTCCCACTCAGCATTGAAAGTGGTATCCCAGACCATCTCATTAGCCAAGGCAAATTGTCACATCTTCATTGATTTTCCTGAAATCAGCAGAGCTGCAACAGTTTAATTCAGCTGGATCAATGGACTGCTGAATTCCCAAAGTATACCCAGAGACTAAGATTGGGTCTTTTGATAACTACAGCTGCTGCAGCAAAACCATCAGCTCATCCTAAGTTTTCTCCTCACCACCCTTTAGAAATCTCCTGTGGAGATATCTCCATACCAGACTCTGGTCAGCACCAGCCAGAGTCACTTTTCTTTCAG
>VYZX01029083.1:3141-40958 GCA_013401335.1 Brachypteracias leptosomus | reverse complement strand
GCCTTTATACTTGAAAGCATTTATTTCTTTATACCTGAAGCCTTTTTTCTTTCAGGTACATGTTCCACCTCCACAGAAATACCAACTACCTTCAAGTATTCTCTGCTGCTTTCTCCTGCAGCACTGTCCCCTTCTCTTTATGTCACCACAGGTCCCATCCCAGTATCTATATTTCTCACTTTTATTTACTCTTCTCGTTCTTCTGAAATGTTCATTCTCTTTCAGGTTCCTCCCTGTATCTTGTGGCTGGTTTCAGCCAAGGACATCACCCAGCCAAAGACACCACTCAAACCACTGAGTGGTCTCTCCCTCTACAGGGGTATCCACTTGAGAGTCTCTCCTTGACCCAGCCACCAATTTCCACAAAGTTCATAGATATTGAACATATTTGAGGCCTTTTCTTTCTGTTGAATTGGCTAATAAATTTTAAAATTGTTAAAGGACTAAGCTGAACCAATGCAATGGGCAGGCAGTGTCCACCCTTACAATGCTATGTAAAAAAACAAAACGAAACCAAGAAAATCACATCAGGTAAATAAATAATTGAAAAGAGTCGCTGATACTTGCCTTTATGGCAAACCCAGTAGAAGACTAACATTAGGTTTTTGTTGGAGTAAGATATCCAATGTGCTATCAGACAGGAGCAACAGATCTCCTTTGTAACACAGCAGAGATACCTTGCACACTGTTCCACAGCTAGTTATCACAGGAGGGGGAAAATGTCCAAATTACAGAATCTAGAGAACCTCCAATATCTCCTTCATATATCTTGTCCTTGCAGTGCCAGAAATAAAATAGAGACTTAGATGAACCAATAAAAAATGGGAATTTTCCCACCTTCCTGGACAATCAAAGTACACAGATTTACATGGACCAGTACATTTCTCTGATCCATTTGCAATTTGCATTATTATTCCATGTACAGAAACTTTTTTCCTAACACTTACACAGAGCCATTCCTTCTCCCCCGCAAAAGACTCATGTGACTTCTACCATACTGTCAACATTAGACGTTGAAACCACCTCCACAAAACAATCAGTGCATGGGAATTACAAAGCATAATTCTTTAAATGCCTTGACAATATGCCTCCATCTATGAGCACATCAGCTCATTTCCTGTGCCTGTTCAACTCCTGCCCTTCACACTTTAGAAGGAAGGCTGACATGTCAGAAATTTGCTTTTGACACGTAAAAAACTCTAATTTTTTTCCAAGTATATCCTCTATTACAAAAATCATATTACCTCTTTCTCCAAGCATACATCAAACTGATATTAACTTACCTTTACCTTCTTTCATACTGCCCAATTCATATGAAAAGAAGTAACTTTAGATCACCTGCAGTAAATCTAAGCTGGTTATAGGACCAACATCAGAAGTTGCAATCTTACCATCATTACGCTAAAACATTTGTTCTGATAGATACTATCTTGAGACTCACCCTTATGATAAACATTTATTACTTTCAAGGTGTATTTTTAAAGAAGACCAGCACTAAGCTGTCTTATTCTTCAACTATTTGTTGGTGAGACACTAAAGTTTGTACTCAGAACACTATGCAACTCTCTGTCCCTCCTCAGGTCTACAGGCTTCACTTCCCCGGCTGGGTTTGAAAAGCCAGCCAGAAAAAGATGGCACTATGATCAAATCCACTGCGTGGCAATGAAATGACATGCCTTTAATCAATCAAGCTTCTTTAGAACAGATGAAATGAGATTTAAATTAGACTTAGGATTTGCAGTTAAAAATATTTTGGTCTGTCAATCAAGCCTCAGCAAATTAGTTAGCAACATACAAATTTTATTTCTGAAAAATATATGCAAACATGTTACAAAATTAGGCAAATGAAAACTCTTTATACTGCCAGTTTTCTAACTGAAAAGGAGACTTTAAAAATCATTCTGAATATCTATATACTGAATTTTTAGAAACACTCAGACTGGAGACCATGTTCCACAAGTCATAATGTACATAAGTCACTGATAAAGCCTGTTATTTAAAGAGTACAACTATTAGGCAGAACTGTTGAAAGTAACATGGTCTAATTAAGCAGCAGTGACCTGGCAGAAATGTCTTCACTACCTCTTCAGCTTCAAACATTTAGAGAACCTCCTGTTGAACAGTAACATAAATACAGGTAGTTCAGCAGCAAGGACAAAGGGTTGTCAATACAGCTGACATTAGCATGCACTTTTGATTTTCTCCAACTAAACATTACTAAACAGTTTAATAAATTGAAACAATTTTACTGCTATAAATGGTAATATCAACATATCGGATAAAAAGACTCCATAACAGAAGAGTAATGATGCTGCAGTATTGAATTTTCACCATTAAAATCCCTAGATAAGTTCTCAGTTTTCTTCTGACTTTCAATGGAAGGGAAAATCAGCCAGAAACCCCATGTTTAAACTACTGATTTCCTTTCACCAATCATTTGGAAAGTACAGAAGCGATTGAACTGGGAAAAATGCCTTTCTATGTATGAGACTTTGCATATCTAATATTCTTGCCTAAAGCTGTATGTTCGTCTTTACAGAGTGAATTGTTCATGCAAAGACATATCCTGCTTACCTCATCTCCATAGGGCTCCTGGCATAGCAAAATTACCATCTATATAATGACCCGTATTGTTTCATAGCTTCCGTATGTGGTACTGCTGCTCTTTAAGGGTCCATCTGTGAAGTTCTGGGGCTTGGGCTGTGGGCCCCAAGTTGGAATTGACCTATGGATGAGTCCCAGCCCAGCAGAATGTTTTGTTCCCCCAGTGGTTTCAGGCCCCAGAGGCAGAACCTGGCCCACAGGTGTGAGGCCCTGCCTGCCCCCAGGTGGTCATGGTTGGGGTGGTGGGCGAGGCTAGAGAGATATCAACCAGGAAGTGAACCAGTTGGAGGGAAGAAGCACCAAGAAGAACCAAGAGAAGAAACAAGAATCTGATCAGTTTGAAGAAAGNAGAAACAAGAAGCTGATCAGTTTGAAGAAAGCTCCTGTGGAAAAGAGTTCCTGTAACAGATGAAGAATATAAAAGATGAACAAATGAAAACTAAAAGATGGAGAGGAACATAGATGTTTGTCCTGAGTATGGAAACAAAGACTAAAAGATGAAGGTGGGCTGAGGAAATGTTGCTGAGTTTGGTGTGGGCTGGAGGAAGTAGAGAATCAGCAGCACAAAATTGGCATAGTTGGCAGGATGGTTTGAAGAAGGAGAACGAGCTAGCAAAACAAAATTGGCAACGAGGACGGGATTTGAAGAAATCCCCTGAAGGTGAGCAGAGAATGAACTTTGTGAGTAGAAAGTATTTGTGCATAGAAGACAAAGGTGAAGAGCCCCAGTGTACTGAGAGTTTTTGAGAAGATGAAAGTGCTTGTGTGATATTGTATTGAAAGCAGAGGATTGTTTGAAGGAGAGAGCTAGCAGAACAATCTGTTGTCTCTTGTAGCTTCTCCAGAAGCTGTCTGTACTGCTTCTATACTGCAGCAATCAAAACAAATGTCTGCAAGTAGAGCTCCCAGGCACTAAGATAGTACTGTAGAGTTCATGTTTTGGAATTTATTTAATTATGCACTCACAGTTTAAAACAAACAAAAAAGAACCTGCCTAATCTGCAAGTAGACATGAAAAGTCTGCTTCACTTTTCACGATTGTGTTCACCACAGACATGGAAGTACTATAAAGATATAGATATTGAATAAGTATCTTTAGCTTTACCCATCAAGATAAAAAGGAATAAAAAAAATGCTGTTCTTAGGAGTAAGCCAACCTCAATCTAAATCAGTAGCACTGTATTACCTTCCTGAACTCGGAGATCACACAGTTGATGTCAGGCAGCTTTTCATGTATTTTTTTCCACTATCTTTTCTATATTGTTTTTTAAATAGCCTTTCCTTTATTCTTTCCTTCTATATTTAACTCAGAAAAGACTTTTGTTTCATGTAGAGGAAGAAAGTACCCTTACTGTACCAACCAATATAATTATCCTGTAATTATTTGGTATTTACATTCCTCCCCAGGATTAATGCAAGTAACCTTTGTTACTGTATCAACAGTCCTTACAACAAAGAGGAAGCAAGAGACCTTATTTATCTATTTTAAAATCAGATCTGTGCTCCCAGTTGATGAAACTGAGAACAGAGTAGCAGTTCTTCATTACATTTTGGAAGGTGTTTCACGTGCATTCTATTGCCAATACTGCAAGAGTCATCACACAAGTGACAAAAATAGCAGCAATACCTTTTTATTGATACTGTATTCACTTTAACCTCCAGAGTTAAATTTATAGTTTTCCTAGAGAACCAGTATCATATTCACATCCCCATCATTACAGCTGTATGAGGACTGTTCTTTAAAGCCAATATCAATCACACCATATGTTGTCCTGAAAAGCAGATAGTGCAAACAGGTCACCTTACCCTCTGACCTGGAGAATTAGAGTTTAATTATGAACAAAGGCTCCACCTCCTTTGTTTTCAATTGTGCAATAGTACAAAAGAGGTTATAAATATTCAGAAATTCTCACTTTTACCTACCATGTGCTCCTCCCTCCCCTCCCCCCAATCTTCTGATACTTTTAACAATAGAGAGAGATTTTATTTCTGTCCTGAAGCTGTATCTCCTCTAGCTTTTGATCCAACAGCAGTGGCCATCTCCCAGCAAGCACTAGGTCACTTGTAAATGCCTTTTTAAAGTCAATTCTGTTTTATAATGCCCAAGGCAAACAGCTATCAAAGCAGCTTTCTCCACCTCTGTCCCATTATGCTAAAACCAGCTTGGTGAGAATGGAAGGCTTAGGCTTCACGTAATCCCAGCAAGCACACAACAAAAAAAATGAACTCAAAGAACACTAAAGCATTCAGATCCCTGTGTCACTACTGATTTCCTGTAAAATCTCAGCTAATCACTAAGGTCTGTGACCAAGAACATATTTAAATACCTCATAAAGTTAGGAAATCAATGAAAATATAAATATTTACATATGCCTGTGAACCCGACCCTTTGGTCCTTCCATGTCCCATCTGTAAAATGAGGATAACATTAATTCTTTATCTGCTTCAGAATTTCAAATGCTGAAAATTAAAAGGTGCTCAGATTTTACTGTAATCGAAAAACAATCAAAAATTCATTTTAAACAGGAGAAAGTTTTAGAATAAGAGGAGTGGGGGAAGCATAGATGGACTCAATGATGTGTTAGTCTTAAGTGTAAACCTTCTTAGATACAAAAGAAAGATTCTGACTTCAATAGTGCCTTTATTTTATTGCTGCTTTTCTGGAATACACTGCCCTGAATCCCCCCACGGAGGCAGGCAGTGTGTGATACAGCAGATGCTGAACCTTTTAAGTCTTCGACAGTTAAGACTTTTTCATAAATTGTAACATTAAGCCCAACTACTCCGCCTCATACTTATCCTGCCTCATTTATATGAACTTGCTTCTTCAACAGGAACACAAGCAAAAGAGTCGAACTAATTCAGTTTCACACTACTTGCGTGGCAATGTGTATGTAGAAGATCCTGGAATATTCTCAAGGTCTCAGAGAATTAGGGAGAGAGATCGTTAACGCTACCCCTCAGCCCAAAAAGATACCCAGGCATCTTTCAGCGAGATGTGTATGCTCTGCTCCAGACAGCACCAAGTGAATCAATGCCACCTTCTCTATCATGTTTCTTAGCAGAGTTGAGGCACAGTATGTTAGCAGCAGGTCCTGTTCTTCAGTGAGCTCAGCTTCTTCAAAAATTCATAAGGCAAAAATCTGATGAAAATACCTGTTACAATTTATGCTTACTACAGGTAACAATCTTCCTAGGGAAAAAAGTGTCTCAAAAAGGCATCTTGTTCAAAATAACACCCCACAGTAATGATGGCAAAGAGAGTATAGGTGAGGAAGACACAGCAAGCCCAGATTCTTCTAAACTGTTTGGGGGCAGCATCTAGAGTGCACTGGTGAGCTTTTTCTGGCAGGATCACAACACTGTTTTTCTGCTAATATTAGACTTCCAACAAAATTTTCCCTAAGCACCAGCCTTGACACTGTTTCTATACACAAAGAAAAAATAAAAAATTTGGGGTTTTTTCTTTTTCCATATGTAGTAAAAAAATCCTCTTTTTTTCTATAGTAACGAAAATCTACTATAGAATATTAAAAATGAAACTTGATCTCAGAGATAGCAATGGGAGACAGGGCCAACAGCAGTGTTTCAATGGAGCCAAAAATTGAACCTAATTAACAGCAATGTAAGAAATTAAAGGGTAAATGGACCTATTAGATTATCTACTAAGTATACTGTCCGTAAAGAAACAGCTTGTCTAACAGTCAAATGATGTATCATATGGCACAGTCACTCTGAATCCTAAAGCTGTCCATCTTTAGGGGCTGTAGTGTTTCTCAGTGAAAAATAATCCAAGACACAGATTTCAAGGCAGATGGAACACAGCTTCCAGGAACTCAGTTTGCAAAAGATTAAGGGGCAAATAATTGGGTCCTTTCCACAACTGGATCACAGTTAATTTTGGGGTGCCAAAACAGGATTTGAAATGGATCCATGGCAGATTCATTTTTGCTCTTAAACTTCCCTGTACTTTTCCACAACATCATCATTTCAGCAAAATCTGTCCATCTGTTTCCCTACCCAAACCAGAAGGTGCTGATGTTTTCCTGTTCCATTAAAAGCACAAACACATGATGTATGAAAAATTCATAATGAGAATCAGTGGTGATACAGCCAAAGTAAGAAAACAGAAGGTACCAAGGAAATGTCTGTGTGATAACCTGAAAGATAAGGACAGGACAATGGCTCAATGACCTATTACTGTGAAAACCTAAAGCAAACCTCCCATGAAATGCATCACTAGCATTCATATCACTCACAAATCCGACCAAGAAACAAAATAGCTTCATTTTTTAAGAAAACCAACCTTTACTCCTCGTAGGCCAAAAAAAAGTAAGATAAAAACACTAGATGCAGGTTTAATTTACACCATAGTGCAGCAACTAGAATCAAGGGGACAGCAGGGGAGTAGCTCACTCTCCCTGGGCTCTAGCACCAGGGCAATGCCTCAATGCTTCTCCTTGGAAATGCAGAACTTCTTCCAGGCCTGGCTTTACTTTGCAATAACTCAGACTCCTTTGAGGGACACCAAAGGGTATTTTAACAAAAAAAAAGGATAGCCATCCCAGAAACGTGCTATACCGTTTTTCAGAGAGAACTCAAGAGGTTTTATTAATAATAAGGATTTTCTGCTTGAGGAAAGGCAATATTCCAAGAAATGTTTGTAATATTCATAGACTGAATCTCAGAAAGAGACTGAATCTCACTGATCTATAAAGCACTTTTAAGGGAACACTGCCTGTGCTGACTAGTTGCATTTACTGCTCATCTTTCCTCCCATTTCATCATAGGTCATGGCTCCTTTGCTTTAACATTAGTATTTTAGTTGCTTCTACACATTAAAGATAGTTTTTCCTTAGTAATAACAAGAATTGTGAAGTCCCTAAATGACTGAGTGTCAGAAGTCATACAAGGGAAAAGCTTATTCTATACTTGCTCAGGATTTTACACTCCTTCCCTATATCCCTAAATATCTGCTACTCATCACTGTCATAGGAGGATGTTCAGCAAGATGAATCATCTGAGTGAGCTAATACTGCACTTCATCATTTACCAGCCCAGAGGAATGCATTTTTACACCTATCCAGACTTGCTAGCTGGTTAAAACAGGCGAGTGCTTCTGGATTTTTTCCTTCAGTCTGCAGAAATGTGTTAGCAGACCTAAGGGCTTAAAGGGGAGCGCAGGAAGAAACGTCAAAATTAAAAATGGTGTTTGGCTGCCATGAGGTAATAACAGTAAAAGCTAATTTCAGACAGAGCTCAGCTGTAACCAAAAAAAGCCAGCTACATGATTGGACTGTGCTTTTTGCATCTTCCAGGTATCTTCTGACAAAGTTTTCACCTTGTTTTGCCAATACATGAAAACAAGCTGGGTTCTATTCTGCACCCCATGTGAAGGATACAAAACAGTAACGAGTCACTTGAGCAGCTCAGAGACTCTTTGAATAGTCCTACTGCGGGTCAAGTTTGCAATGCTCAATATTAGAAACACTGGATGTAATGTTGAACAGCCGAAGCAAGTAGCCAAAGTCCCAATGACCCTTCATCTTTAGCTTGAAAACACAGTAAATAGACACAGAGGTTAATGAAAATGAATACTGAGGT
Source organism: Brachypteracias leptosomus (assembly GCA_013401335.1). Classification (NCBI taxonomy): domain Eukaryota; kingdom Metazoa; phylum Chordata; class Aves; order Coraciiformes; family Brachypteraciidae; genus Brachypteracias; species Brachypteracias leptosomus. The sequence continues at coordinate 32,750 of VYZX01029083.1, read as the reverse complement.
TGAGAATGTAATTTTCACAATTCTAAAGGTATGAGTTACAAAACAATTACTGTCACAAAGAGCCATGTATCCTTAATGGGTGTTGTAGAAGATCAGTCCTGATGGAATGAACACATAGAACTCACTCACTATATGTAGTCCAACTCCAGTAAACCCACTGATTAAAACCAGCTTCCTTCCAATACCACAGCTTATAAACATACCTACACTGCAATGATTGACTTTTTATTGCCTAACTCACTCAGCAAAAGAAAGCTGAGTAATTCTGCAGACTGGAGATGAAGGGTCCACTTTAATTTGATCTAAAGTTATCTAAATCTTTTATTTATAGGAGCCATAGTGTGCATTTCACAGATCTTAAAGAATGTTGCACTTGTGCAACGATGTACTGTGCTTAATATGAGAACTAAACCCAGAAATACTGTACTTAAATCCCCTAATCGGCGCCCTAGCCAAGCAGGGAAGGAGATTGATTGTTGATTATTCTCCGTATATCTGTGATTCAACCTCAGACTGATATTCTTTTTTCTTTCAAAAGTAGACAGAGACATCTGATGAATCCTCCAAAAATTGAAAGAGCACATGGAAAAAATAAGCTTCATTATTCAGAGTATTGAATAATACAGCAAGCACCAGGAAAAAAATACTAAGTCCTTACTACCATTATAAGAGGGATAATAATCTCAGGATATTTTCTCCCATCTCAGGACTGTTGGCACTACTCTCAGGGTTCCTGTACTTTATTTAAATTCTGCTTTGTGGGACTCAATATCCTGCAGTGCAAAAATCAACATGCATACTCCACCTGCTGCTCGCCCTTTATTGCACCGCTAAAGTTGCAGCATCTATGCAGAGTGATGTTGGATGCTTTGGAAACTCTTATGAAAGGTTATAAATGCTCTGACTCTTATGAGTTTTCACCCAGTTTCTGATGTCATGCCTGATTTTCATACCTAGAATTATCTGTAAAAGCAACTCACCAACTTACCTAAGTACATTGTCAGAGGACATACGTGAGCTTATCAGATCTTTATGTAGATATATTTGTGAAACTTAAACAGATAAAGTTATATCAGTGAAAATAAATACAGAAAAGCTATTACATTTATACCTTGTTCTTATTGCAAAGACTGTCTATGCCATTAATCATTGGTAGCATAATAACAAAAAGTCATATTTATTTAATAATGTACTGCTTCCCAGAACAAGTATTATTACACTTCTGCAAGAAGTTTCATTTTAAAGGAAGAGCTTGTTGGCCTATCGGTCAGTCATTCATGTGGAACACCAAGAGACTATTAATTCTTGCCCTTTGATCTCTCAAGCCCTAGGTGGTTGTACTGTTGTAAAACTGTCTGGAAAAGGTAGTTCACCCAAGCCTTTCAATGTGTTAGCACAAATCCTCCAGAAAATAAGTACATTTGTTGTTTTTTTTCAGACATGCTTTGATTTCACAGTCCTAGACTTGTACTTCTGAGCATTTTCCTTCTAGTTTTCTTGAATACTTGAAAAAGAAAAATGAAAATAGAGAGAAACACCTCAAAATACTCCTGTATGACAGAATGTAGAAAATCAATGCCATTTCCTTCTCAGCATCACCCACCCTCAGCTGCAACTTGCTCAGTAAAACAGCAGGGACATGAAAGCCTCTGAAATGGCAGGGCTTATTATTAAAATTGATGTTTTCAGTAGCCTTAGCAAAGAATGACTAACAAAGAAACAGAGACAGGTGCCGTATCTTGAAATTAATGGAATAGTATCAAATAAGGACAATTCCACACCTACTTTCTTTTTAAGAAGGAAAATATTGCAGTTTGACTATTCCAACAGATCTGTTCCTACAGCATTTGTGAAGTTTAAAAAGATACAATAGCTTTTTATTTTCCCCACAAAATACAAATACTCTGAAACATCCAAGTCAATCTACTGCATAGTTTTAAAACACTGTTTTAAGGAAAGTGGAAAATAATACTATGTGACATAGAGTCACTGGAAAATAAAAGGCATGTAAACAGGTTTATCTTGTCCCTAGTTTAAAGAAAAGCAGTGAAGTATAAAATAACAGAAATTTAAGGACACAAGAATATTCTCAAGGCTAAAGGCTGAACTGCCTTCCAATGCTGATAAGTTCATACCATCAGTTGTCAGGCAAGGGCCTGTACCATGACCTGTCAAACTAAAGTTCAGGATAAACCCAGGATCTATTCTAGCATGAGTTGCACAGAAAAGTTTATGCCAAAATAACACAGCAGGATTAGAAATTACCTGAGCGCCTGCTATTCAACAAAGGTCGGAATTTGAGCACTGATTAGTTAATGCTGCTACACAGATAACTGACGAGTACCCAGAGGATTTTAGAAAAATAATTAAGACGTTGCAAGAGTATGGACCAGGGCAAAATGCAGCAAAGTTGATTCTTTTTTTTTCAGTGACCCTGGCACTGGGAATTTGAAATTGTTTCTCAGGTTCTGTTCAGTCTGTTAAGACTATTAAAGCTGTACCAGAAGCTTCTTATCCTTAAAGTACAACGTAATTCCTCTAAACACCTGGAACACGGCTGAGCTTAAATATAGCATTCAGTGAGACAAAAATGACAAAATTCATGCAACTAAATGAAACAGCAGAAATAATCAGATGTGGACTCTCTAGTCAATGGACAGCTAAGCAACACGCATAGTTGTAGTGGGTCTGTCTGAGCTGATTTTCCCCATACAGCCCTCATACTGCAGTACCGGAAGCCAGAGGCTGTTGATAACACACGCCTGTTATGTCTAGCTGTAAGTGCTCACACAACACCAAAGGTGTTGGGGTGGCAAGATCTGGGAGGGGATACAACCCGGACAGCCGACCTGAGCTGACCAATAGGATATTCCATACCATATGACGTCAGCTCAACTATANCAAGGTAAACCCACCACAATAGTGAAGCCTAGGATATGATTCACTTTATCCTGTAGTGGTCTGGAATTACACAGAAGAATCACACCGGAAGAGAGCCCCAGCAGACAGAGGCTGTAGGCTCACGGCTGTGTGAGGCACGTGCCATCCACACAATCAGAACACACATTCTCAGTTCAGCAACAGCAGAGACAACCCAGGGTGGCAAAGCCCTTGAAGCACCATCTTGGGACTGACCGCCATTAAGGATGGAATTGGGTGGAGGATTAATAGTTTTGCAAATCTGCAACCCCTTATATTTTTTGAGTCAAGATGGGTCCCCATAGAGCAAATATAAGCCTACTATCAACAAAGTTTCTAAGAGCAATTGAAATAACATCTCCATCCATATAATCTGTGCTGGCATTACCAGAATGTGGATGACCTGCCTACAGATTGAGCAAACTGGCATAAGGAAAAATATCTACTTCCTTAGGAGGAGACCATAGACTTGTGATAGACCTTTCTGTGATGATTAGCTGCTGGCCTAAGAATAAGAGATGAATGCCATCTCTTCCAGAAGTCACGAGGAGCCTGGGATGAGGTGAAAGGCAGAGTCTCAGAAGAAAAGTGAAGAACACAAGTGAAGGCCAATAGAGAGAAGGGCAAGGTTATGTGTGGGAAATAACAGAGATATCCACTCATTTTGTTAGGTCATCACTCCCTAGGGAGAAAAATAGGATGGATTTTATAAACAATGAGTCACTAGTTTTAGAACCAATGTTTCTATGTTCACGTATTTTTATATAGTAATTTTGATACTGAAGGTATGTCTTTAAGGCAACCCAGTACAATGTCAGTAACACTGTACTATCAATGCTTGGCTAGGCCTTCATATCATTCTTTTAGCATAATGCAGGAAGGAAATCTGCTGGTTCTTAAAGCAGATGAATGCAGTAGTAAAGATGAAACAATAACATTATTCAGAAAGATTTCAGTAGAACAGGTAAGTGACCAATTTTATCTAAAATCTTACCGAAACACAAAGTGGGATTTCTCACACACTAAGTGCTGAAGCTGAGCACTTAATTAGACTGTCAAATCTAGGAGGACCAGAAGTAGATTAAACTTTGGATACTTATACATAGTGATCAGATACTGCAGTGCAAAGGAAAGATTAGATGATCATAACTAATCTAAGTTTTAATTAAAATTTAAAAGCAGACAGATTTTGTGCTGTCCACAAGGGAGAAAAAGCTGAGTTCCACCGAGATGGGTTTAAGTGTATTTTCCTCATTTCTGTATTGAATTTGGTATCCAGTCTTTCTAATGTTATTCTCAGCTTAAAGAATTTTCTTCCATTTTAAATAACTCACACTGAAGGCCACAATTCATTTTTTTTTATTGACTGGTGGAATTACCTCACAGGTTAATAAGATGGTAGTAAGAAGTTTTCAGTGTCAATGAACATTTTAATTTTAAATTTAAATTCAGCATATTGCTCTCTAAGCATTCCCTGCCCTCTGCTCAAGCCTGCAGGCAGTGTCCAAACAAAGTTCACTTTGATGGAAGGAAAGGGAAGAATATTTTATGATTGCCTCTCCCACATATATGCAAACATATGCTAATGCCCAATCTTGCAGAGAGTTTTCAATGAAGATTGGTGGTAATGTCGGAGCTATAACTCAAAACATAAGATAATGCATTTTCTTTCCTATGTAGGGCTGATTGACTTAGTCATTATGATTTCATTATGTGGTGAGTTTAACCCTTCTTCTATTTATAAATTGTTTCCAATTCATTTCTGACTTCTGTAAAAGTATTCATCATTCATAAATATTTTATGAAGTGTTTAGGTGAACAGTTTTAAACATAATGAATTTTTTAATCTCTGTTGTTTGTTTTTTTTTCCACTGAGAGTGACTGGCCCAAGTCACATAGAACTGACCTTAGAAAATACTCATTAAATGAGAATAAATACAATAAGCCTATCAGGTTAGAATTTTATGGATGATGAATACCAAATATTGTTTGAAGAGTCTAAGTAATACTCTTTAAAGAGGAAAAGTTCAAACCTTTAAAATTTTGCCTTTTCTAGAAGAAAAACTACGGGAGATAGAGGAAAAGAGCCCTAAGGGACAAGCACATTGCACCAACCTTCCTCCTAGATAAGAGGTTGCTGGCACTCCATGAACGTGCTTGTATGGAAAAAGAGCCTGTAGGAGCAAGAAGCAACCTGGAGGAGATGGAGGGATTAGAAGCTTGATAGTGGGGATGGTGTCTAGCAACTACCCCAGAGAAAAGTGAAGCAAAGATTGAGGAGGGCTGCATATGTTGAGTGACCAGCTCAGGTCTCTGCACAGGACCAAACTGCCAGTGTGCTGCTTCTCTACAGGGGTAGGGTAAGTGTTCACCAGCAGGGGGGCCCCACACAAGCAGGGAAGTGCTGCACTTCCAGCTAGTATTTGGGGGGCAGAAAGAGCAGGAACTGGGAGAAGGTGTCTTTTTGGTTTGAAATTATGTCTTATATATTTACACTGCTGCTCAAAATGGGAAAGCAGGAATTTTACAGACAGGCCTATCTCACAGAGAGTAACAAAGAAAAAGGGTATGTGGCTGAACAAAATAACAGACCCTTTGATCATGCAGAGTGTTGATTTAGGAGGGGGATTTTCACATTGTTTTGCAGTATTGGCTAGTGTTAAATCCCTCTAACATCTTGAACGTGACTATTAGCTGGATGTCTGCTAAAACCTAATAACTATGAACACAATGAAAAGCTTGATGTTTGATGTTATATTGAATGTCACTAACTATAACATTATCAGAAATGAACATAGTTCAGTTAGAGTCTACCTGGAAAGACCTGAAACTAATCAAGCTATTTGAAAAAGCTGAGCTGGAGTGCTCTAGCCTGCTGCTGTTACTAAGGAGGTGATAGAGGGGGGAAGAAAACATTGGTACCAAGTGCACAAGCAATGCTCAGAACAACGGAGAAAAACAGTGCTCCCCAACCTAGTACTTACTTAAATTCAAAGAATAGTTTATGAAAGAGGTAATGTGGCCCAAGGAGTGCCTCTTCGCTTGCTTTCCTGGCATACCAAATAAAATAAAGTAAATGAAAAAAACCCAGAAATGATTCTATTGGCCCATTTGGGCTACATTAGGAGAACAGGCAGCAGTTCACAGGAGTGTATTACCTCTCTCTACTCAGCAGCAGTGTGACCACTTCTAGATTACTGTATATCCATTTTTTGACCTAATTTCTTCAACTTTTCAGTAAGGAAACTGAGACACTAGAGAAAGTCCAAGAGAGGGTTGTCAAGCTGACTGAGTCATATGACCCATAAGGAGGTGGTACAGGAGCTGCTTTTGTATTTAGAAGTGGCTACAGGTGGACCTTAGACACCCCCAACACAGCCTACAGCAGCATGGAGGGCAGCTGAAAAGAAAGAGTCAAATTCTTCCTCCTTCTGGCTGATAATAAAACAAGGGGCAAAAACCAAAAGCTGTAGTTTGGGAGGATAAGGTTGGATGTGGCAAGAACCTTTCTTTCAAGGGCTAGCCAAACAGGCCAAAATTTGGTAAAACATGGAGCATTTAAAAATCTTGTTCCTTGGAGGTTTTCAAGACATAAGTAGAGTTTACAGTTCTGCTTTTAGTCAGGGACTGAACTAGATAATCTCCAGAGGTCCATCTAAGCAACACTCCCATGATGCCTCTAAGCAATTCATACTTCTTATTTGACTTGTAGTTGTTAAACCTTTAACATACAGAAAACACCAAAAGAAACTATACAGTAACATAGCCTGGTAATTTCTCAGAAAGTCTTTTTGACTATAGACAGATAAGTAATATAGCATACTGGTCATTTACAATGAAGGACTTAAACTAAGAGCTCTAAATGAGGACCAATGTGGAATTTAAAGTTTGTGAAAAATATCCTGCCAAAACATCTCACCTTGCAAATATAAAACAATAAATGGCAACATAACAACTCCTTGAAGGCAGAGGAAAAGAAATCTCTTGCAAAATATGTATTGGTTGGAATACCTCAGCAAATGCAAACTTCCTGGAAACTCAGAAAGCTGAGTAGCCAAGACATCATACAAGCTGCAGTCATTTTCAAGTTGCGTAATTGGGCTTGTATAGAAACAGGCATGAGTCTCACCTGTGACCACATGCGACCTTCCTTCTATTCCTTTACTGCCACAACTAACACAGACTTTTGTTCATCATAGTTGTTTCTTAACATTTAAGAACACAAAGATATTCCAATGTTTTACCAACTAGACACATACTGTGAGAAAAAATAATAACACAAAACATCATTATTAAATAAAACTCAGTGATTATGGAATTAGCTAAGGCTATCATGTTTCTAATTTTTGAATAATTTTATATTTTTAACATTTTAATTGTGCCATCAGCTCAGTCAATCAGTGTAATGGCATATAGAAGGGTAAGTAGCCCTCTTAAGGGCAATATCTGGGGCACACTCACTCAAACTGGTTGCTGCTTGTCAGCTGGCTGATGGGAGAAAAAAAAAAAATAAAATCTACAGTCTTTCTCCCTCCACCCAGTACCTTTTTAGTCAATTCCCTTTTGTTACAAGACAGGTTTGTGAGCACCCTGAGCCCTTGTGCCTAGTACAATCCCCTTAGCTCAGAATAGCACCTATGCAGTTCCCCTGAACCACAGGCTCCCCCCTGCCCAGTACCACATCCCAGCACTTTTCTGCAGTGTCTGTGGCTCCTCTCCACATGTCTCAGCAGAGTCTTTTTGACCTGGGAAAACACAGGTTGGCTGTGACCAGCTCAAAAATAGAGAAAGATTGCATTGGCTGCAACACATGTATGCAAGAACCAGCTGCTTCTCAACAAATGGGTAACACCTGATTTTACCCCAGCAGTGGCACTACTGCCCTTTTGCTCCTCTAAATAGATAATAATTTTCCACAAAAGCATTTCATGGTATTTATGACACATGAAAAGCTCAAGTCTGGTCAAATAGTGCTTATACCGGAGACAGATAAAAAACTACTAGAAGAGAAAGAGATAGATGGACAGAGATTGCTTCCATCTATAACAGCACCTTTTTGTCAGGGAAAGAAAAAAAGTAATACAAAACAATATGAAGGAGCATCTAAGGACTCAACACAGCTTTCTAGGAATGTCTCAAAAAACAGGACGATGCTCCAGCGGGAATTTTGCATCTTCACGAAAGCAAGTGGAGCTACAAAAAACCTACAAGAAACATAAAGATAAGTTTCTAAAAAATTGCAGACTCAGTAGCCCTACACTTTCTTTCTGAGTCAGAGGTTTTGTATTGTAGGGTAGATCACAGGTAAGATAAAGAAAGGAAAATCAATTATCTGACCATGCTAAATAAATGTGAAAATACTGCATGCAAAAAACCCCAAACATACCTCAAAATGACGTAAAGAAAAAAAAAAAAGTACTTTAATAGCTATACGTTTGACATATGCTAAGTCAACCAAGAGGAATAAGCTTTCCTAAAAGATTGGAGACACTTCAATTAAACACACAGTGCAGGTCTGTGCAATGCTTAATTATAAACCAGGCAGCACCAAGAATAAAAGGCTAAAAATGGAGGGAAAGTCCTTTTTGTAATTTTAAGGCTGTGAGAAGAGAAAGAGAAACTGAGCAATGGGCAAGTGTTGGAGGGAAAGAATGATGTTATAATGAAGTGCACTGTCTATCCATGACCATACATATATGTACAGGTAAAACAGAGAAACTTGTGAAACACAGGGAGTATATGCTAAAAACCAGCATGAAAGAAAACACAAATGTAATTTAAAAAGAGATTTAATATCACCCAGCCTTCACAGGAAACTGCTACATTTGTCACAAACATGCTGCCAAAGCCATAAGACAAAGAATGAAAGCATCTTAAGCGAAAAGAGTGTGTGTATATATATTTTTATATACACGTATTCTGCATAGCAAAGAGAAAAAAGAACTTTTGTGGGAATTCATACTGATTACTAAAACAAAGTAAAGCTACAATCATACCATGGTGTACTGTGAGGGACATGATCTATCTATTGAGGTTTTGCATGAATAAGATTAAAATAATGATTTTGAAAAAGTAAGCCTAAATGTTTCAGAACGTAGAATACCTATTATAAAGCTAAAAATACGTCAAAACACTAGGTGTTATTAAAAGTTGACATTTTAAAAGAACGTGAGGCCATGTAGGTAGAGATGAAAGCTGTAGATAAGGAAATGCAATGAATATAGAAAAAGAAAACAAAAAAATAAATAATTAAGAAGAAAACACTGGTAGTGCAATGATAAAAAATAGTCTTACGTTGAATATGTAAATGTGCTATAATTATAGATTAATGGTACAAAGTGGCATAATTAGTTTGGATATGCTATGTAGTTATTCACAGTTTCCAAAAGTAGTGTTATTAGAGAAGACAGAAGCTAAAGGAGTAATCTCATGCTTCAGTTGATATTTGCTGACATTCCAAGTGTGGGAACAACTGATAATGAACTGCAATTTGATTGCTGCCTTTTCAAATGTGTTTTTAAAAACATATTAAGTATCCTTATGATTTCAAGCCTGAACTATGCCCAGTCCAATGGTCCTATGGAAGTTGTTAATTTTTTTAAAGACTGATCTAAAAGAATAAGAATAAAATTCAGAGCTGCATGTGACATCATTAACAGGTAGTAAGTATGTTAATAACTAACCCAAACACAAAAACTTCCTGCTACTGAGCTGTTGCTCAGTCTAATGCTGAGAACAAAGCCATTCAGAGGAAGCCTCATGAGCTTGGGCAGTGAAGTCCAACAGGAACAAGATGAGACATCTTTAGTTTCTTCCACAGAAGGAGAAAACATAGACAGTCTCCAAATTGCAAGGATCAGAAAGAACAAACTGTGGAAGGGCCAGCGCAGAGATCTTCACGGATTAGACTAAGCATTAATGCAAAGGCTAAAATCCACAAAGTGCCACAGAGATCTTCAAAACAAAGGAGGGAAGGCAGGAGTTGATCGACAGCCTTTGATATTTGCATTACGTTATCACTAATTTCTATGTTTCCCTTGGAAGAAGAGCTGTAAAGTTATCTGGGCCACAAAGAATTGGATACATCCTGATCCCAGCCTGCAATTGTCACAGCTAGTTGACAGAACCATGACACAAAGGAGACATGCAGACCTTTTCTCCTTTCTATCAAACATATTAGTTAATGTGTTATTTTATCAAAAACACAAGTAAAAGCTCTGCTTGATTTTTTTTTTTTTTTAAACAATAGGAGTATGATGTTATTGGGATGATATACACATCTTCCAAAAAAGCAATATTCAAATGATGCAAAAACAAACAGCTTTACAAAATAGTGTTATGAATGCAGACAAGACTAAGTATATATATATATAAAAAGAGTTTTCTTCTGTACTTTCTAATTTCTTTCCCACAGTACATAGAATTTGCTTTACTCCTATAATAAATTTTTGTAACTGCAACATATTCTTCATAGATCCCAATTTCCTGAAAAGAACATTTTTCACAAATGTCTTATATGGCAAAGAGCAAGTCAATGCCATATCAGATTATGTCTGGTAAGCAGTGCAGCCATACAAGGAACTAAATAGAAAAAAAAAAGAAATCTATAATTTTTTTGTTCTGTGCTGTGCAACACACAGGTGTTTAAAAAAGGGATTAAAAAAGTGTGTTCTTTTTGCTGTTTCATAAATAAAATTTTTGGCTTTTTCTGAAACTCATTCTTAGTTTTCTGAAGTTCTATTTATGTCTTTGAAGACCAAAAAATATTAGTGGTGCTTTAGCACTTAAAGGCGGGGATTTTTTGTAGCCTTTTCAGTGCATTATTGTCCATTGAGCCAAAAAGTCAAGGCAGCGTGACAGCGATACCAGGAGAAGGTAAATACGTCCAGTCCCGGCTGAGTTCCTCCAGTGTAGCATGTCATGGGGTTTAAGCTTCAATTCCTGGCCTCAGCAGCCATCCAGGAGAAGAATTTGCTCTGAACACAGATGTCTGGCACAAGCTGATGCCTGGGAAATTTGATGTAAATGCACTGCTCTTTTCAAGTAAAACTTCTTTTTTTAACTTGAAGGGCAAAAGAATAGTTTGCCTTCCCTTATATCAATATTTGAATTTAGAGAAAAACCTGCTTTCTCCCAACTCTCCTGGTTTCAGCTTTCTATATACCTCCATAATGATGCGATAATCACCTTGCAAATATGTGCAAGAACTGCATTATTCCGTTTATTTTAAATCTGAGCTTATAAAGGTTTACTTTCAAGTCTTTTACCTTTGTTGCAGCAACATTCATTTCAATTTTCAAGAAAACAGATTGTAAATCATTTTTGTTTTTAAAAAAAATTTGCTGTAAAAGTATAAAATTATTTCTAGCAAAGTTATATTAATCACCTTACACTTAACTGGTTAGAATTAATTGAGCACAAAAATTTTTTCTCCCTGTCAAGAGCTTCCTGGGTTGCAAAGAAAACAAACATGAGAAAACAAAGAGGTATTTTTTGTCAAATAGTCTGTAAATCTGTTGCCTATTTCCAAGGACCATGAGCCTTTCCAGAATATCTTGCTGACTTCAAGCTAAATTAATTTAGAAGTGTACCCTACTCTTATTTTCTTAATAACACTGTTGATACTTTAATATCTTAAGCAGGACTTTCTTCATAAAGAAACTGCTTTCCTTGAAAGTAAAGTTTAGAACAGAAGGCGTTATAACAAAAATTAAGTAGCAACAAGCATACTCAGGGATCATTTAGTAATGACTCCAACTCACATAAATAAAACAAAAAACACTTACCTAATTTGTTTTTCAAATAGTCATGTTGCATAGTTCCCACAGTAAAGTGTCAACAGTTGTAATTTAGTTAAAATTTAAGTAAAATAGAAGACAAAAGCTAAACTATCCATTATCAGACTAACATGTTTTGCTTCTAATACACAGTGTCCACAGGGCATACAGCAAATACAAAAATAGGACTTCTAGCTCAGGAGAGCCATATGCCACCAAGCACATAATGCTGAGAAGGTGCAAGTGCTGCAAAATGCTTCTTTATGCTTGAACTTTCCTTACAGTTTTCCCTGAACAGGCACAGTGGCCACTCCAAGAGCAAGATTCCTAAATCAAATGGGCATTTGTTGTGACCCTGAGCAAATACTCGTGTTCTGATGTCTTTAAGGAAGTGTATCCTCCAGGCTCCATATCTGAACACTTTCCTGAAGTAATGCTCATTGCTATGGGAGCTGCACTTTCACAAAGTTAGCACCACATTATCAGCTAGTCTGAATCACTGGCTAGAAACTATTTTATGAAATAAATGTAAATCCCGTTTGTATTTACAGTTGAGAAATACTACTGTTCACTTTTATTACTGCTTACACTGATAGTTCAAGTACTATTCATGCATTCAGATTTGAGTTATAATGTACTATGATTAGACCTTCTATCTCATTTTCCATGCTTATAGTCTTGTAGGTTAACCATCAGTGTGAAGCTGTTTCCACAATCTTGTTAAGAATCTTAGTGATGCAAACACTTTGCCTTCATAATAACATTGTTGGGACAAGAAGAAAACAAAACAGTTTATAATCTATTTAATTCATTTAAGTAAAAAAACCCTATTTTGTGCATTTTATCTCAAACAAGGAAGTGCTTAAATGATTTATCATTCTTGGTATATTTCATGAAGTATCTTCTCCCAAGCTGGACAAGAGGACGTAGAAGACCAAGCATAGGGATAAGTATTTCCATTTCCCCAGGCACTACTCATTCACCCCTCTGTGCTGATACTTCACTTCCTTTTTCCAATGATTTAGTCCTATCTAAAAAGCAACTTTTTGATTGTCCTGTTTATCAGACAATGAGAAATGTTTCAACTCCTTCTAAATTATATATTATAGCATTACCAACTTCAGAAAGTGATTCATCATGTTCCAGCAACTGTGAGAAGGGCTTTTTCCATATAGATAACCACATTTATAAAAACTAGAATCTTCAGAAAACCTTCTTCACAAGGGGTATTTTGAAAGATTTGACTGGCTCCAGGACAGTGTGAGTGAAAATAACATGAACAAGGGTATTTGAATACAAACAGATCATTTTTTTTTTAGGAAACTATCTAATATTCCAAGGCATTCATTTCTACCATCAATCTACTAGTAGATAATGTAGACAAAGATAGACTCAATGTCTAAAGAAGACATAAAAACTATATCATTATGAAGCCTGAATTCAATTTTAGTCAAAGTCCTTTATTAAACAGATTATCATCAGGTATGTCACTCATCTAAGCCTCTGTTGTATGCTTCCCTATTGTAGTAAACATTTCAAGCTGGCAGAACCACAAACGATATTTGCTATTCATATCGTGTTGTCCTTTGTTTTATAGCACCTGACCATACAATCTTCCATTTGGACCATGACTCAAATAAAGGCATCACTTAGAAGTAAACAGCAAAAAGGAAAGAAAGAGGACATAAATTTTATGAGGCTTTCTATGGATTTTTTTTTTAGATTATATGGAAATAGGTGTTAACAGACTACTGCTATAAGAAAGATTAGTAATACTGCAGACATCAGGAAGAAACAAAAAAGAAAAAACAAGTCACATTAGAAAAATAAATAAATAAGAACCTAGAAAACCACTCTAGTTAATAACCTCCAAAATATTTGGACCTTAACTGCATATATATCTAATAAAACCTGAAAATGTTCAATATAGACATTCTTACAAGTTTTTCTATCATGGGACCTTGCACAGTCTTGCAAGAGAAAACTGTCCTGCCATTTACAGAAAGGAGAGAACAGCTGTTGTTCCCTATTTTTTCCAGGGAATTTGGGCCTCACTAAGAGGAGCTAGCCAGTACTCTTTTGGAGAGAACAAGAATGGGGTATTACATAAATACAGGAAAGATGAATTCTGAAAAAATGAAGCTCTCTCTTGAGGTTGAAAACTCAAGAAACCTGAAACTTTTGTGTAGTTTTGGCAATGTCTTGCTTATTTATATCGCAGAAATGGTCGTGGTGTTTTGCACACAATTTGCAGAAAGCAGCATTAGCTGTGCAAGTGACCATCACAGCCAGAAAACACAACCTACAGGCTGGATGTATTACATCTGATAGCACTACCAAACAGCAGAGTCTTCTCTGAGCAGCCTGATGTCAGTAATCCATTAATCTGATAGCCTGTATTGATTCTACTCCCTCCATGTTTCTGTCCTCACTAAATACTTCAGAATTTGCCCAGGATACNAAAAAAAAAAATTTTATCACATCAATCATTTGAACAAGAGCATTCTAGTATTCTATTATCTTTTACAGCTATATTTAAGATTCCCTTCACTAGGATACCCACAGGCCACAAAAACTGCTTGCAAAATTTTTATATCAGTTCAAAGCATATACACATTTGTGTATACACCTCTAAATGTCACGAGTAAGAAAAGATAAAAGCAAAAGTACTTTCATTCTTCATCACAGTTTCAATCTGTGTGTTCCTTGTCATTCTCTTGCTATGAAAAAGCAGGAGACAAGTCCAAATTCCAATGCCCAAGTTTCCTTAGAAGGAGCATACTGCAGTTTGCTGCAACAGATACATCCAGGCAGGTGGGATGCTGATAACAGAGATCCTGGGAAGGGTCGGTTTATGGATCAGAGAAGCACTTAGGAGGAGGAGGTGACATCAGTTCTCTTGAACTAACCAAAATCTTATGATAGTCAGGGTGATGGCAACAGGTAAGTGTCTTTTGAGAAGGCCTGAGGTATCCCATCAGCCTCTACTTGTGCCCCTCCAGAAGGGCATGGGTGTCCTGCAGGTCTCTCACCTCTGACATCCCTGTGGAGGAAGCTGTACATAGGACTCACTGCTGATATTCAGGCAATGTAAATGAGTACTACGTGTCCATGCAAGCATGATCAATTTAGATATCAATTTAGGTGTCTTAGTGCAAGGAATCTGCCCCCCCCTCTTCACTGTATTCAAACAGAAAGCAGATAGCAGCTTTCCCACTCATACAGTGTTGACCTGATGAAATAGTATTTTCATAAATTTGCTTGCATAGCTTAGCCTTTAGAAAATGACAAGTGAAAGAGCTACAAGTACTATTCACACATAACTGTTAATCAGCCAGGAGTTACTACAATCAAGTTTTTCTCAGTTTGCTTCATTTGGATGGGCTGCTGGACAGGAAATAAATCCCTGGAAGGTTTTTTAACCCTCTAAATCAGTGGTTTCCAAACTAGACATCCAGGCTTTAACTATAGCCTTGAAGCTCCAAAAAATCACTTTCTCATAATTAAACTAGCATCATGCTAACACAATCTTACTAGTTTGTAATTGAGATTTTAAGTGGAAAATATTTAGGAACACCCGCAACAATGATGCAAGTGCAAAATTAACTATTCTAACAATTGTCCTGGAACAATTTAGATTACAAAGATTTCTTGGTCCTACAGCTGTCTACACCAGTAGTAGAGTGTAGAGTAACTAAAAAGTTTGTTCACCTTATTGGCTTTCACTTTACCTAAGTTTAGAATTGTTTGTTCAAGTTATGCCATTTAGAAGCTAGAAAATCCTTTCCAGCTTTGGAAAGAGCACAGAGATTAAATCCAGAATGTGGAATAAAAATTTAAAGGAACAGAGTAGATGCAGCTTGTCATGAAATCAGAGCAGCTTTACTTAACTGAATTCATTAGAAAGTTAAGAACTGTTTCTACCTAAGTTGTGTTTTCTGCCTGTGCACCCTGAAATATGCTGTGGTGCAAAAGTATACATGGCAAATTATTTTTCTTTCCTGCTGATTTATTTATATGACACCAGCATTCAGAGATGTTAACATTTTCTTGTATAGAGTGTCAGTCACTGACATGCACTATGCAGGGAGGAAGCACCTCTCCTGAAATTGCTTCACCAAATCCTCGTTGCAGATTCAGTGAGTCAGAAGGCTTTTTAGTTTTATAAAGTCTGCACTACTGGGCCTGAAACACACTGAGTTAGAAAACTTCTGAAGACCTCACCTCAGAGGGAGCACAAAATAATTGTAACCCCCAGTGCAAGTAACCCCACTCCAGAGTTTTTACTATACCTCTGTGTAAGAGATTCTCCAGGATGATCCTTAGGCGCTGAAGAACAGGGGGTGAAATGTCATATTTATAGATGTCTATTACTGGCACTCGCTGACATCTCCCAAATATTCCATCTGCAGGAGAGAGAAAAAGAAAAGGAAAAATATACATTTCATTTTCTGAAAGGAAGAAATGCATGATGAGATGCGCATTTGCAATGTATCCTAATTATATACTGAAGGAACCTTCTAAACGACAGTTTAAAAAGCTATCAAAGAACTACTGAAGTCAGGAGACAGGGTATTTTCGATTAAAATAAATAAATACTAGAAAGACTATTGGTTGGAGAAAGATTCTATTGTACAAGTTATGCATGCAGTTTATTTTATAAAGTAATTTTAGGCTTCTACCTCCCAAATCTTTTGATGTAAGCCTTCTTTACTGACAATTCAGTGGGAAAAAAACTTAATGTTCAGCTCCTACTATGTTGCAGATGAAAAGTGCAGCATCCAGAAATATAAATATTAATTTGCAGAAACTATGAGGATTTACCGAAACATTTTTAATGCAGGAGCTGTGTGTTAGGCATTGGTAAATGAGAACTGAATCCGTAATGGCTAGTAAAGGCTCATTTCAAGAAGTACCCTCTAATGAATGCAATAAAAGAAAGCTGCTCACAGAACAATGAGATATTAATGTGGCCTAATTTATTTAGCTCCATTCCATTTGTCTAAAATGACAGACTCTTCTCATCAATGTCTTTTCAAATCACACCTTCTAATTAATTTAGCTTCTTATTAGTCTTTATTTAGAGAATTGTTCATTTTGAGACAAGCTTCCTGTGTATGTGTGGGAGGAACAGGGAGTTCAAACATTCAAATTACCTTTCTCTCTTTCATACAAAAGACTTATTCAGAGCCTAGGTGCTTCACATACAATC
Organism: Brachypteracias leptosomus; assembly: GCA_013401335.1. Taxonomy (NCBI): domain Eukaryota; kingdom Metazoa; phylum Chordata; class Aves; order Coraciiformes; family Brachypteraciidae; genus Brachypteracias; species Brachypteracias leptosomus. Next base: position 15,842 of record VYZX01029083.1, on the reverse strand, counting down.
TGACCATCTGCAATTCTAGGCCTCTGAGAAAGAAAGTGGTTTCATTTATTGTTCAAAACAGTTCTCTTCTACATAGTGATCCAAAGGAAGCAATTTAAATGCAACAAGTTTAATTAGCAAAATATTCTACTGCAGTACTAGTTTTAACACAGTAATTACTTCTGCTCTGATATTAATGCTCAAAAAGGATAGCTACATCAGATTAGCAGAAAATAACTGTAAGTATTAATTTGCAAACGTCCATTACTTTCTCTGCTACTTCACAGAGCTAAAAGACTACAAATGGGAACTACTGGCCCAGCTGTTCACTAAACACAAATAATGGCATAAAAGAAAATAAACCAATCCAGGATGCAGAAAAAGGGCATTATTAGCCTACCCTGTTAAACACAAATACCTCATTGAAATTAGCCAACTTTTTCTTTCTTTGCCTTTCCAATCCTCCTGTCATTTACAGCTGTCAAATTAAGTTAGTCCAAATTAAAAACTTACCTCTCAGTCTAATTTTGTTATTGACAACTAGGTTTAATTTAGAAACCGCATACACAGATCTGGTTTTCTGCCATATAATGTAAGAAGCAGCCTAACAGCAGAATAAATATTCATCTCCATTTAAAAATATGTTGCAATTGGAAATAAGAAAACTATATAAATATCAATCAATTGTAAATGGATGGATAACAGGAATAAATAAGGTCCAAAATCAGAAAGGAACAGAAGAATATTTCAGTGCTTAAGAACAAGATTGCTCAAAATGAAACCTAACTTGAAATAAGCAGCTCTCTTTTGGAATACCACCATTACTGGCTACAAATAGTTAGGACAAAATCTATGTTTATATAAACAATTAATATTCCATGCTTCTTAAAAATAACTATAATCTTATTTGAGAGTCCAGAGAAGTATACACATGTGGCATGAATTAAATTTTTCTGTATTAACTATCATTTAAATATATCTCCAAGGATGTAACTGCTAATTCACTCACAAACTCTAAGAGACCTAACCTTTTTTTCTAAAACCCGAGTTTTCAGAAACCTTTCGCCTACTGCCTTTCAATAGAACAAAACCTATTTAAATTCTAAAATTAACAATTAGCACATGAGTCTGAGCTGCATTATACAATCTACCCAAAAACACTGGGACTGCTTAGGGAGAAACTGCAAGTTACTTCGGCTTTTGTACTTGAAATATGGGCATAATAAGCTTCGAGGAGGCTGCAATCACAAATAGAGCTCTGCTCTGCTAAGTGCAGTGCAAGGACAGCACAGAAGAAGTATGCCCCAAGGAGCGGTTGGTAAATACCATCTCTAAAATACAGAGGGTCTTTATACTGGGGATTACAGTAGAACTGGAGTCGTGCAAATAGTAGATTTCATAGTTCAACAGCCTTTTTAAAAAAATGGGAATTTTCCTAGGTTTTTCTATTTGTTTGGGGGTTTTTTGGTTGGTTTGTTTGGATTTTTATTTTTTATTTGATTGTAAGTTTTCTGTGGCAAGACTCAAAACTAATAAAATAAATTCAATTTTCAGTGTATCTTAATTAAACCTTCTTAAAACTACATAGACTGGGGAGGGGGGGGAGGGAAAGACAAGGGAGAGCCATTAAAAAAAATTAAAAAATTCAAATGTTCTGCCTTTTTTTCTTCCCAATAAATCTGTTTGGCAGACATGGCTCAAACTGAGAAACGGCTTTAGTCCAGCAAAAACTCATTTTCACTTAAATTAGAGTTAATGTTTAAAAACTCCCCAGCTAAGAACTATCCCAAACCACTATGAACTTTACACAGTGCATCTTTCCTGACCAGCCGCCCCCACCTCCAGCACAGGGCGAAATGGAGCCGTTGCAGTGCCTGGATGTCCGAGCACCCTGTGGTGCACCTACATTTGACCTCTAACAGCCTCCAGTGAGCGAATTGCCAAACGCTGTCACGAAGCAAAAAGGAAAATGGAAAAGCTCCCAGATTTTACAGTGAATGTCATACAGCAGAGGAAGTTCAAAGGATGAGTGATGCTTTAATAACTGCCATCCACTGCATGTGTATAGCCACTAAAAGTGTGCTTATACTGAACTTTGATTAAAACTGTATTCTGAGAAGGAACGTAATATGCAAAAGACATCTGCTCTTTACACATGCCCAGAATGAAGGCAGGCTGAGACAACTGATCAATATACACATATGGTTGCTATTAAAGTGCTATCATTTGCTAACCGTTAGCAAAAAGTAGTATCTGAAATTTCCATAGTAATATCTCATAAGTTATACTTAGACCTGAAAACATCTGCGTTAGCAGAATGGCAATGTTGACTTTTAGACAGTTTCTACATTTGTTTCCAAAGAAGAGACTAAAACAGAAGAATAATATATCCAAGGGGGCAGTGAGATGCTTTTATACATATTTGGCTATTTAGCTAATAGGTCTAATATTTGAGAAAAAATGCAAACATAAATTTTTACAAGCTTCTATTTAAAATCTTGAATTTTGACAAATATGTATTACAAAGTTAGATGATGAGATGGAAAGACAAATTTAACGTAACTCAAGTGCCCAGTAAGATCTCAAATAGTGGCAGATGAACCTCTTTTATTAGAGACAACGTCCTGGAGCATGGTACACGTATTTACACTGAATATTTATCAACTTCTAGTGAAAAAATTACAACTGATAGATTAAACTGTGAACAAGTCAAAACACAGGTTCTGGAAGGGTGATTTTTGAGAGATGTTTAGAAGCAAATGGAAAACATCCATCTTAATTCATTACTATTGCCCATTTGCCATGAATTAGTGGATATTTATGACCTCTATTACCTACAGAGGAAGGAAGCACCACATTACATTCATGACTGACATCTAGGTAGTGAATTATGTAAAAGGAGAGCACAAAAACCTATCGTTTGAAACAATTGTGAGGAGTCTACTGTGCCAGCATGCTCACTTGGTAAGGCAGACAGGCATTATGTGCTTAACAGGTACTAAAAAGTCTGTGGAAACTTGCACTGAATGACAACCTTCACCTTGAATGCAAGACTATGTGTCTTGATTAATTCAATTCTCCTAAAGTAGTATTTCCTAATGAAAAAAACAGTGTATAATAAAGCTGTCCTTGGCTAGAGAAACATATCCCATCCTGAAATCACTAAGTATGGTTAATCTGACAATTGAAACTAAGATGTATACAAGTCTTGGCACAGTTTTGAATAATACCAGCAAAAAAAGAATGAGTTCTTGTTGAGTGTATTTCGCTACTGAGCAAAGTTATGAGGGCTGGTAGAGACACTGGAATTTGCATATAGGCTGATGAAAGCTTGATAGATGTAAATTAAAATATGGTGTTCTGCAGTAATTAATTATTTAACATACATGCAGCGAAATTTTTAAATAGGGCTAACAAGTGACCTTTGCAAAGGGGTCTTCAAGCAGGTGCTTTGAAGCACTCAGTTCTTCTGGGCTTCAAAGTTCCTGCAATGGCGGAAAGGAAGCGGCTCTCCAGACACTGCCAGTATTCACACACATGGGTCAACCAAAGCTTCAGCTTCCTTGCTTCCTTCAGCTTCACTAACAAACTCTAGGAGACCTAACCTTTTTTTTCTAAAACTGTAAGAAAAGGATTCTTTCTTCTCACTGAACATAGATGTTACTTCATACTCCTTCCCCCAGCTGTTGGTTTAAGGTGCTGTAAGGTCCAAGAGTAGTCCAGGACTAATGAAAAGGCCAGTTAGAGCCTGAGTTGCCTATTGGAAAGATTAAATTATTTTCCAATGGGAGGCATAATATTTGCATCTCAAAAGTCTCATGATACTGGACTTCAAGGTCATAAAGTATTTTACTTTCCTCTCCCTGCTATTTCTCTTCAGTACGGTGTTTGTTTTCAAAATACTTTTTAAAGAAAGAAATGTTGCAGTTCATTGAAAAGGACATTGAGTTGCATACCAGGACCCTTACTCCAGAAGATGCAACCCACAAACCCACATTCACCATTTACAAGTAACCTCTTCAGCAAACAGCATATTTTTAAAATTCCACTTATTAAAAAAAGATTTGTTCATAATTTAGACCTCTACTTTTAAATTCTCTTTACAAGCGAGGCAGGATCATACAGATAGAACAACAGTGGCTTTCCTCATGCAATGTTGTGACAATATTACTCCAATACTTTCCAACAGCAAACACAAGTCTCACTGCAGCAGTTCATCAGAAAGCTGCTGCCTGCAACCCCTGCGAGCTGCTCTGAAGCCTGCAGCTCTCCACGGAGAAAGCAGCCTTCCCAGAGGCCACATCCCCGGGTTCAACTTTGGAAGCCTTTTTCCGATGTGTTTTGCTCCAGTCTGTGCAGCCCGAGTGGTGCAGGTCCCTTTCGGAGCAACCACAGCGTCACCTAGTGGGAGCGCTGGGGGATCCCTGGAGCTCACCTCCTGCAGATCCTGCTCCCAGGGCCATGGGGCTTCATCCGCAGTAGGTGGCTCTGCGGTTACAGCCTCCCTCCATCCGCCCTGGCCTCCCCTGTCCTAATGGCTGGCAGGCATGTGGAAGTTTTCAAGGCAGTTATTTAAAATTAAGAAATACAAAACAAAAAAAGGCTGGAATATTTGTTTCTGGAAGTAATGCATCATCAAGTAAGAAAAGGACACCCAGGTTGTTTTTAAAAGAGTATGTGGTGACATTCTGCTTTTGATAGTGTGTAAGGCACAGAACATTATGCAATAAAAGTAAATTCTCAATTGTAAATAAAACACAAAGCGCTTTTTTTTTTTTGTAGATTTGTGTTGTAGATTTAATACAAAGACCGTAAGAAGCAGAAAACAACAATATAAGATTTTCTAAACTTGAAAAAAAAAATTTATCCAACAAGAAATTACCATGCAGTCGTGACTCTTACTAACAGTTCAGTAAATACATTCTTCCTCAGGTACGAAATAAACTGCTGCCAGGAAAGCAAAGGTAACTGTAAATTCCGCTGAAAGCCAGACCAACTAACAGTCCTTTAAAAGGACTCTAACAAGATTTAATGCCTTTCTCCTCACCCTTTTTGGACACAGACATTTAAGGCAAAAAAATGGATAGCCAGTCTGCTTTCAACCAAAAAATTCCCAAACCTAAAACCTCAGAGTATTTCTGCTGATTGAAGGAATTGGATGGAGTGTTAGTGGTTATGAAAGTGCTCAATATTAAAAGATAAAAGTTCATTTTAACAGCAGCATTAGTTAGCTGTTGTGCAAACACTGTGATAGTGCTGGGATTTGCAAAGCTCCAAATCATCCTGAGGCATGTCTGAAAGCAAACAGCTCCTGCGGGGTTTACTGTCCCCTTGTCTCAAGGAGCAATTCTGAGAGCAAGTTCTGGGGGACTCTGTTCTTCCTTCATCACAAAAAGATATAACCTTCAACAGAGGGGAAATATCATTTCAGGAACTATTTCTGTGCTAACCTGCTAATTTAAGTGGTGGATTGTATGATCCCAAAATATTCTGCACACTTTCACTTGAGAGGGTTTTTTTAAGTCACAGCAGAAATATGTAAATTGTAGAGAAAGTACCTAAAAAATTCTGCTCTCTCTTGAGTACAGCAAAAGGAGGGAAGGAAAGGACTGTGAAAAAGCTAGCTACAGCTTAACAAAGCAAGAGGAGAGCAGGCTTGCCATGAAAAGAAGTGCTGCCTGCCTCCAAAAAAACCCTAAGTTATTCAGCTAAGAGAATGAGACGTCCAGATTTCAATGCCCACTTTCTGCAATTCAGAGTACAGAAATGAACCTCAGTCTTAACAGGTTGCACGTAGGCCTCCCAACCACTGAAATAATGGCCATGTCTTGGGAGGGAAGGGCAGGAGGGAGTCTAAGGAAGGGGAAAAGTAAAGATGAAAAGAGAGCAAGTCTTAAATTATTACTGCTAGAATTAATGTTCAAGTTGAATAATGATTTAATAACTTGGTACTTCTTAGAGAACCAAAATCGAATTTGCCACGGCCTAGGTAACTATGTGGAATGAAAGCTATGGTTTTGGCTCCATGATGAGGACAAGAAAGGATGACAAAGCAGTGACTGAATCAACATCTTCCACATCCAGATGACTGCTACAGACTGTAAGTCACAGAAACCATCTGCCTCTAATTTTGATCACAGAGACCAATGCAGACTGGAGGAAACACTTGAGAAAAAATCCAACTTTTAATGGTAATATATTAAGAGGACTTTTTTAAGCAAAACTATATATTTGATATTAGATATGATGCCTCTAAGAAAAAAGATTATTATCTGATCAGCAGCTCCTTTTTTTTTGTTAATACTGGTACTATAGAGAAAAGGGAGGAAAGACTTAAACATATAAATCCTCCTCCAAGAGGAAAAATAAATTCAAGTATAACTCAAGTATTTGGAGACTTACAATAAAGCTATCTCTTTAGCATATTTAGTCATCAGACTGCAAGATTAACGTGTTAAGTTTGTATTTTACATTGCTTCCTCATTAGTGAGAAACCTGAACCATGTCCCACCTCCCATCTAGAAAAAGCTATTTTTTTCCAGAAGAAAGACAGAATACTGCACCAAATTCTGGCCACATCATTACCAGAAAGATACAAATAAACCCAAGAAGTTTAGTGAAAAAGGAAAGAAAAGGGGTAGCCACATAGATCCTTAAGCATTGAACTGATTCTTTATGGGAAAAGACTAAAAGTTTATGCAACCTGGTTGATTAATTATTTATGACATTATTGGGAGAAATGGAGTGAAAAGACAAAAATGAACACTCTGAATCAGAACAAGTTTCAAGCAGGGAGAAACTATTCTGAAGCTGTTCAACTCCCTCCTGGAAGAGTGATGGAGCTCCTATTGCTTGCACTGCTTTAAATTAAGCCAGAGCAATGAGAAATGATGAAACATGAACAATTCTTTTTTTTTTTTTCCTCAATATGCATTTATGGAACAGAGGTTACTGGAGGGACTAAGAATTTATTTATGAGGCAATGAGATGCAAATATACTAATGCTTATTTATGCACACTAATTTTCCAAGTATCACTGAGATGTACTTCAGTCACTTCAAGGATCCCCATTACGTTTTCGGTTGGTGCCAAGAACCACTTTGGTGCTGGCAACGTCTTCACTGTGTGATCAGTCTGTAGCTGATCTGCTCTTGCATCTGTATTCCCAAGGCAAAAATACCTCTGCAAGGAAACATGTTCAGCAAAATGAATTTCTGCATTAATTTTCATTTTGTATTAAAAACAAAGTAGTGAAAGTTTTAACTTGTGCTAAGGAGCCAAAAGCTTATATTTTAAGTTACTTATTATGGACTTGCAGGAGACAGTGTTCTCGTGAAAACATGACTAATGACCATTCCATTCATATTCATTAGATGCAGTATCTAACAGTTAGAGCAAACTTGGTTTATTTCTGACCTTTGCCAAACTTGAAATTTTTGAGATCCTTGCAGACAATATTTATTGAGACAGCAGATTACTTTTGTAATCTGAGCTATTGAATTTATTCCTAAATGGAATTGACTTCAGACATGCATGAAATTATAGCAATAAAGATCTCCATCTTGTTCCCTAGCTGCAAAGTATTACAAAAATTATGGAAAATTATGTTATGCCAACTGAACGTATCAGCAGAAATTTAAAATTCACTCCTTTATGAAGAGGTGGGGAAACCCTTATAAACTAGGATAACTTTACAGAGTGCTGCACCCTGTGGACTGATAAAAACTGTTTGGAACCACTTCAAAATCCTCTGCACCTTGCTCAAGTATGAAATACCAGCATGCCCACGGCACATCAAGCTGCCTCTGGCAGCTTATGCATGGGCACTGGAACAGCCGAGAACCTCACCTCAAGCTTTGACAGAGGGATGCTAGCAGCCCAGAAAGCATGAAAAATCTGACAGTTTTCACCCAAACTGTGCTTTAAAATAGCTAAATATGATGTTACACACCTAGGACCACCTATCAGAAGTTGCATCTAGCAAAGTTATTTCCACTGCAACAAATCGGAGATCCAGATGCAGCTGTCCCCCCTGCTACACAACAGAGCCTGAGCACTGCCTGTACATTCCAGTCCTCCATGCTTGATTCAGACCCCAGTGTTCAGTCTGAGAGCATACTGGGGCAAAAGGACTAATACAGTTTGTGGTTATATGAACGTGAGAGCAATAAGTTGGAATAAAAAGGTGACATCATTCAGTATGCAGCAATGATGAGGTCAGTCTGGGAATACAGAGTTCTGGTGTCCAAATTTTAAAATGAGTGATAAATTTTGTAAAGGACATTGAGAGTAGCAAAGAGATTATCTACAGGCTGGAAAAAGCCCTATGGTGAAATGCCTTTTCCAGCACAAAAGTCTTCAGAATAGAGGATGATCTTTTGTCTCTATAAGTAAGCCCGCAGACAGATGAAATGATACAGGAATGGAGATTTGGAACAGGACTGGGAGCAGTTTCAGAAGTATTTAATTCTCCTCAGTTTTGTGTGTTACAGTGAGGTTTTTCTGCGGAGATCCCTCAATGCATGTGAATTGTGCAACCCTAGATTGCTTCCTATTTTATTCTTAGAATATATACAACTCACAGAAAATATTTAAGATTGGAGCATACTTAAAAATTGTAATGTACTTTTAAAAATACTTTATACAATTAAAAGCCATTCTTTAACTGGAATTTGGGGGCTGAATTTAAGCTGTTCGTAGATTTAGATTCTCCTACAATTTGAGTGGTTAAGTACAGAAGTTGAATGCTCAGCATATATACTTCTTAAGAGAAGACAGAATAAATAAGAATAATTTAAAACAAAATATTCATGCTACAAAAGGAGAAAATAACAGTTCATCAAAGATGCAAAATAAAAAAAACTTGAAAGCCAGGACTACAGGATCAGCAAAAAACCCCCACTGAAATTATATTTTACTAATAAGCACCATACTGTATCTTTCTGAATTTCTCCCTCATACTCTATTGCTTATGAAGTGCCAGATTCTTGCTTGGGATAACGAAACTACAGAGAACATAGTATATCTGTTTGTTGTCTCTTATACTCCAGCTGAATGCTCTTCCAGGCAGAAATCCCCCACTTTCTTTTAGAATGCTTTGATAGAACTAACAAAAAGGACTGCAAACCTAAGAGAAGGAAAATGCCCCTACCCAAAATCTGTTATTCTGAAGCTTCTGCTGGATTACTGAAAATAAAAACACACATTTAAATAATATTGCTGAACTTACAATGCTTATTAGATGAATAAATATTCACCCAGGTCTCTGCACAAAGTCTACTTCTCTAAAGCATGTCACCTCAGAGTTTCATGCTTCTGCCAGTGCTTTGCCATTCCCCAGTTATCCAGCCAGCCCAGCCTACACGCCTGTCCTAACAGAAAGGTTTGCAAAGAGCTTTCCAAAGGTAAAAAAGTCATTAGAACTGTACAATCACTAATGAAAGCAAAAGGATAAAGCAACATTTTTAAAATGTGAAAGGAAAAAGAAACAATAATCCTGGAAAAGATGCTACCACCTATCCCTAGCTATCATTCAGCTCTATTTTGCCAGTCAACAAAATCCTTCTCTAATGAAATACAATTTGGATATATTGCAACTAGAAAGATTTCCAAGCCACGTACAGATAAAAACAGGTTTTGATACATCCAGACCTTTTTGTTTTACCTACAATAGCAGAAGCCAGAGACAACTTAAAAATATTTTCTGCTATTTTCAGTGTTTCTGAATGGGCAATGCAGGAGCAGAACACCCCATTTCTCTCACATCTGGAGCATCACTCTTTCAAATAAAAATGTTCACTTCGAAGTCAAGAAAGGACAGTCCAAAAACCACCTGCAAATTTTAATAAATTCAACATTTTAAAGGCTGCACCTGAAGTCTTTTGCACAAACTTCATTTGCTGCAAAGTTCATATTCTGCCTAAACCACCGACTGCTGTCATATTTGGTGCAACTTGTTATGGGTGGAAAGATAAGCAGCAGGGCAGCAAAAAGAGGAGGTTTATCTATGGCAGCTAATCTTCTCAATCAACAGCACTCAGCTCTGCTTAACAGCCGTTGCCAAGTAACGGGGACCAGCTTTTCTTATCGGCTTCATAATGTTTCATTGACTATTCAGACTAGAATAGAAAGCTGTGACACTCAGGGTTATAAGCAGCACAAAATGAAAATGGCATATTATGTGGTATGAAGAAGAGAAATCTTTTAGCCCTCACCTTATCTGGATGGTGACTGTTACTCAGAAAAAAAAAAAAAAAAATCATCTATCATTTTCTGCTCTGCTTATTTTAATATCACAAAACAAACAGAAAAATATATCTACATAAACAAGGCGGGTTTTTTTTTAACATTGTTGGCAGGTCCTCAGCAATCCACTGACATTACTGATACCTCTTACACAGAGAGACAAGGGTTGCACAGATCCCTATTACGTTACTGAAAAGCAAGCGTTCACTGCTTATTCTAAAGCTATTGCAGCAGCTTCAATGCTTTGAGGGATGTCTTCTCACAGTAGGTGGGATATTCCTCAAACCTTCAGAACCGTGACCGAATAAGACAATCTGTGCAAAACTGACAACATTACATTTATTTAACATTATTACTGCTTCTCTCTCCTGTCTTCATCTCTGCACAGATTCTGATTTTCAGTTCAAATATTGATACTCTTCATATACCGGAAAAGGAATAGCAAAGCTTTATTGCATCTCTTCTTATGATTTTGATTTTTTAGTATGATCACCTTTTCTGAAGATCTAGTTACTAAAATTTAAAACTGGAGTCATCTAGAATTATGATGAGTTGTAACTGTAATTGTATTAGCATGTTATAATCAGCATATACAGAATTATATCATTACCCATGACCCGAAAAAGCGGTAAATAAGTAAAAGAATATGCTCAGACACATTCACTGTATCATAGAACCTAATGATATCTTACCCAAATTAGAAAATAAATTTGTTTACCTTTGTTTCACCCCAAAGAATGACTAACCATCCCCAAGTCACCATATCCAGAGAGCTATGACACCTCAAAGTTTTGTCTTTGATATATTTACACATGCCCAGAAAATGAAAGGAATGTCCTGCGATGAATTTTACACTCATGGATTTATCTTTCACATAAAGATCAGACATGGATTTAAGGCAAGTATTTATAAGCATTTCAGGTTGCTAGTACTTCTGAAGGATGTCATGTTACTCAGTTTCTTTCTGCACAAACTCCAATCCATGCAGTTACTGTTAAGCACATGCCTAAATTTACATTCATTGCAAGCCTCCCAGATGCTACTGGGAATATTTCCACACTTAAAAATAACTATTTGCTTAAACAATTGTCTCTACTGCAGCCTCAGTGTTCTATGGTTGTCCTGCTTCTCCAAAATTTTTGAAAAACCTGAAAAAAATTAAAGGCAGTTCCAAAATGCTGCAAGTATCCTATCATGCCCTTCAGGATATTTTTAAGCTTTGCCGTAATATGGAGCCGATAGGATGAAGATCATCTACTGAAGCAGAACCACACCTTTCTTTGGCACTGAGGTTTCCTTTGCAGGTGTGATGTCAAAGCACTGATTGGGCTCAAGTTGAAATATCTCATGTGATCATGATACAGTGTGATATGGCTACAGGCTCTCCTACATTTAGAATGGGATTGATGAATGTAATTGTCGGTCTTCTTTCAGTGATAAATAACTTCTGAGGCACACTCCCAAAGCTCACCACACTCTCATTAGCAAACCTGCAGTTTTATCTAGACAAGGCATTTGGATGACCTAGAGCAAGTTTATAAAGTTCTCCCTCTACTCATCTCCTTCCATTTTTCACCATTAATGAGAATAGAGAAATTTCAAATAAGAGCAAATATTATTTCTAACAACAACCAAANAAATGAAGTAAGAGAAGCTTCAAATAGAGAGGTGTTGAGTTTTCCATTGCTCAAATAAGTATATTTATAAATTTATTGCTAATTAGAATATATTGATTTATCATTCATTGAATCTGTCTATTTGAAATTATTACTAGTTGAGTAATTTATGGAGCATTATTTTAACCAGAGTGTGACAACAAGAACAAAAAATAGTATTTCCAAGTATATTCCCTTCACTACACTTCCATGGAGACACATAAACTGTAGAAAAAAAATGGGCACATTAGTAATTTTGGTCCTTATGATTTTTATTTTTGCTCTGGGACAAGGAGAGAATGTTGAGATCTTAGTCATGGAGAGGTGACAAGGTTCATTAAGAGCAAATGATGGCATAGACTGAAAGAAGCAGAATGTACTTCATCTTTTCATCTCAGAAGCAAATGCAGCCTGGTATAAACGAGAGGCCCCTTCAGACACGACACAGAAGCACTGCAGGTTATTGCCGGACTCCAGTTTCAAGTCCCATCAAGAAGAGTGCACCAACTCTTGGAGCCAAACACTGGTATGTTAGGTTGCATCCACCACCTGAAGTTGTTTCTTAAAATATTAGTACATGAAAAACAACTAATTCTTTGGCAGCTCATAAAAAGTATCATATCTCAAAACTCGATTTAAATTTCTCTTTGAATAATGCATAATTGTCCCTTTACTCCTGCGCCATATCAGTAGTGACATTACTTTTGAACATTCACATCAGGTTCCCTCAGGACCAGGTTTTCAAAGCTGAGGAGCAAAGGAATAAAAATATCAGATAGACACAGGGATGGAGATCTACCCTTCTGTGTCTGCATAAACTCA
>VYZX01029065.1:15369-27175 GCA_013401335.1 Brachypteracias leptosomus | reverse complement strand
CAAGGTAAACCCACCACATAGACATAATCCTGAACAGACCTGGACCTCTTTCTTCACCACTTGAAAAACCTGTTTAGGTCTAGGGTAGAGCTCTGTGGAAGCTCATAAAGCCATGCCTCTGCCTTGACACTCTTTCTCCATGATATAAATTGGCTTTTTCTGTCCCTACTGCTAAAAAGTACTTTCTGATTGTGACCTTGCTTATCTTTAAGCAGTTCCTCATCTTGTCCTCACAATTTTGTAGTTGATATTAACACCTCTTTCCCTTGCTGTCTCTTCCCTTGCCCTTGCTCTGCTTGCTGCCTCACAGCCTTTTGTGCCATTTGGAAGAACCTGACCCCTCCTATGATACTATCAGGCTCTCATCCTCCCAAAGCAAATGTTAGCCACACTATTATTGCTCCTAACTATTCATAGAAGACACATCAATGACATTGCAAACGCATTGCAATGACATTGTGCAGGCACAAAGAGCGAGCCCCTGTGTAAGAAGATAAATGCTTTGTGAAATTAAACCAGAGTCTTCAAATCTTGGAGAGCAGTATACAAAGCTACCATTCCAGAGCGTCACATTGTATTTTCCACCTTTAATACTCACTTGACTTTGGATTTGAGGAGAATACCTGCTCTTCAAACACGGCATCTGTGTTCAGACACCAGCATCCTTTACCTGCACTGACAGAGCAGGTAGAAGGAACAAAGACCAGAGAGACTAATCTTCCGCTAATGGAAGATGTCGTATCTCCACAAAATCAATTTGCTGAGGTGACAGCCTTTCTGTTGCTTTTGGTGAAAGCCACAATACCATGGATAATAGTTTCTCAGAGCTGAAGTACTGGCTGTTATATATGGAAAAGAATCACACCACACTTGAAGGCATTTTAAAGTTAGTATTTGAGGTCTTCAGTCCTTGGCCATGTGAAAGAGTTTTTCCTTGTGAGTTCTGGGACACAAGCTGCAAGAAGCAAATGCATAGACCACATATGTCAATAATCTTTCCTTCATAAGACCTTTTCAGGACTGATTCTGTTTTCTGAAATAAATCTAGAGTGACATCTTCTGTCAAGTATAAAACAAATTAACAAAACCCTTTCTTTCCTTCTTTCAACCAAATTTTGATGCTATTGAAGTATTCATAGAGATTTCTACCTTCTAATGGCAGAGATTCTGAAATGCAGCATGCAAAGTGCTAGTTAAGGACCACATAAACCTGGCAGTAAAAAAGAAAAGTTACGGGTCACATTTAGAAGGCTGTGAGTTCTTGCAAAACATCATCTTGCTGCTCCTCACAGAGCTGTATCTCACCAATTTAGATGGTTTTATAGACCCTATAAAGTTACTTACAGCATGCATAAACTTCAATAAATTGAATTATGTATGTTAAAATTAGCTTAATATGTATGCCAAAGCTTTAGACGAGTATAGCAAGAGAATCAGTTAATTGGAGTCTATTCAAAGGTGTTAATTAAGACAGCTAACCTTAGTTACTTGTAGCTTCTTGATAAGTATGTTGGTATGTAGATTCAGTTGCACACAAGTATAGATAAATAGATGTCAGTAGATCTAAGCAAATCAAATTCTGTAAGAATTTAATGTTTATTTAAAAGTCAATGTATAACTTATACATAACCTCTGCCTTTGTCTCAGATCTGAATGTTTTTAAACAAGTCATTCAGAAATTAATAATTAGTATTTGTTGATTCTTCATTTGTTCTTGTATCTTTTGGTGAGACTTTTTTTTTTTTAATATTTCAGGTGCTGGATTCCTCTACACAGAAGAAGTGGGGAGAGCCATTGTTTGGGCAAGTGGGACACACAGCCACATGGCCACTCTTCCATTACATGACATATAGCAGGAAAGCTGGAGGTACAGTCTCCTGAGCCTTCTCATATAGCTGCCTCCCAAAAGTATATTTGAAAAAAACACAGCAGATGCAGAAGCTAGACACTGCACATCAGTATGAGAAAAAACATCTACTGTACATTGGACATGACACACTAAAAAGAATTAAGATCATCCCCGTTTGTCGTATCAAGAGAAGGAAGTTTAGTTGATACAAGTTACTTCTGCCTATGATACCTGTAGGCTCTGGCTTCATCTATTAAATTTATAGCTCAGATTTTATCTGCCAATAGTCTCCAACCTTTTGATTTAGAGCTGTATTAGGTGAACACATTTCACTTTAAGATGGCACATTCCTGATGGCAGGAATGTGATGCTATTCCTTTATTTTGCATAAGGGATGACTGTCCTAATTTGGGGCTTGGAAAGAGAACAGTAATTAGTAAATCAATTGTCTTGAATGAAGACATCCTTGGACAAATTCTGGACAGGGCTATGGACTGAGGGATCCTCAGGCTCCTCAGAAGATGAGGAGAAGTCAAAGAATTCTTTTTTGCTGCCCAGGGCAGTACACAGTAACACAGTAGTACTGCGCTGGGTCAAAAGGGAATCAGTGCCTGCGAATAGCCAGCAGCACATACTTGGCGAAGAGGTTAAGAACAAGATGTGAGGAAGGCCACTGTTCTCTTAACCTTGTTTGCCTGCTGTCAAGGATTTCTTAAGGCAGGTTATCAGCTTCTCTTTCAGCACATTCCCGCTGGTGTCAAAATTACTCCAACCGAAATATCTAAACGTTTATGCAACACCTAGACTTCCCAAGTATGCCTGGGAAGGAGACAGTTGTAGCTTTTTTAGTCAGGAAATATCTTCTCTCCACCCTCCCCAAGATGCTGATTCATCCATACCAACACTTTTTCTAATGGAAGGGCTTAGGATTTTTTAAATAGTTTTTCTTCACTCTCTAGAAATATATTTTAGAAATTATTAAACTATTTCCCAGGGGCAGGGGAGAGACTAGAGATTTTCTGCTTCATAACAAGGTTTGAGGAGTTGTTTTGGCATTACTGCCTACTGCTGGAAAAGTTTTTAGTGTTAAAAAGTTAAATGAAGAATTTTGATGGATAAACAACACATTTCTTTTGAAATTTCATTTGATGATTTTTTTAATATGAACTATTTGTCTTAATATAAAAAAACATGATTTATTTAATCTATGAAAAATTTTCATAAGATAGAAATATTCTTTCTTCTGCAGCTATAATCAAGCAGCAGCATAAATGCATCTTTGTGCAATAATTCCTTCCCCTGTGTTTATTTTAATCTGTTCCTCTCTGTCCTAAAGGTAAACCTTATTCATATAGTTTAGTCGAGGCCTAAAAAAAAAGTATGTTTCAGGTTTTCAAAGCCAAAAGTGAGTGATCTAGTGATGAAGAGAGTCAGTTTGCTTAGGCTGTCTAAAATTAAGCCTGGTCTAAGCAAGTTTTTCAGGCTGTTTCTTTAGTTAATTGAAAATTACTATCAGCTGTACACAGTGTTGGTTCAAGAACAGCATCTAGGATAAATGGGATTAATTATCTTGAAGGCTTGCCTACAGGTTGACCATAGAGCAAGCCAGGTAACTAGATGAACTTAGATGAACATCTTTTTAGATATCTAAACTTATAAGAGATTAATGCTTCCTCTCCTTCCCAGTGAAATTACTGAAAACATGAAGGATTTGTTAGCAGTGTTTGAGTTAGACTCTTTAAATCCCTAAACAATTTTAGATTTTTTTCTAGCTTATAGTTTTAATTATATTTGCTTCTCAGTAACAAAAAAAGATTTTGTTTTCCTAAATAATTTGATTTTATTGTTTGACCTCGACATAACTAAGAAAATCTGATTGAGCCGTCACACTGTCATCACAGGACCATATGGGAAAAAAAGAGAATATTGTTGTCCTCTTTTTATGAAGACATGAAGGTATACAGAGATGAAATGATGCTCTAGGTCTTCCAAACCTCTAAGAAATTATTGTTAGAAATACTAGATCAATGGTAAGCTGTTATTAGAAACAGAAACTAAAACTACATATTAGCATAGAAGATATGCCCCCATACAGCTATATAAAGACCCATAACTGAAGAGTTCATGGACTCTTTTTCAGTACTGCTTATTTTCTGATTGTGAGTGATCTCTTAAATATATACATTTGTTAAACATATTTATGTAGCAAATTATGTCAAAACAAGTAACACAATTCTTAATAAATGCAAACCTGTTTTTCTCCTTTCTTCTGAGCTCACCAACATAGTGGGAAAAAACAACAACCTCTATTAGAGTAATCAAGCATCTGTAATTCAGAGCCAAGCCAAAAGTAACAGAAATAGTGTACTACATTTTACTTTACATTCATCTTTCATGTCTAAGCTGTCAACCTTTCAGTCTCTGTTCTTTGCAAGGGAGCAGAACTGTCATTTAATAGTCAAGGGATATTAAGAATGAAAGAACTATCATTTAAATAAAAATACAAGTTGTGAAACTGATGTTGCAGCTGTCTGATCTCCCGTTAAGTTTTGTTTTGTGTGCCAGGCAATAATATTTAATTCAGCAACTCAAAACCAGATAAAAATGATAAAATTCAACACATCTTGTGTTTAGACATCCTGCAAGAAACCTGGAGCAAGCAGGTAGTTGGCAGCCTGCCCCAAATGACTGACACAAGGCAAGTGCTAGATTTAGCATGTCTTCATTTGACAGCTGACCTGGCAGAACAGCAGCACCTCAGTGGGCTGCCAGTCTTTTTTATATCTCTGCTCTCTTGATTATAACATCACATCCCATTTAACACTACAAATACACAGTCATTTACGGACATCATCCAAGCCTAGGCAGTCGGCTAAAAGGATATAACCATCTCCTTATTATTAGCCATCAAAGTTCTGAAACATTGTCATCTTGTGGCAGGTTGAGGACATAACAAGGGAAATAGCTGCTTCTCCTGGCTGTTTCCCCGGCCCTGGCACAAATCAGCATGCTTGGGGAGATTTTGGGTGCAAAGGAGTTTCCTTAGTGCCATAGTGTGGGCAGAGTGAGACAAACTAAATCACAATGGACTTACATGGCAAGATCAGGTCTTTAACTTGTAGCACTCTGTTTTAGATTCCCAGTATAGCAACACTCATTAAATACAAAGCAATTTAGCCATTAGACCCACTCACTTTTTCACCAATTTGAGGAATTACCAGCAGTTTGCATGTTTATACCTGCTGTCTTTCTACATACATAACTAACCAATAAAAATGAGACTTAACAGAGGTTAAAAGGTGAGATATAGAAACCTAATGTTGATAACTGCTGTACCACTAACATTTTTTGCTTGTTTTTAGGAGAGCTCCTACAGGAAGAGCTTTGCCACCTCTGTTTTATACCATCACATGCCTTCTTCTAGAGCATCTGAAGGACATGCTAAACTCAGCACAGTTCTTCACAGAGATTATACTGTGTGCACTCATTATCTGAGAGAACAGTGTGTCACCTTACCTTGAGTCATCACTGAGTCAGAGTTTTAGCTCTTCAAGACTCAGTGCCATAACCTTCCATCCAAATCTCCTTAACTATACAGAGGAAAAAGAAAGGAGAGCTAAAAAAACCCCCTTCACCTTACATAAATACCTATAGACATGCCCAAGTTAGGGGCACATCCGTCAGTGTGGATGTAGACACATCTGAGCCCATAGAGAAGGAAATATTCGACAGACCCAGCAATATACCAATGTAACTATGTGGATCTTAGAGTGAAGATCTGGGTTCAGTAAAGTTGAAGGCCCATGTGGACATATCACTGGATGTCTTCACTGCCTAAGAGAACTCAGGCTCCAGCAGCATGTGTGTCTGCCTTCTCTCATCCCCAGCTCTTTGCTAAAATATTTGTACTAGATAACAGAGCTCATATAAGTCCCCAAGGTCCTTCATATGAAATCAAATGAGTTACACCGGAACTTATCTGACAACAATGATCTGGCTTAAAAGAAGTATTTGAAGGTTTAGCGTTTCCTGAGGAGTCAAGCGCAAGGCCATCTGGTTCACTCTGTAATGTAACAGGTACAATTACTATCTTCATATGTCACCTGATGGTAGGCTGTGGATGGAAGCCTCATGGAAGCTAATGATATGTATAAAGTTAATAAGTTCTTATTCTGACTGAAAGGAAAAGCAAGAGCCACCACCCAAAATGCAGGCCAAATCAGGAGCTGAGCAATGTCAGTAGGGAGAAATTTGGTAGAGAATGAAAGAAAATGGATATAGATGGTTGGGTTTTTTCTGTGGAGATATATGCAGGAATGCGTAAGCATAAACAGAGACACACAGAAATATCACAGACACAGAAAGTCAAAGGCAGCTAGTTGTTGTTTGACCCTGACCTGAAAGAAAGCCAGGAGAACTTTGTGAGGAAAACGCAGTCAGGAAAACAAAAGATTAAAACAAAAGAAAAAGCATTCTGCTCTTTGATTTCTACTCATTCAGGGAGATACGCTTTTATGTACATTTTTTATTAATAAACTTTAGCAAATCAAAGAAATATTGTCTCCTACCTAACGGTCTCATCCCAATAGAAACAACTTGCAGAAACCTAAGTGTTTGCTGAAAGCCAGGACTGTAAAAGGGAGGATGCACCACATTTAGGCCCACGTATGAAGGCTCCCAATCCACCTGTGGGGAGCACAAGGCCACAGCTCTGCACTGATCAGCCTTAGACACGGACCTCCCAGGATCATTCAGCCACATGACTGTGACCCAGATTAGGCACATAGGCAAAGTTTTTCTATGCCACTCACAGGAGAGAAGAAAATACCTGACTGCAAGTAACATCAGAACTGAGCAGTCAGATAACCGAGCTGGCCTAAAATCTGGTGCATAAATGCCTGCCACAAAAATCCCTTGAACACACCAGTCGGGGTTACTTTGCACTAGTTCAGTGCTGCACCATCTGGCTATGACATTTTAAACCCTATGTTGCATTTTCTAAAACCGTATTTTGCATTCCTTGCAGCCACAGCCTAGGGAATAAGAGAGCAGGGAAAACACTGCAAAAATAGGAGCCAGCTGAGAGGCAACATTAAAGCAGAAGTATGCTTCAAATCCCATCCCTCCATGAGATTTATTGAATATAAATAAAGTAGCAGGAAGAGAACCAAGGTGCCCCAAGCACTCCTGTATCATGTTTATTATCTGGCATGATGCACGTTTATTTCACATAACACAGAAGCTTTAACAGAGGGAATGAGAACATCTTCAGTCTGCCCACAGTAGTTAACCCCAGGTTCAAACCACTTCAGAAAGATGAGGAAAGTTAAATCCTTTGAATCATCACCATAAAGTCTGAGTTATAATTAGTAGGTGAATGATTAAAACAGGAATGAAATAGAGACAGAGAGTCAGCACTTCCAGAGATGCTCCATGTGAAGCCCAGTACAATAAGCAGCACTGGAGCACACTTACAAATCAATCACAGAGGGAAGCTAGACAATTTATGAACCTAGCTCAGACCTTTAGGCATTTAGGGAGCTTCATTGCAACAGCGTTCGGCACTTCTGTCCTTTAGGTATCACCAGTGTGAGGCAGCGGTGAAGCAAGATTCCAAATCCAAATTTCGGATCTAACTATTACAAGCACCAGCAAGGTGGGTCATCAACTCCAGCCGCTCTGGGATAATAAGAACCCAACAGCTGGGTGAGAGTGCGTGGCATACAGCCACTGCCTGCTACAGACTTGGAGATGACCAGTATCTCCACTCTAATACTGCAAAATTGCACTGTGGACTTTTTTCTATCATGGCTATCTTTTAGCATCGAGGTTGTGTGTTTGAGTATGAAAAGGTGAATGTTCAATACTGTGCTAGACAAATCTCTCTGGTGTAAAGTCTGTCAAGACCAATAAAGTTTCACCGTGGAGGAATTTGACCTACTATAATTCAAGGAGTT
Source organism: Brachypteracias leptosomus (assembly GCA_013401335.1). Classification (NCBI taxonomy): domain Eukaryota; kingdom Metazoa; phylum Chordata; class Aves; order Coraciiformes; family Brachypteraciidae; genus Brachypteracias; species Brachypteracias leptosomus. Next base: position 19,369 of record VYZX01029065.1, on the reverse strand, counting down.
TCAGGACTAAGGGAAAGTAAAGGAGAATGTGCTAACAGCTTAAAGGATAGTCTAAGTATTTTTTTTCCAAAGCCATTCATTAATATATATTTTTTTACACCCATGGGAGTCACACTTCCATAAATGCTGTCTCATATATTTTGAAGCATAAAAGGTGACTGGCCTCCACTTAGATGAATGAAAACAATGTTCCTTTTTCATCAGATTTTAAAGGAGACCACTAATCAGCAATTTTTGAGTGAGGAACAGTAGCCAGCTAATCCATATCCTGTGATACCTTTACCTTCCTATTCACTTTCTCATTGCCATTGTTCTCATGGTTATTTAGCTGATCAGATGCTGAAATGTTGGGCTGGCATTTATTCAAGCTACGTAAGCATTTTTATGCAGATCAAGGGAAAACACCTAAAAGCAAAGAGCAGATGTCTGCAGTTTATTTTCCTTGGTTGAATTTTAATAGAATTTACATGAGGTCCTCTTCATATTCAAGTTATCACATTAGGGAGTCTGGGCTTATGGTGGAGAATGACAGACTTTGGAGAAATTTCTCCAGCATTTGCAGAGGATAAGCTTCCATATCCAAGCAGAGAAAACTGTGGAGTTCACTCTTCTAGGACTGGAAAGGACACAGTTGATTGTTTTTGTGTTAGGTCTAGAGTTGACAGTCTTCCCAAATAGGTTATCTGATGCAGCACATTCAATCTCTGCTTTAACTCAAGGTTCTTTAAGGTATTTAGCCTTTAAACTGTCTTAGTTAAGTATGTTTGAGGGTTAATATTTTGGCTTATCTCGGAGGTGAATTGTAATGTAATTTTCTTTAATCAATTTTGATGAACAGCTGTCAGTCACAGAGTCCTGAAGGTGTTAGGACACAAGCTCTGCTTCCCCCTCCTAGCTCTTCTTGCACCACTTTCCCAAGGCATTAGAGGAGATAAAACCTTATTGTCTTCACTGATCTTCAATGCCACAAGGAAGGCTGAGAGGTCAGCATTATATGAATGATCCTGTCATTCATCTGGAGACTCATGCTACCAGTAATAAAGGAAGCGTTCCTCCTTGGAGAATGAGCTGATATGGAGTTGAAAGATGGCTGCTATCCTGGCTGCTCCAGCAATTACTGAAGTAGAGTCAATGTCTGGAGTTTTTCAAAGGCAGCATGTCAAACAGTATTTTACTTTCCAGGTTAGAAGTTAAGCACATAAGTATAAACTGAGCAAGAACCAAGAGGAGTTGCCTTTAAAGCAGGCAAAATGCCATCTGTCAGTGGTGCTCAGCCTCTCCAGCAGGCAGTGGGTTTTGGCACACACTGAGTTCAGAGTCCCATGGGACTCAGTAACTGGAAAGCATCAATATCTCCTCTGTGCACTATCCCTACTCTGTGCAATACAGTCTGGCACCCTGCAGTACCATCCCATGACAGAGATAGCCTCCACACCTGATAGATGTGTGTTTCTATGGCCTGATCTTTAAGAGGTGGGCGTGCAGAACAGAGAAGCTTCCCAGTGCAAATCCAGTATGAATCGAGAGTACCAAGCACATCAGCATACAAGCATTGTGTAATCCCATACCAATACTGCTCTCCAAGACTGTTGAACACAGAAGGTGGCCATCCTTAGTGGGCATGTGTTATGGTCAATCTGTTCCTCTGTCAAATGGGCAATTTCTGAAGATCTGGTCTTTATTTTTCCTCTGGCCAGAGTGCTTCCTGTGTGGTATATTAGAATATTAGCCCAGAAGAACCAGTGCCTTTCATCACTCAGAATAAAGGCAGTTTCACATTACTCTCACTCCACACACCATACATGAAAGCAGATTGCAGACCCTATTGGAGATCCTTCTTCAGTCTGGTGCTATCAGGAAGAGGAGAGGTTGCACTGCCAGACTGACGACTGCACCTGCAGGGCAACTCACACCCCCTTCTCCAAATCCTCACGTTCTGCTCATGATGACCACTCTTTAAATGGTGAGGGAAGGCCAGTACTTCTGGAAATCCAGAAGAATGATTTGGGACACAATAAACCTGGCTGAGATGGTGTGGTTGAAGCCATTTTCTAGAGTGACAAAGACTGCCCAAAGGGAAATGCAGCAATTGCAGGTGGCCTTTTACCTCACCAGCTTCCACACTCTCTGCCTTGCTGCCTCTTCCAGTTGCCCTTTTTTCAGGTATATCTATTATTAAATACAGGGAGAAATAGATGCCCCTGTGGGCACAAAGAAGAGGACAAGGAACAGGTATTTTGTTTGTTCAGAACCCAGAAAAACTTTCATTTAATCTGGCACTAGTAGGCTCCCTGAAAACACATACTAATTCAGGTTATAGAGAGTAATTAATCAACTTTTCCATTAAATCTTACTTATAATCTGTCCAGGCCATTATAATTTAAATGTTTTGCCCTCCTCATCTCAGGTAGAGCTTTTACTCTCAATTATCTGTTCAGAAAAAAGCTTTTACTTTCATGAATACATATATTCACATGCACATGAACATAATAATATGAAAATGCAGATGCATCATCCATAGTTCATCATAGACTTTGCACATTAGTCATCAGGGCTTCTTATCTTTAGTCATAAGTGGTCATTAAAAAAGCCTTTTAGCAGGATCTTTAAGCTTATTTAAAACTACATTAGAATACATTTCCTACTGACTAGTCTACAGATATCCTGATACAGTGATAATCAAGAAATTCACCACTGCAGCTAAATTATACTGTGCTAGAAGAGGGTATGTACATTTGAGACTGGACTCTCTAAAATGCTGGTGAAAGACTGGTCTTGCCCCTAAAAGCTTCATTCTAGTAAAAAAAGTAATGACTGGGAGAAGAGAAGCACCATTAAGCTCAGTGTGCATATGAGGAACAGCAATACAAAGAAAAGGACTTGCCCAAGATCACACAGGAAGACAGGAACAGAGCTAGTAATTGAACTCAAATGTCCTGAAATGCAGCCCAGTTACCTTAATAGTAATTTTCCCATTTTATGCTGTCTTTAATTCTTTTCACTCCCCCTAGATGTTATGGTGACAGTTGCCTTACAGAAACCTAAAATGGATGGAAAGCAAACATCAATAATTTTGTGGACACAAAAATAAGCAAAACAGAAGAGTTTTTCACTTTCTCAAGGGTGTATACTGACTTGTCTGTTATCTTCATCATAAGAACACCACACTACTTTGATAGCCTCCCTAGTCTTTTTATATAGATCATTTTTGCAATTGATAGTGTTACTGTGAAAAGCTCTCTGCTGCTGAATTACAGATTAAACCAAAAGTAAACCCTTAGTCAGTGTGAATGTGCATATTATTCAAGGATTCTGTTTATTATAAAGGTAATTCTACTTTTTAATGCCCAGGAAGATTAAAAATAAACTAGTCAAAACAATGACCTTACTGTAAATCATACTCCCAAAAGCAATGAGTCTGAATTGTCATTACCAGAATAGTCTGCCTCAATCATTTTGGAAAAGGTTGTATTATAAAACGGGATGGTCTGTACATATTTTATACAGCTCAATTTCACCCAACATTTCTCTTCGTAAATTCAAGAGCTGATGACACGTATATGTTCCCATACTTTCTTCGTTAACAGGAGAGAGAGATCTTTTTTCTTTTTCAGCATGCAGTCCAGCTGAAGCCATGCACTGAAGCAGGACTGCAGAAAGAGAAAAGAAACAAGCAGCCCCACAAAACCACAAAATATTTCTGCCTGCTGTGTGCAAAACACTAAGCTTGAAGCACAGTTGGTTAAAGAAACAGCTTATTGTCCTGGAAGCAGGCAGGAAAAGCTATCTGACTGCTAATCACTGGCATTCCCAGCAAGTGCAGCATTAAAGGCTCCACTGACCTGGAAGTGAGGAAACCCAGGCTCTGGCCAAAGACCAGTGGGGCTGTGTGACCTTCTATTCTGTACCTGGTTCCTCTGACTAAACACTGATACCTACATGTAAGCAGGTCACTGCAAACTTAATTGAGAGCAAATGAACCCACCCAAACTAGATGTTT
>VYZX01029053.1:31963-82740 GCA_013401335.1 Brachypteracias leptosomus | reverse complement strand
GAGCCCTAAACGGAGACATCAGTAAAGAGCACAGACTTTCTAGTCCTTGATTTTGAGAAACTGTGGTTAAAATATTCCATTGTCAAATAGCCTCATTATTTCTGTTATTAGTTGTAGCTGCTGGTGTTGTGTTCACCCCTAGGAGTGTCTGTCACTGAGTAGAGCCTGCAGTTCTATGTTAGGTAATTAACAAAAATGAACGTGTCCTCAAAACCTTTCACAGAAAAAGAGATTCAGTTAATCTCATGTAAAACAAAAGATAATTGATAAGTTGATGATGTAGTTTGTTGTAGAAATATAGATAATTGTAAGATGTTATTTAAATCATGACCGCAGAAGCCTGCTATAGCTGTTAATCACTCTGCCTTAAAATTAACCTCCAGATGTGCTGGCTTTGAAATTCTGTCCACAAAGCATCTTTACAGGGATATTGTAAGGTGTGATTTTCTTATTATTTCTTCTGCCATCCTTAGGCTAAAAAATAATAGCTACATTTTCACCTTGGGGTGCCAGCACACTGACAGGGAAGTGTGGCAACAAAAAAATGACATAAAGAAGTGAATGAGGTGCTATCTGTAGTACTGTTTGCCATAAAATACACACACACACATATATATATGTATATTATCACTTGTCATGAAAAACAGATTAATGAGGTAGGTTCTAGGTTACCAGAGATATCCCCAGAGTGGTAGCAGCAGATGGCAGGAGGGGTGAAGGAAGTGATGAATAGAAAGGAGAATCCCTTTCGGTGACACTAATGTCATGATTACATTTTGGGTACCAGTGGGACCCTCTGCTGCAGAAACAAGCCTGGCTGGCTTTACTTTGTAGTAGTTTGTTTGCCCTATTCTTCTTCTTTACTTATTCACAACATATCTCAAGCTAGAACTACTAGATTTCTGCCACATTTCCAGTAAACAGACCACCAAAAATCTGCTAACATTAGCATACAAATCTGAATAAAGAGATTAGATACAGAGTTAGGTCTGAGACAAGGTGTAAGCTCAATTCATAGAATTGTTTCAGTTGGAAAAGACCTTTAAGATTATCAAGTCCAACCATTAACCTAACACTGACAAGTCCACCACTAAACCATGTCTCTAAGCACCACATCTACATGTTTTTTAAATAACTTCAGGGATGGTGACTCTAATACTTCCCCGGGCAGCCTGTTCCAGTGATTAACAGTGAAGTTTTTCCTAATATCCAAACTAAACCTCCAATAGAATAACCTCCTAATAGAATACAATCAATAAATGCATAGGAAAATTATTCTCAGCTATTGGAAGTCACTAGAAAAAAGTGGAGGAGAATGAATAATTGTAATATAAAAATATTCTGACTTTTTCTATATTTTTAATAAATTATATTTTATATAAACACATATATCATTTTATATAACATCTTTTATAAATTATAAAATTACCCTCGCCCACAGATTTATTACTTTGGATTTAAGGAGTGTTACTACTCCCCTGTCTCTAACCAGTGATGTCCAAACTGTATCATTCCTTTCTGAGCTACAAAAAATTTCCCTTTTAGTCCCAAATCCCAAATTCAGAATATATGAGCAATATACGTCAATAGTGTACCCTGCACTAAAGTCCAGTAGCAAAACAGGGAACATTTGAGGTTAAAAAGTATAAACCAGGCTTTTCTTATTTGACTTCATATCTGTTCTTATATTTATACATTTTTCTTATCAGTAAATGGCATATTTTCCTTTAGTCTTTAACCCTAGACTATATTGCATGATCATTCTGTCATGAGTTATATTTGCTCAATCTTTTTAGCATGTGTACTTTCTGAGCTCACTCCTCTTTCTCTGGTCTTTCAAAACACAGTGTTCAGTCCTGCTTTTTAAGTAATGAAAAGTGATCAACAGTGTATTTGTATGATGATGCTCTATCACAACTAATGGAAAATTAAAAGCATGATGAGAAGCAGCCAACAAGTTTGAGGTGACAGTTTTCTAAAAGTCATCTATATTATGGAAAATGAAGTGTTGCAGTTTCCAGGATAATATATGATGTTTACAAAACACTTTATCATCTGTCTGGTTATAATCACCCTTTTACAAGCAAATGGGGAAAATGAACATAACCAAAGCCACCATGTCTGATCCAAAATGAAATCTGAATTAGAGCCACAGCTCTGTACTTCGGGCATCATTATGAAATCAAAAGAAAAGCAGTTTTTGAGTAGGCAAAGCATAAATACAAAATTAATCTTAAAATAGAAAATTTTACTGACTAATATTTAGATGCTTCTTGTAGACTGATACATTTAGCATGCTTTCTGTTACTAATGCAGGGGTTGCTGGTCAGAAGAGGTTTCTGTCTCTGGTATAAACCCCAGTCAGTAAATGTTCCAAAGTGTTAGCAGTTGTTCAGAAAGGATATGAAGAATGTTCCATTTCACCAGAACATTAAAACGCTTTCAAATAGTACAGAATGCAATTACCCAAATAAGAACCAGGTCACAGCACTAGAACTGCTGTCCTGACCCGTGCAAAAGCAGCAGTTGGGTATTTTTTTTAAATGGTGACTGATATTAAAGATGTGACATAGTGACTCAGTAGATGTATACACTACGCAGGAGGGGGCTGGACAGGAGAATCAAAAGTCATTTTTAAGGAGAAAATTAAAAGCGTGAATTAAAGCTTGCAGCTGTGTTTTTATATATTTATCATTGTCAGGTCCTGTACAATCAAGAATTCAAGAATTATGAGGGCAAGGATCAAGTAATCAAGAGGTAATGTAGTCTATCATAACAGCAGACTTGAAGTCTTTGTTTTCCTTTCAGTCTAGCGATGACTCGGTGTAGACCATGCTCTGAGTTTTGAATTTGTGACATTTTGTGGCAACTGTGAAGTTACAACAGTTTTTTCTTAGACTGACCTTGTTATTTTAAAAAGAGAAGAAATTAATCTCATTAGAAACTGCACTTTCTTATTAGAAGGAGATTATTTCAAAGTTGGTCTGAACAAAATCACCCAAAGGCCAACCACATCCTGGGCTGCATCAAGAGAAACATGACCAGCAGGTCGAAGGAGGTGATTCTGCCCCTCTATTCTGCTCTTGTGAGACCCCACCTGGAGTACTGTGTACAAGTCTGGAGCCCCCAACACAAGAAAGACATTGAACTGTTGGAACAGGTCCAGAGGAGGGCCACAAGGATGATAGGAGGACTGGAACACCTCTCTTATAAGGACAGGCTGAGGGAGCTGGGACTGTTCAGCCCGGAGAAGAGGAGACTTTGGGGAGACCTTATAGTAGCCTTCCAGTATCTGAAGGGGACCTACAGGAAAGCTGGGGAGGGGCTGTTTGCAAGGGCTTGTAGTGATAGGACAAGGGGTAATGGGTTCAAGCTGGAGGAGGCAGGGTTTAGACTAGATGTGAGGAAGAAATTCTTCACAGTAAGGGTGGTGAGACACTGGAACAGGTTGCCCAAGGAGGTTGTGGATGCCCCATCCCTGGCGGAGTTTAAGGCCAGGTTGGATGGGACCTTGAGCAAACTGGTCTAGTGGGGGGTGTCTCTGCTCATGGCAGGGGGGTTGGAACTAGATGATCTTTGAGATCCCTTCCAACCTAAACCAATCTATGAACCTTTGTTGGAGGCCTTATTTTCCTTTCCATTTAAACATTCCATGGTGTAAAAGCCTTCATTACAGCTCATCCACTTTGAGAGGTAGGAAAGCAGCCTGCTGGTTATGAAAACGTAACTCATAGACCAGTGACAATGTAGCAGGGGTTACAATTAGATGTTGAAAAAAATGCATGTACTGTAATGGAAATTATTTTTCTTCTTTTTTGAGTGATTGTCTGAGTGGATTATTTCAATCTTAAAGATTCCTATATGTCTTATTCATCAGGAGAAAAAAAAAAAAAAAAAAAAGAGAAGGAAAAAAAAAGGAGATCTGTCCAAACTGGTAACAAGTCTAAAATATTCTAACAAAACATGTATACACATAACCTGTGAGGTCCACGATAATCTTCCAGGTTCTTTTGTGCACTCTAAATACATCCTTAATTCATGTCAGGATGAGATTGTGTACCACGACTTACCTGTACCCTTTTTCCTATTGGAAAGAAACAGGGATGTGGGCAGAGAGGGAGCCACAGTATGATTCAGAAACCAGGGATGGGAGGCACACCATGGCACGTTTCGATACAGTGCAGGGAACATGAATACAAATGCCAGAAATGCCAGGTCTAAATTGTCACTAATAGACTTTTCTGACTATAGTCAAGCCTGGGCTTCCTGGTGATTTTGAGACTTAAGGAAATTGCAGGAAGATGCAAAATAATACCAGAAACTCCATATCACTTCAATTTTATTAGAATGCTTATTTTGAGTTTAATAATGGGACAGAGTTCTAATGTAGGAATCTAGTCCTGATATTTTCACATTAGTATCTGATGGTCCAGCTCCATTATTTGTCATTGTCTATGTTTCAAATTAGCCTAGTTCCTCCTTCATTGAATCTGTACTCACTGATTCTCACCGAGGTATGTCTCCAAAATGTCACACAGCATTTATGTACATTTGTAGATACTAAACTATTATTTGCTTTTGTGTTTTTGAAGCTAGCCAGTGGCTATTGTTTTTGACTGCTCCTTTGATTCTGTCACCCCTGAAAAAGTAAGAAATATTGAGTGCTCCTTTAGATTTTAAAAACATCTCCAAGTAAAAATTTACTTAGAAATGCATTTTCAACAATATATGTTGTATACGGCTTGCTAGAAAAAACAATATTATATTTTCTGCCCAGAAGCAAATTATAAAGGTAGAGGTATATCTAACAGAAGAATTTAAAGGAGAGCGATATTAGAACTCAAGATACCAAGGGGAAACAGATCTCCTATCAATGCAAACCAGAAAGATCCTGTTCTTTCTGACGTCAAAATGAGTGGTGTTCAGTTAAATTCTGCTGGCTATGTCTGGTTATTTAGGTGAAACCCGACAATCTAGTTTTACTCTGTGTTGTTCAGAATCTGTGAGCCACCCAGAGCTTGAAGGTTCTTGTTCTGGGAGAATTAGGACTAATGATAATATTAACAGAGTTGTTTTTTCCTGCTTCATTGAACGAGAAAAGGATGACCAACCTGTGACATGGACTGAGAGGAAAGTTAACACCTCTTCCCTTTTCCAAAATGGAAAAGTGGTGAGAAACTAAGAAATTAAAACTCTATAATTAAGCTCCTGGGAAGAATTGGGACATCAAATTAGATAATGACAATCAGGAGTGATGAATCCTGGAGTTTGCAGGATTATTTATGACTACAAATCACGGAGAGTGCTCTTTCTTGTATTAATATTTCATTATTGTTTTTCTTTTCAAAAAGCTACAAAGACAATTCCAAAAGAGATTCACTAAAAAAGATCTGTTAAATATTAGACTGATATGTTAGCATGAGAAATAGATGTTTGGGCAAAGAATTGAATACTATTCCTGAATAAAAAGACTTCTACAAAAATAGGTTCTCTGACATTTTTAATGATTATTGTCTTTTTCATTTGATTTTTATAAGTTACTTCCCAAAGAGAAGAAATATTACATACATCTTTTCCTTTTTAATGCTGATACTAAAGAGCCTTTTGTGGTTTAACAGGCAGTTTAGTTCTCCTTTCCCTTCTTCTGCCAAAGGAAATAGTTGGAATTTTTTTCTTCTTTTGCTTCTTCTTCTTCACACAGATGACCTGTTTTTGCTGTTGCACACTTCTCCAAGTCAGATAGTGCATTAGAGAACTGAGATTCTTTTTGCTTGTAAGAGCACATGACAGAAGCCACTGGAAAAAAATATTTTATTCACAGACAGAGACTTCATATAGAGAAGATCAGTAGACATATTATCAAACAGGATGTGTTCTCACCTTTATAAAATCTTGAGTTATCTGTAAGCACTTAAATGCTAACAGTAAAGGGAAGTATTAAGTTTTATGCAAACTGCTTCACTTCAGTCATGCCCATAAGACAGCTTAATTGTGAGAATCACTGCCTGTGCCTCAGCTTCTGTGTAGTCAAAAAGATCTTTTATTCCTAGACACATACAAAAAATATACTCTAAAGTTATGTGCAAATTCTGTCTGCTTTTCAAGATTCCAGAACATGCAATATCAGCTAGTGTACATCACCTTCCAAAATTTCTCAGTTACAGAATCATCTCGTAAGCAATAAGACCTTCCAAAGTTTATGTATTAAATGCTTTTACAATCTCCTATTTCCTTCATGTTGTTAGCCACTTGAAAAATAATCTAGTTAGAACTGTAGGTAAAAATAATAAAAACAAAAAAAACAAACAAAATTATGCAGTAGGTGTGAAGGTCATCATTTCAACAAGTGCTAACCATAGCTAGCTTTCCAGTTTGTCTGCTTGTGTGTAATTATGAGAATATGTAGGTGTTTTGAACACTAAGAAGATAAAATGAGCCTGTCAAGTTTTCCAGTTTTGAATCTGAGAAAGGTCAATTGGAAGTTATTAAATGGTTTGGGGCTTTTTTTCCATTTGTACATCTGACCAAATTAAGGATCTGTTGCTTTCAGCATCTTTTCCATAAGTTTCATCTGACTCATATCCTTTCATCTGATAAGTGACATGATCCTGGTTAGTAGGTCCCTCATTACATATTAAAAAGACTTCTCTGTGGCAAAACATTTATGTGTATTCTTGCCCTTAGTTCTTGTAGTCATGAAAGTAAGATTCAAATATGCCAAAGACACACTCTTTATGATAGAACTAATACATCCTTGTGCTGTTATTTCTTTTTCTTTATATTGATTTAGATTTGTTATTTAAGGTTGATTTTATGCTTTTACTTTCTTAATTTTTAAATGTATCATTAGTCTTTGAATATTCACAGCAGTGCGCTGTGAACTACAGTTAAAATGCTCTACAGCCATCTGTCAGATCTAGGGATGGGATGTATAGCTCACTTGTCATCATGGGGAAGGGCAGAGGTGTGATACCAAGCAAATGCAATACTTTGCCTCCTGAAGCAGCCTGGCTCTGCAGGACTGCCACTAGTTTCATCTGCGTAAAGCCCAATGTCATAAGCCCTCCCAGGATTTGCCTGGCCCCACAAAGGAATTACAGTTTTGGCAATCGAATAGAAAAGATGGGAGACTATCAGATAGAGGGAGAAGTACTTAGGGTTTCAGGACGCATAGACATCCCTTTCTCCTGGGTGTCAGTGGCATTAACTGGAAAATCTCTGACTTGTCTATTCCTATATCTTCATCCCTCACATCACTGCCAGACCATGTGTGAGTCCACACAGCAATTAGTACTACACTGTAAAACCCACAGGCTTCATCTAGTTCTCTTGAGTGTAAACAACATACACACATTGTAGTAAAGGTCTAGCGTACGCAACAGCACCTAGTAACTAACTTTAACTCTCTTGGCAGCCATCACTGTCTTGTCTTCAGTATTATTGGCATGAGCTGGATAGATTCTGCTATTTTGATTACACCTGCATAAGCTGTAGTGATACCCCTGTAAGCATATACATAGTATAAACATATACACACACATATACAAGCATGGGTAGGTGCTCTTGTTCATTTTCACCAACCAGAAAAACAATATACCCTTGTCTTATTCATATATGAGGGGAAATAAATGTTTAAGTATGGTTAGATTTACGATTTGGAGAGCTTGGGAGGCTATATTTTGTGATTTTGGAGAATAGACTTTTCTGGGGAACCCTCATTCACCAAAAAGTGCATGGTACTTTTTTGGTCAAAAGGTACATGTTTTCACCTCTGTTGTTTCAGAGCTGCTGCTTTCACTTTCTTGAAGGCAACTTAGTCTGCCAAACTTTAGATCTGATAACATTAACTGAGAGATTGAATAAGACAGCTAGGTAGGAAATGGAGTTATAAATATTTGCAAGGTACATATTTGCAAGTAAGAGCAATGCTGACTGCTTTGGAAGCAGGGTAGGCAATACACATACAATGAAGCATTCTGTTTTCTTAATGGAGCGTTGCACAGGTAGAAATCAAATCATCCATCCCCACCTCACTATTTTTCACCAATCACTCCAGGTCACTTATATTTTCACTCCATTTTGGGAAGGAAAATGAAACAAAACAGTATGATTGCAGTTAACCAGGTCATGCCTTCATCTCAGTATCACTCTGATGCTCCACTCAGATCTGTATGTTCAAAATATTTAGTAGCATCAGAATATATTTCTCAAATGTAAGTAGTACTTTTATCTGAAAGAGTCTCAAAAAGCATAGTAAAAGCCTACAATGTATTAAGCCACAAACATACCACAGCTACAAATGTATTAAGTCCGTGTACACTTCATCATCACATACTGCTCTGCAACATCTCCCTTTTGTGAACATCCCCATAACAGACTGTCTCCATAATTCCCACCACATTTGCTTCTTTAATTATTTAAGAAATTAATATTTAAGAAATTAATTATTTAATTATTTCTCTCTATTTGAGATGTTGGGGTGTCTTGTACTTGTTTTCTTTTCTTTCTACTCTTGGCCTCAGTAGGGTATCTGATCCTGAGAGGGACCAAACTCTTTGTGTTTATAACTGATCAGGCCTCATTTCAGACAAACTACCTTTAGATGTCTCTTTGAATTTGAGAAGGGCTTTCTCAATTTATCTTCTTACTTCACACAGTGCATTTGCATTTTTGTGTACTGTTTTCTGGTGACAAATGAGTCCTATGCCATCTCTTGTGGACAAACAATTTTATTTTATTTATTGTTACTCATTCTTGTTTCACTATTCAACCTTCCTGTGACCTTAGAAAAAGTTTTTCCCTCCTGATTAACAGCTGTAATAAAAATGCTGCTCCCATAAAGAACAGTAACAATCAACACTTTTATATATTAGTATCCATAATCTGATATTTCACATTTGGAACATGTGAAATTGTGACTCAATTTTGTAGAAAGGAAAACAGTGACAGGGTTGGTTTGCAGGTAGCTTTTTGCCACTAAAGCTGGTATCTGCCCAAGACAGAAAACTCCAGGTATAAGCAAGTTTGTTGTGGCTGCTACAATTTTTGCCTCATGCTACCTTCTTCTGAGTGGATGAAAAAGTCTTTTTTTCCTTTCTTCCTTTCTCTCTTACCTGGCTCTTTGCCCAGCCAGCCAACCAGCCCTTTCCAGCAGCAGTTAGCAGCTATCCCTGACTGCTTTTAGATTTAGTAGAAATTTTCAGGCACTAATAGTAATTTTCAAAACCTCAGGTATTCTGAGCAGGAATTGATAAGGAAAATATGTGGTAAGAGAAAAGTATTAGAGAAGGTGAATCATAAATCTGGCTGGGTTCTGAATTCTCTTAAGACAGGGAACATTCTTTTTTTCCTCTTTAAAAGATAAATGAAAGAGAAATGATAGTGACCAAGGTAAAAAATGTGAAGTTATGTTGCTAATATTGGTAGGTATGTTGCTATCTGCCTCTTCTGTATATCTTCTGTTCAGGGCAGTCCTTGACCTGAACAGAATTTGTCCTTTTGGGATTGTGTCTGCATATAAACACGAGGGTTATACACACTGCTCACAATTCACTATTTTCTCCATTTCATAACTGCAATCACATATTATTTCAACTAGTGTTGGAATATCAGCAGATGGTTATAGCATGAATGTTACTTCTTACTGTAGAATAATAGAATCATAGCATGTTTGTGGTTGGAAGGGACCTTTAAAGGTCATCTAGTCGTCCCCCCCTTCAGTGAGCAGGGACATCTTTAACTAGATCAAGTTGCTCTGAGCCCCATCCAACCTGACCTTGCATGTTTCCAGGAATGGGACATCTACCACCTCTTTGGGCAACCTGGGTCAGTATTTCACCACCTTCATTGTAAAAAATTTCTTGCTTATATCTAGTTGGAATATCTGTCTTATTTTATCAAGAATATTAAAAGATGTGTCACATAAATAACATCCCTACTGCTGGCTACTGAGATGAATGGGACTGTTTGTATACATACACTGGAGCAAGGTGAGCTAAGTGTGTCCTGGCTCCTGGTACCCACCAGGAATGGAGGAAAAGCTGAGAACTATTACCACATACCCAGCACAAAAAAATCAGATCACTTTTTCTGCTTTTTGACATCCTCCTTGTCCACAGATTGGTGGCAACAGGTATCTTGCAACACAGAAAATATAGATCTGTTGTTTATATTTGTTCCCATCCAGGTGCTATCTTTTTTGCCTAGCTGATGCTGTCATTTATCAGAGTGTGAGGGAATTCCAAAACAACACCCAGAATAAAGATAAATGAAAACTCTACACTAACACTGTCCCCATGGGCAGCAGTACTCTCCCGACTGCTCAGAAGCCTGAATATAACATTTGGTCTTTATCACTTGTGTACTTTTCCACTTGGCAGAGGAGTAAGCTGAAGCACTGGCCAAGCTGGCTTTGTTTCATTTGTCAGCTTGTTCATGCACTGACAACATTGATAATGCCAACATGGCTTTAAGAATAGTGTTTGCTAACTTGTTCAGGCTCTGAAACAACAGATTATAAAATACTATAACATTTTCATGAACTTGTATTTCCTCATTCAGCAGTAGAATGGGTATAGTGCTAGCATTTTAAAAACAATAGGGACACTCATTGCTAAACATTAGTGATGTTGAAGAAAACTTGGTTGTTTGTCAAAGGTAGACCGGAGATCTGTTTGGATCTCGACTAGCTCATGCATGGACTATTATTTTTTGAGTTAGGTATAGTCACATCACTTTTGTCCAGTCATTCCAGAGTGCAAAAAATACCAGCCCAAAGAGGACTGCTGACAGGAAAAAAGTGTATTTATCAATTCCAAGAGTTTGTGGGAAGAGATGTTATTGAATTGAAAATATTATTAAAATGTAATTATTATCTGTGAAAAGTACAAGATATAACCAACTTAGGTCTCTATAGATAGTTGTCATCTTTATGTTTTCATGGGAAAATAACATCTACATACCTACTTTCATTATCTTGACCATGGCTGTTTATTACATATATAATAACAGTGTAGTAAAACAGTCTTCACCAGCAAGGCAGGGGAACATTCTGTAAATTCTGAAATTCTGTAAACATTGAAATTGGTTACCATCTTCTTTTTCTAGTATCAAACTAAAGCAGGACCCAAGGAATAATACACTATTTTTTATTGTTGTTGTTTTAAAGCTTTGAGTGTTTGACATTTATAGTCATTTTATGTGCCTTCCCTTACAGCAGTTGTACACATATTCACAAAACATATCAAGTGTCTTGATCAGTTTTGTGTATCAACAGCATAAATTAAACCCAAGAACAATTTCACTTTTATAAAGCAAATAAGTTCTTAAAGCTAGCCAGTTAAAGAAGGTTTCAAGAGTGTTTGAAACTTGCAATTCCTTTTGCTTATTCTTTCTGATTTTTATCCTAGAATTTTGATATGATTTATAAGTAGGAAAACAAACAAATCCCCAAAACAAAAACAAAAAACCCAACACAAGACAAAAAGAAAAGGGCACTCCTTTATGACTTTTTGGGGAAGGCATGTAGTCAATTTGAAATAGTTTGTTGTTTAAGTGTCACCAGATTATTTAAACTGGATGTTTTGAGATAGAGTCTGATTAACAGAGGCTGTGGAAAATTTTAGGTAAGCATGTGTGCTCTGCATAAATTCTTAGTACTAATGTGTATTTGTACAAGCAGGAATGTGATAAGCTAGTGGAAGATAGTCTGTAAAATAATTTGATAATTTTACTCTAATTAGTTAATCCAACAAAAGTATAAAAATTCTAACAAACCTTTCAAAAATGTAAATTTCTAGATGGAGAGTAATTTTATGGATGCATGTACCTTAATCAAGCAGTCACTGCTCTAAGCATGTTAATTTTCTCATGTGACTGAAAAAATGAGGAGTTAGGAGTGGCCGTTGTCACACTCAGTATAAGCAAGTGTAAATGCTCCACTTCTGTGCTAGAATGAGTATTCAGAACTTCTTCTTTCACACTAATGTAGCTTGTAACCCTCCAATATTCAATATTTGAGCACCATTGTTGATCAGTATTTTAATAAATTGAAAAGAAGTGACAGTCTGTGCTTCTGTACAGTACTCTGAATGAGAGTCTGCAAACTCTTCACACAGAAGTGTAAATCACTCCAGTCCTGCTCTAGGTTGTTATCTGAAGAAATCAGTAAAACAGCTAGGAGAGTGGTTGGGAAGAGGTGGTGATGGCACCTGTAAGCTAGGTCAACCATGGCCCAGAGACATCTGAGGGGCATCCCAGTCTTATAGAAATGAACCCTGCGGCAGGGACAAGCCTAGTGCAGAGGGAAGTTGTTATTTAAGGGACCCTTAGGGATTACAGCAACCCAGGACTCTGCAAACAGGGACCTAGCAGATATCGTGGCAGTTCACATAGCAAGGCACATGCAGGGAGTCTGGAATACTGCTTGAGCTGCTGTTCGCTGTTGGAGCTTATAGATTCCTCAGCGGTCAGGTCACTGCTTCTACATCTTTTTGGTCTTCTGGGAACTTTGGAGGACTTCTGGGAACAGTTTTAGGAGCTCTGGGGTGTCCAGGGGAGGCCACAGAGATGGTAGGGCTGGAGCACCTGCCCCATGAGGAGATACTCAGGAGCTGGGCTTAGTCAGTCTGAAGCAGAGATGGCTTTGGGGACACCTAAAAGCAACCTGACAATACCAAAGAGGAGATTACCAAGAAGACAGAGACAGACTCTTTACTCAGACGCACAGTGGAGGACCAACAGACAATGTTCTTAATGCAAACAGGAGGGTACGGGCTGGGCATAAAAAAACCCTTTCGCAATGAGAATAGTTAAGCACTGGAATGAGTTATCCAGCAAGGTTGTGCGGTCAGCATCCTTGAATGTTTTCAAGACCTCATTAGAAAAAGCCTTGAGCAGACTGATTTGAATACAGTGTTAAAGCAGGGGTTGGGGGGGAGAAATGGGGTGCCTTTGCAGCTGAAAGTGGGAGTAGGTTCAAAATGATGAAGTTGCCAAAATATTTACTTTATGTTCAGAACAAGCAATTTCAGACATAGAGATGCTCAAGTAGTAAAATAGGTGCAACATGGAAGTCTAAACATAGACTGAAGAAACAGGACAGAAATTTGCTCATATCCTATTACTCTGGTTGCGGAGGGATGTTTGCAAGCTCAGCCCTGCTGCAGTGTCTGGAAAGAAATTCTATTTCTCTCTCAAAGTTCTGGAACTGTTGTCACACAGGGGTTTCTGGACTCAATGAACAGGTAATCTGCTTTCTGAGGCAATAACTGTGTTCCTGAGGCACTGAATAAGGTCTTTAAATACAAGGTCTGTAAATATAAATTAAGTTGCTAGACAGAGCCATCCTTGTATCATCTCAGCATGTTTGGATCAATGGCTATTATTATAGTGAATAGTAAACAAACAAAAAAAGAATGTTAACATGTACAAATATACCTCACAATCACATAAACTGCACTGGTTGGATTTTCTTTGGTGTAAACTAACCTAATCTACTGACTTCTTGAGGTGAGCCCAGTTTTCATTCATGGTTTAGCCTTTGGTTTCCACATACTTGTCTTGTGCCTGTCCAGCTCTCTCCAAATCTGACCACATTTCTAACATCTTTACATCCTCCTTATGACCTCTCCACTTGTGTACTTGATGGATACTCCTTTTTTTTCCAGGTCACTTCTCAAAACTAGCTTTTTCCGTGATGCCTTTTCGCAAACCAAGAAACATTCATAAACCTGGAAGAAACTACATGCATTGTTTGAATACTATGCCTTTGATTTGTGGACCTTGTGCTTTGGTAGTCTTCTGGAAGCTTACACACAATAACACATTGACAGTATTCAGTAAACCATTCAGATGGAAAGCTTCCAATTAATTATTTTACTCAGGGAAATATCAGCCTTGAATTCCAATTAATTTGGTTTTGGTTAGGAAAAAATAGACCACATATCAATAACTTTCTGACATCAAAAGATATTATTTTACTCCAGTCTCTAAATGTCATACTTCATCAATGGCCTTGTATTTATTTAAACATATATGTGAAGGACTGCACACTATGTTCTTAGGAAAGGATTAAGATAGATAATTTTTAGTATGCGAAAGGAACCTTTAATTTTTATGTTGAATTCTGATTAAAAAGAATACTTACGTTGCTTGTGAAGTTACTCAAATTCATTTCTTACATAAAAGCTATCTTGAAAAAGTGTAAACAGGACATAAAACACTGAACAAAGCAATTTTTGTTTGTTTTTGTTTGTTTTCATAGGAGTACATGTAAAAACTCTCAGATTTTAGGTAGACATTTTAGTTATTAACATGTTTTCTATAAACAAAATTAGTGATAGTGATTACATTACAGGGTTTTTCATTTGTGAAAATGAATAATCTTCATCAAGCATGATTCAAATGCAAACTTCCTAGTACTATGTAATCTGCTGGCACACTATCTTGTACTAAAGAATCCTGCTTGTCTAACCTTGATTTAATTGTGCCTGTGCATAAGCAATGACCTCACTTGGGTCATGAATAGCTGAATCAATGGAGCAAAAAGTACCATGTTTGACCTTGTCATTAATGGCAAAGCCTTAAAGAGTACTGTATTATGTTCGTTTATGTAATATGTATATTTTCCTGGCAATATTAGGCAGGTTTTATTTTTGAAAATGAATTTTTAAAAAATACAAGTGACATTCTAGGTCCTGCCCACTCCCTCCCCTTTAGCCCAATGGGCAGTCCCTGAAGTATTTAAATTTCATCAATTGAAATCTAGGATTATATTAGCAAATTTTTTGTAGAAGTTTTGATTGCAAAACTACATGTAATAAGAACTGTATTAAAACCAGAAGATAATGGCTATATAGCATATCTGAAATTGTAGTTAAAACTTTTAGTCTCCTCAGCAGTTTTACTGGAGTGGGATTATATAGACATTTACTGTGACTATGGAATCTATCCAGCTGAAAATGAGACAGCTGGGGAATATTGCTGCTGCTGTGTTTGTCCCTTTGGAAAGAAAATTATACTTTAATGTATACCTTACCTTACTTGCACAGAGAATGCCACTTGACCCTCATCACTGGCTTTCCTGTGGCATACCATGAGGTCTAAGACAGCATTTTTATTTACATGGCTTTTACAGTTCGCAGTGGTTAATAATAATGTGAGAGTGGTTGCTTTTGTATAATCTGACCTTGAGAGCATATCCCATGCCTTGGGATATAGCATGAGAGCACAGAGGTGTCTGATGGCTTTGGGTAAGGCTGAAGGACTTTATAGGGGCATCCAGTGCCAAATCTGGAGCAGTCTGGTCTATGCTATTGATAAGGAACAGCTGACAGAGAGAAGTGCCCCTAAAACCACTCCTGGATTTTGCACTGTAGGGAGCTGAATGTTCACCCTAAAAGAGATTCCATGGTGTGCATGGTCAGGAGATCCAGAGACCAGCATAGGAGTTAAGTTATTGACACTATACCTATGCCTAACATCCATCCTGCATCATGCATTGGTATATTTTTCTGCATTTACCACAGTCAGATGCAGAGCTGAAAGTAACAAAAAAGCATGTTGTTGTTGGTTTCCATTTATCTGATTACTTCAAATTGTGCTCATTATTTTGCTTTTGTATGACCCAGCAGCATATCTGGGAGCTGTGAGGATGTTCAGGCTGATGTGACAGTGACAGAGCTGGTAGGGACGTGCTGTGTAAGCACATAATTTCCTATCATATATACAAATGATCAAAATTAATTCCCCTCCTGAGTGTGAGTGGAACTGTTCTAATTTGATGGGACATAGAAAATGAAACTGTATATTTTTTGGACTTCAATTTGGATGAGGTTGTTGCCAAGTGACCCCCAAATGCATACCCAACTGAACAGCTTCAGAGACCTTCTCTGATTCTTATGCTGAAGCTGTGGGAAAAGTAGATTTAAAGGCTTTCAGTCATTGAAGGAATTTGAAGAAGGTCTCTCTTTGCTCTTGCAAGAGTTTGGACTGTAGGCATAATCTTTCACAGACATCTCAAACAGCAAATGGTCTCAGTGCTGGGCATCCCATGGGCTTTCTGCATGTCATGACTTGAACAATGATATACAGTTCTGTTCTCCCAAGTCAAACTCTAATGACTTTTTCTAATCTTTGCTTCCTTGTCACGTGGTTGTTTCTAGTATCCTTCTGCCCTACTGATTTTATCAGCTGAAGTAGTTATGTTAAAATATTTGAACAAAAATAGTTCTCTGACTGTTTTTCAGGATTTTTAGCCAGGATGAGATGCTGTGTTCTTTTACCATGGTCCCCTTGTAGGACTCAGATGGCACTCTGGTAAGCAGCCCATCTAAGAGCCCATTCTGCTGTCTCAGAATAACATTTTTGTGTCCCGCCAAGAGAATGCATAGTTCTGATCAAATGAAAACCTACCGAGCTGAAAATGTACTGTTGAGAGGCAAGAAACAAGAAGGTTTTCTTCCTCCCTTATTATGGCAGAATATTAGCTGTTACAAAGCGTTCTTTGTAAGCATAATACCCCCAGCCCCTCTCTATTCCATCTTATCACTTTAGGAGGGTGGAAATGAGTAGGATTTTTCTGCAGTAGTTATGGAGAATGGTTCTATTTTGAGGATTTTTACTGCCTTGTAGAGGTCATGCTGGCATTTCTAAGAGCTACTTCAGACTTGTCCAAAAATTTTTCATTATGTCGTTTTCTGTTGGGGACTGTTATTCTTTAAGCTTAAAACAGGCTGACATTAGTGCTCAAGAAATAAAATGACAGGCACAAAATTCGAATTCTTATGATAGCTCCCCAAAATACTCCACAGGAGTGCTCCACTCTTATCATCTAAAATATCATTTAAAAGAAATTTTCTGTTATTCAGTTAAAATTCTGCAAATGTATCTGTTTACTGTAATTTTGTTGTGGATTTCTTGTTAAGTTTATTGTAATTACCACTAACTACTTGCGTCACTAAAACAGAAGCGATTAAAAATGGCATTTTTACATTGATCTCTACATGGTAATTGGACAATCGTGCTGTGTAGATGGAACATTGGAAACTGCTTCTTTTTGAGATGAGTTCAGAAATGAAACTTCAGAAATTGCTAAAAGCATCATTAAAAATTTACAGACAGTCTGGAACCCTACCATTATGCCCTACAAAAAGACCAAGTAATTTTCTCTCACCTTAGTCTCTCTTTTCATCTAAGAGAATCTACTATTTCATCTATCCTGCCAGGTAAGTAGAAAGTCAAGGCTTCAGGATTGAACAGAATTGAGCACCATGTAGGCTGCATTTGCTGGTATATGTTTCACTAGGAGCAGGACACAGGAACAAAGGGACTTTTCCTGGTCATCCACTAATCACAAACACTTGATGATCACAGGGTAATAGTTCATACAATTTAGTGCTATTGATAAATATATCAAATTCCCTCCTTGTTTTAGTTATGCTTGTTTTAAAAAGTCTTCCATTGCCCCACTTAGAGCTCCTCCATGTTTATCTAGCAATTCCCAGCAGTGATAGCAAATATACATTTATTCTTTGTATACTAACTATATGTAAGCTATATTTAGTTATATACCCATAGTAAAAGTATATATTTCTCTTTCGGAAAAATGTATAGTACTCTCTTGAAACTATATCAGCTTCCATATCTGCTGTCTCTTCTGACCTAAGCTACACAGGCCTATTACTCCTTGTGCAAAGAACTACTTCTGATGGGTTGAGGTTAATCATATGAGCTTCAACAAGGCCAAGTGCCAGGTCCTGCAGTTGGGTCACAGCAACTCCATGCGATGCTACAGGCTTGGGGAGGTGTGGCTGGAGAGCTGCCTGGCGGAAAAGGACCTGGGGGTGTTGATTGACAGCCAGCTGAACATGAGCCAGCAGTGTGCCAAAAAAGGCCAACAACATCCTGGCCTGCATCAGGAACAGGGTGTCCAGTGGGATTAGAGAAGTAATTGTCCCACTATACTCAGCACTGGTGAGGCTGCAGCTTCAGTACTGTGTCCAGTTTTGGGCACTGCAGTATAAGAAAGACATCAAGGTGCTGGAGCAGGTCCAGAGAAGAGCCATGAAGCTGGTGAAGGGTCTTGAGAATAAGTTTTATGAGGGACGGCTGAGGGACTTGGGGGTGGTTAGTCTAAAGAACAGGAGGCTGAGGGGAGACCTTATTGCTCTCTACAACTACCTGAAAGGAGGTTGCAAGGAGGTGGGTATTGGTGTCTTCTTACAAGTAACAACCAGTAGGACAAGAGGAAATGGCATCAAGTTACGCCAGGAGAGGTTTAGGTTAAACATTAGGAAAAAATTCTACATTGAAAGGGTTGTCAAGGACTGGAACAGGCTGCCCAGAGAGGTGGTTGAATCGCCACCTTGGATGTATTTAAAAGACACCTAGGTATGGTGTTCGGGGACATAGTTTAGAAGTGGGCCTGGTAGAGTTAGATAACAGTTGGACTTGATCTTAAAGGTCTTTTCCAATCATAGCAATTCTGTGATTCAATTTGAATGAGGGTCTTCCTAACTTCATTTGATGCCCTCTGTTCTTGTAATGCAAGAAAAAGATGACCAGTGAATCTCTGTTCCCTCTCCATGACAGTCATTGTTTAATAGACGTTGATCATACATTGTCTCTTCCCGAGTCATATTTTTATCAGCTCCTTTGATGGAGCTGCAGGATCCCTTCACAAAAACAGCTGTGGTAGTGACTATCCAGTTGTATTTTCTATACTGCTCATTTTTTTCCCTGTTAGCCTGAGAAGAGCTTTGAATGCTAGAATCCTATATTCCAGATTCCTTTGTGCTTCTTGACAGCTTCTAGTGATTTCACGATTTGCATTTATGTATTCTGATTTATTCTGTTCATATAAAGAAAACAAACAGTCAATGCTATACATTTTTTTTAACCATTGATTAAACACAGTATAAACAATACATCAAAATGAAATCACACCATGAAACTCAAAATCAAAAAAACCCATTTTCATATGTCCACTTCCAAAATACCAATCTGTTCTTGTGTACTTGCCCTATAAGCATCAGAATATACAAGGAATAGTAGCTACTAAAAAGACCAACAATTTCAGAAGTTTTCAAACTCAAGAGAAAACCAACTCCATAGCTACTACCACAGCACTCTCCATTTCCAAGACTGCCACTTAGCTAGACCAATATAAGGGAGAATGAGGAGGGTCCACTCTGGGAGGTTTTCTGACCTAAACCCTTCCATTACATTGAGAACCGTAACTTCAGGGTCAGTGAATAGGTTCTTATTTCTGTGAACTAGAAATCAGCATTAGGAATCATTATCAGAGAGTGCTTAAAACTTGAGTATAAAAGAGGGAAAGATCTATTTCTTTTTTGCACTTTGCTATTTTAGAACTGAATCCAAGTTCTCGAGCAAGTGACCCTCTTACAAGAGCCAACAGCTGGTGGGTCTGGAGTTGAGTTGCAGGCCCCATGTTTTGGGGTTATTTCCTGTGGCTTTTGCAGAAGCTACATTCAAGTTCTTCATTAGATGTGCAACTTTGCATTGCCTGAACTCTACCCTATTCTACAGACTAAATAAAGAACTTGGAAAACATTGGATGATTCAGCATGTTTCTACAGGCTCATTTACACTTCAGATTCACTGATTGGAGGGTGGGCTTAATATGCGGTTGTAAAAGTCACATCCTGGCCCAGGGCTATCCTTTGGCACTGGTGCTGCAGCAGAGCTGTTACAGCACTGTATCATGGAAAATGTCCTTGACCTCTAGGGTTTACAGCGCACTGAAGAGTGCTTTTTAATCTCATTTGATTAGTCTTTTTAGATAATGTCTCTATTCTTCCCTCCTTTTCTTAGAAAGGAGAATTTAGTGTGATAATTTAAGTACTGTATCTGTGAACTCTGTATTACAGGAAAGAGTAGGCATTGCCAAGAGGCAATGACAGAATCAGAGAAGAAATGATGTGTCAAAGAAAAACAACAGCACAGAGTTATGCATTTTTGCTTTTTATTTGTGTCTCTTCCAAAAAATTTCCTTAGTCCTGTCGCACAAAACTTGCTCCCATGGCTTTAAGGAAGCAGTGCATATGTCACTGAGGAACTGCTATGGTTTTCAATGACAATGATGTTAGGGACCTACAATATTGTTGCTGCTAATAGATTATGAATAGCAGTGATAGCGATATTGCTAGTAATAATTACTCACAGAGTTTGCCCTATGAAACCATGAAAAGACACAGAACCTAAACCAGGATGGATTATTTTCCTTATGCTTGTTCTTACAGGGATCTTCTATTACCTGAACACCAAACTGTTTGGTTTCTGGCCCTGAAGAAGAATTCCATGTTCAGGAGAAAATTAACTCTGTGTCCAGTGTCAGGAGAAGAGAGAGGTGCCTCGGAAAGTCTGTCCAAAAAACTCACACACTGAAGTGTCCACTTATGGTTGACTTTGCAGGGTGTAAATCTGTCTGACACAAAACACACTAAAACAGAAGAAAATCTTGGCTGCTTCTTTGTATTAGAATAAAACAACAGAACAGGCATCCGAATGCACTCGAGATAAAGTGGCACTCAGGACAGAATATACAAGATTAAACAAAATGAAGTGACATTGCAGTTATCTTATGTCTGTTTTCAATTTCTTTCTTCTTTTTCATACTAATATGTTTTCTTCAAACATTAAAATTTTATCACAATTAAATTGTTCTCCATTAATTTCATCTTCTTGCCATGGTCATGAAAGAACCTTTTTGTCCAAAAGAACATCTACTCAAATTGATAATGATTTTTGCAAATAATGATTAGCTCTTTGGGCAAAGTCTGTCCTGAGTTTGCATATCTGATATGTCTGGGTATTACTGCAAAAAAAAGGATAAAATAAGGTCAATGTTGCATTATTTTAACATATCCACATTGGAGTGAGAAAATATAAAAGTAATATGCACCAGTACTATTTTCCTTGGAAAACGCTGCTGTATACCCACCTACCTTGGTAGCAGTCAGAATTACATAATGCAGTTCTTCTTTTCCTGCAATATAACTTGTATTTTTAAAGCAGGGCATATTAAAAGATAATACAGACTATTTTCCTCTCTATACCAGCTTGTTTGTTGTACCACTCCATCAGCTGTTCATAGACAAGAAAAGTGAAAAACAAGAGCTGTTTTACGCTTTGAATCTGTGAACTTCCTGGCACAGTACTGCCTGTCCTTCAGTTTTTCATTGAACGCAACCAGTTCACTACTAACTTGTAGCATATTCCAAAAATACAGATGCTACCCTCCTGTTTTGCTTTTAACTATGAATGCCAAAGTCTAGGAAGCTTGTTTGTCAGGACTGTGGGCTTCAGCAGGACTGCAGTATTGTCACAACTTCATGCAGCAGGATAGTAGTAAACCTTCACTGAATCCTTAATTGGGTAGTATAGCAATATAAAGTATTGATTGCTGCTTGTATGACTTCCAGCATTTTATGTGTGTACTGTAGGCTGCTAAGGTCTTAACCAAATTAAATTAATTTCTGCCCAGCTGGGCTTATCCTAGTCAGAAATCAGGTGTTTGGCCATTTTCACTCTGTTGTGGTTTAAGGTTTGGGGAAGGGGAGGGACAGGTGGAGGGGCTATTCCACTCCCCTTCCTGCCACACTCTATATAAAGGACACAGGAAGTTCCACTCGCCCCCTCCTCGCTGGGATTGCTGCTGGCTCCGGACGGCTCTGTGGCTGCTACAACTCCACGTGGCTCGGGAGAAATCCAGTGGCATCCGAGGATCGGTGTTGTATATATTTGTATATATACCTTCCCCTGTTACCTCTGTATATTTCCCTTCGTTTGATATCCCTTTTGTTACTCCCTGTTAAAAGTTGTGATCTTAATTTTCCAACTTTGTGTGAGGCCTTTCTTCCTCCCCTGGGAGGGAAGAGGGGAGAGGGAAGAGGGGTGAAACTAATTCTGCTCTGTGGAGGGTTGCCCTGAGCCCTAAACGGAGACAGAAAATTGGCATCCCAATGTGGGNCCTAGATCTTTTTCCCCAGAGCTGCTCTCCAACAGCTCAGCCCCCAACCTGTACTGATACATGGGTTGTTCTTCCCCAGATGCAGTACTTCACACTTGCCCTTGTTGAACTGCATTAAATTTCTTCCTGTCCAGCTTTCCAGCCTGTCCAGGTCACTCTGGATGACAGCACAGTCTTCTGGCATGTCAGCCACTCCTCCCAGTTTTGTATCATCAACAAACTTGCTGAGGGTACACTCTATCCCTTCATCTGGGTCATTGATGAATATATTGAACAGCACTGGACCCAGGACCGACCTTTGGGGAATACCACAGGCCACAGGCCTCCAACTAGACTCTGCTCCACTGACCACAACTCTCTGGGCTCTGTCCTTCAGCCAGTTTCCAATCCATCTCACCACACAATCACTTAATTCACATTTCTTAAGCTTGGCTGTGAGGATACCATGGGAGACAGTATCGAAAGCTTTGCAGAAGTTGAGATATACCACATCCACTGCCCTTAACTCATCTATCCATCTAGTTGTATCATCATAAAAGGCTATCAGCATGATTTCCCTTTGTTGAATCCATGTTGACTACTCGTGATAAGCCTCCTTTCCTCAACATGCTTTGAGATGGTGGCAAGAACAAGCTGTTCCATCACCTTTCCAGGAATGGAGGTGAGGCTGATCAGCCTGTAGTTACCTGGGTCCTCCTTCTTGCCCTTTTTGAAGATTGGGATGACATTGTCCTTCCTCCAGTCCTCAGGCACTATATCATTAATGCAGCTGATCTTCTAGATGTGAAACCCATATACACTAATGATTATTTTTGTTCTGTGTGACAGCCTGTAGCAAAAACATTGAGATATATAAATGGTTGCTCTTAAAAAGTGTGGTGGTTTAAACCCTGCCGGGACCGGGCACCACGTGGCCGCTGCCCCCCCCACACCCTGGACGGGAACAGGAGAGGTAGCAAAATACAAACCCTGTGGGTTGAGATAAGGAGAATTTAATACAAGGATGGAAAAGCAACAATCACAACAACAGTAACAGCAACAGGGACAACAATGTACAAAACAAGAGGTATAAAGGTACAGACCGCATGGATACAGCTACAGACACAGAACGAAGCAGCCCAGGTGAGACAAAGCCGGGACTGCACCTCGTGTACACTGGACATGACGTCAGTATGGTATCGAATAGCAACTTCTGGGGAAAATTAACCCTATCCTGGCCAAACCAGGACAAAAAATCACTAACACTTTTTTATTCCTATGATTTTTAACTGCAGATTATTTGTGCAGAAAACAAAATATTCTGTGATTTCACGGGGCAGATGTGAACATTAGGATGGAGTTTTTTGCCTCAGGTGATTCCAAGCCAAAAGTGGAGAAGTAGTTCAGATATAAGACTGGTCATATTTCTGGATAAAAGAATGGGAGCATAGAGACCGTATATGAGAAAGCTTGAAACTTGCAAAAAGATTTTATTTTCCCTTGAAAGTTTAAATAATGTGTGTCTTGTGCCTCAGGGTTACAGGAGGTTTTCAATAACTGTGAACACAAATAGTGGAGTGTATGCTTGGTAGAAAAGGTAGGAATCAGTGCTCCTGAAGGCATAGTCTTTCTGGGAATGCCTTCCTCACTGTAGTCTGAGACTTGTGCCGTGCTGCTTGTTTCCTGCCAACCTTAGAACAATGCTGAAGGTTCTATTTAAAATATTTTATAAGGGCATCTAGAATTAAACGCAAAAAACCTCGCATAGCTCTGTTCTTCCCTGTACTGGGTCAAGATAAAGGGAAAATCTACTGCTTGTTTATTCTTTATCAATCTATACCATATTAAAGTCTGTTATTAAAGATTTTAAGCCAACCAGCCAATTTTGAGTCAGGATTGAAAAACAAAAAACAAGATCTTTTTTCACTCCTTTAATGAGTCAAGCAGAATTTGATAACAAAATGCTTATGTGTATTTTCTGTATGAAATATATTCT
Source organism: Brachypteracias leptosomus (assembly GCA_013401335.1). NCBI lineage: Eukaryota > Metazoa > Chordata > Aves > Coraciiformes > Brachypteraciidae > Brachypteracias > Brachypteracias leptosomus. The sequence continues at coordinate 58,771 of VYZX01029053.1, read as the reverse complement.
GAATTCCAAAATAATACTATAAAACAACAATACTTTGATGAAGATGTTTAAATCTATGTATCAGTAATACTCACTTTTCACAAGTCATATTTTAACTGCAAATCCAGTTGAATACCATCACTGGGAAACTTAAAACTGTCAGCTGTAATACCAGACAGACCATTTTTTGTTCTCACAATTACTGAAAGTAAATAATCTAATCTACAAAGAAAGTCATGTGCCAAATCTAAGACAAATTTATGTCTGCCTGCCTGTCCTGATGTAGAACTGCAGCTTCAGTGGCTAGAAGTTGTTCAGATCATCAGTCTTGCAGTTTCTCTCCTTAGCTATTTCTCAGACATTTAATTGCATGTATTCTAGAATTAGATTACAAGCACAGGTCTGCTTTTCCTCCTTCCCTATCTCAGGCTGTTACTCATATCTGAGTTATTCTTTTTTAATGAAATTTTCATCCTTAAAGAGATCCAAAGTATTTTCACTCCTGTTTTGTCACCTGCAGCTGGTTTGTGAGATGAGATCAGTCTGTCTCACAGTCTGATGACTGCAAAGAGGTAAACAACTCAGAAGCCCCTTTATTTTTCATACTCTCCTATCCATCAAAAGACTCTCCTCTAAGATTCAGTCAATACAATTGTTGCTGCCGGAAGTTTTTAGATATTTCTTTTAGAACTACAGCCTCTCTTTTCTTTGGTGGTAGTTTCCAAGTCCAGAAAATATCAAATTAAGATGATTCATCAAAATTTTTAAAGCATTTTTGAAGGGAATTTCATAGAAGTCACTAGTATTTTCTAAAGGCTGTACAAGGCAGAGAATAAAGACAGATCCCACCTCAAAGAGCTCAGTTTACAAGTCAGAGTGAAGAATCTCAGAAGAGTCTGGAAACTGTCTCGTTTTATTTTTATATATCAACTGTTCAATGCCTTAGAAAGCTAAAATGAGGATGGAGTTACGCCACAAAGATACGTAGAGATAGAATTAACCTGTTCAGATGAGAGTCACAATTTTATCTGAGTTGCTGAAACCTGTTCTTGTTATGGTTAAAGGAGAGTAATAAGCACTTTTAGGGCACAAGTCCTCTCATCCTAATAATGAGAGGACTTGTCCTAATCTGAAATAGGACAACTGAATCATCCCCCAAGGTGTCAGCTTCTCTCTATTGATTGTGGAGGGAGCCCGGGGCGATAGCTCAGGAGTCACTTTTTCCACTGCTGCCATTTAAAGTTAAGAGATGAATCCCGTCCCAAACTATTAGCTGATCCTTACAGAAAAAGTGTGAGAAGGGACACAAGAGCACAGAGCAGTGTGGTGACTTTCTCAAGTCACATAGGATGTCAGAGTCAAAGCCTGAAGGAAAACTGAGCTTTGCTGACCTTATGTTTAATCCTCTGGTAACTAGCCTACCCAGCAGGCTCCGCACATGTCATCTGTTTCTCCTTTTTCACCAGTGCTGGGAATTACTTCACTTTTTAAGAGGGGACTGGTGATAGCTAGTGACTAAGACCATTGAATCAGACCATGGTCACAATTCATTTCTTATTCTCCATACTCCTATAGATCTGAAGACACATTCCTCATGTTATTTTTCATCTTCACCTTGGATTCTAGAAGAGTCTGTACAAAGTAGAAAACTATATAGTCTTAACAGTATGCGGCTACCATCTTTTATACGATTCTATTTGTGGATTTATTTCTTCCCTTTGGCTAATCTTCTCTCATGTTTGTCTTGAAATATGCAACTTTCCAGTATAATCTCGCTATTAAAAACCTCCCCTTATGGTTTGCATTGCCTCCCAGTGAAAATAAGGTAAATCTTAATGATGCCTTTGAGAAGAACTTTTACATACTTTCTCTTTAGATCATTTGATGTTTTCTTTTAAATTGTTTGTCTTCAGATATAAAATTAAGTTTACATACCTGAAGGTTTACTGTTTGAAATAATGATTGTATCCAGTTGCAATTGGATAAATTTAATTTCTCATAACTGTAAATTATATTTAACTGAATAATCTTGTGCGTTTGGTTTCCATGAAATAGTTATAACCTCAATATTCTTTAAAAAACACATCCTAATTTGATCTGTAACCATCTTCTGATTCCACACACTAAATAAAACTAAAATGTCTTTGAGTAGAATTTTGAAAATGTGCAGTTGGGCATGAGAATAAACCAGAAAAAATGTACTCTATAATTTGCTACTTTGTAGTTTAAGTCCCAGTGAGATTTGAATTAGGTCAGTAGTACAGTTTATGTTGAAAATTATCTTTATTACAATTTATGTTGTTTTAAATAAGGACCTGTTTTAAATAAGGAATTGTTTTGAAAAACACTCTGTAAGGATGTTAAATCACCTGTCCAAAAATGGCTTATATTGGTTTTCTTATAAAATACCTAGTAATGGTTTTAACACGATGTTATTTTAGATCTTTTTCCTTACCAAGTACTTGATAAAACTCCGTGTTCTGCATTTTTTATTGATTTATCACTATCCAAAGGTAACTTAACATTTTGATCCTTACAATCATACTCAGTTCTTTGGGAGAGGAAGAATGTGCAGAGCGCTTTGGAGGAAGAGTGTGAATAAAAGGGAAGAAAAGTAGGAATCATAGAATAGTTTGAGTTGGAATGGACCTTTATAGGAGGAGGTTCTTGCCTGGCTTTGCAACTCTATTAGATACATGTCTCTGTGCATACTTCTCAGCTGAGACAGAAAGATTGTCCAGGCACTAGCCACTGGAGACGGGCAATGGAAAACTATTTTTTTCTGCACTCCTTTCTATACTTGCCCCAGCATGAGAAACACTGAAGACTGATCAGGCACTTGAACTGTACGCAAACAACTTGAGCCTGTTGGTCAGGAGTGGGTTTGTGGAGAAAAAAATTTTCCACTTGTTCTACTTATTACTGCAGGTAGGAGCTGCCTGAAAGGTGAGATGGGTGTGGTCCTGGACCACCCACCTTCAGATACACGATTCCATCAGGTCAGCAACTCCAGAAACCATGCCTTGCCTCTTAGAGGTGAAGGTGGTGAGAAAGGGAGAAAAATCCTGGGTGGAAGGCTCTGGTGTCACCTATAAAATGCCACGGAGGCTGGGAGGAAACATGTTGATGTCACGGAGCCTTTCATAGGGGGAAAAAACAGCTGGCAATGACCAGTTCTACTGCCCGCCAGCTGCCTGCTTTTATAGGCAGCTGCTTAAATTACAAGCACCCTAAGCTGTAATTACATGCAAATACTTACTCATTTCCCATCTACTTGCACCATTTTCTGAAGAATATTAATATAATCCATTTCACTCCTGTCTGTATTAATCATGCTCTGTAAATTCAAATGGGAAAATTTAATTTTAGAACAGCAACAGGGCTTTTCATACAGCCCATCTTTAGAAGGTTATTGTACATCTCGAGTGGCTGATGTCACGTCATTTTCAGCTTCAGAGCTCATAAACCCGCTAGAGCTATGCTGTAATTATCTAAAAATGCACCATCCGGAATTTCTTCTCATTTCCTGACACCTCCAGCACAGACACCATGGCCACAGCAGCCTGAGCATCCTGGGCAACTGGCCCAGGGGGGCTTGCGGGCACCGGGAGACCAGAGAGGAGCCTTGCCTGTGGCATCCCACTGCCTAGCCATGGTCACGCTGACCTCCTCAGGTTGCCATGGTGATACCTCCAGAGAGACTGTCACCCAGCAGGGGATTCAAAACAATTTGCTCTTGAGAAATAAAGTTCTGCTAATACTATCCTTGAGAAAGGGGTAATTTTATTGCTGTAGTCAAGGAAATATGCTTTTTGGAGACACACCAGCAGAGTAAATTTCTTGGTAAACAGTTGTAAGATTTTAAATTCAGATTCAGGGGTATCCCTCCTCTGTCGGGAGTGGCCTATGGCCACAGTCCCTCAGGGATCTCCCTGCCCCAATGTGGGCCACCCACAGCCGCAGTTATTTCCCTGCCCCAGCATAGGTCACTCACAGCCACAGTCCCTCAGGAATGGCCCTGCCCCGGTGTGGGTCACCCGCAGCCACAGTCCCTGAGGAGTGTCCTTGCCCCCTTGGCCTGGAGTGTCCTCAGCAGGGTGTCTGCAGCCCTTCATGACCCATTTCTTTATGAAGTAAGTGTGAGCAGGGACACTGTACATCTCTAACTGGCTGAAATTCAGCATGTGATGGATTTTGTTTCTGTAGGGTGCAGAACAGGCTAAAGCAACATTTGACTGGCACCAGGTGGATCATGGTTTCTCAACCCACATCAAAGCTGCAGTTCCTGTCTGCATTTGTTCACCTTTGCGCATTACAAGAGTGTCATGGTTTAACCCCAGAGAGCAACTAAGCCCCACCCAGCCACCCACTCACTCCCCTGCAGTAGGATGGGGAGAGAACTGGAAGAGTAAAAATGAGAAAACTCATGGGTTGAGATAAAGACAGTTTAATAGGTAAAGTAAAAGCTGCACATACAAGCAAAGCAAAATAAGAAATAATTCACTACTTCCCATCAGCTGGCAGGTGCTCAGCCATCTACAGGAAAGCAGGACTCTATCACATGTAACAGTTGCATGGGATGACAAATGCCATCCCTCCAAATGTCCCCCACTTCCTTCTTCCCCCAGCTTTTATTGTTGACCACAATGTCATATGGTACTCTTCGGTCAGTTTAGGTCAAGTGTTCCAACTGTGTCCCCTCCCAACTCTTTGTGCATTCCCAGATAGTTGGGTGGGGTGAGAAGCACAAAAGGCCTTGACGCTATGTAGGCACTGCTCAGCAATAATGAAAACATCTCTGTGTTATCGACACTGTTTTCAGCACAGATTCAAAACACTGCCCCGTACCATCTGCTCTGAAGAAAATTGACTCTATCCCAGCCAAAGCCAGCACAATGTGCAAAGCTTTGTTTCCTTTCTCACCCCAAGCCTGCCACCAGTCCTTTGCTTTGATCTTAGCTGAGCCTTCTCCTGGTTCCCAACCATGACAATCTTGAGCAAGTTCTCAGAGGAGATTTCTTCTTGTAGTTCAACCCTTGGTTATCCTCTTTGTAGAACCATTCCAGGTGGAGCCCTAGGGTATGTCAGTCTCCTAACTGTGACCGTAACACTAGTCTAAATTTGACTCTAAATCTAGCACAAAAGCTGCACAAGAAAAGGGTGGGCTGCAAAAAGGATTCTCGCTTGAGAATTAGTTTATGAAACTGTGTCTGAAGGATTGGTGCTAGGGCTCAACTGTTGTCACAAACTAGGTTTACATGGAAGATTACAGTAGCAGAAGCTTCAAAGAGTCTGAAAAGGAAGGAAAGATCTACAGTAAGGTTTCAGGAGAAACATCTCTTGAGACCTTGGTCAAGAGGGATATGACTAGGGATCAGCAAAGGCCGAGACCTAGGGTGACATTTACTGTCAGGTTTAGGAGAGAGAACATGCCTAGGGCTGCAGCTGGAGTGTCAGTGCAAAAGGGATGCTAGAGAAAGAGCAGGAATGCAAAAAAAATGTCCCCAGAGAACCTGTAAAATGGGACAATGGCTCAAAGGTGTTAGGGTAGAGTTCAACCCAGATCAAGACCTACGGTTAGGGTAAGGGCCAGTGTGAGGATAGAGGCAAAGCCTTGGGCTCCTGTTGGAGTAGGGTTGCAAAGGCAGCTGTCTAAGTAAGGGAAGGGATGTAAAGAGAAATCTACACTGATAACTTATTAAAGAGGGCAATGACTGACAATCTTGGGATATCGATGAGCCAAGACCAAGATTTTGTGGCATTGGTTTAGGATTAGTATTGTGAAGGAGACAACATGTATAGGAGTGTTATTTCAAAGGGGCTGATCAAGGAAGGGATAGATTGCAAAGTCAAGTAATTAATGGGAGCTTCAACAGCGCCCCATTGGTGGAGTTCTTGAGATTAGGTTCTGCCAAGGCCAAGGTCTTAAGGCCAGTTAGGTTTAAGATTAAATGAGAGACAAAGCCTAGGGCTCCAGTTGGACTGAAACTGCAGAGGACCTGCTCAAGGAATGGATGAGCAGTTTAAATAAAATAACAGTCCCTGTAAAACTTTCTTAAAGCAATGAAGTCAGGGGGTCTTGAGCTAAAGCTCAGCCAAGTCCAAATTGACTTAAAGTTACATTTTGAGTTTGTGCCAGGGGAAAACCAAAGCCTAAGGCTCAAGTGTAGGAGGGACCTAGGGTTATAGATGGAGTGGGGCCACAAAAGAGCTGCCAAAGGAACAGGCGTACTTCAAAAAGAAATCATCATTGTGAACTTGACTGAGGGTCTTGGGATAAGGCTCAGTCACTGACATATCATAGGAGTATATTTAGGATTAGGGTTTAGTTTAGGTTTAGGATTAGCACAGAGAAAAAGCCCAGAGCTCCAGTTGGTGTGGGGTTGCAGCAGGATGGCCAGGGGAAGGCATGGGCTAAAGACAGAAATCATTACTGACCTATTGTTCAACACTATAGTGCTAGGCATCTTGGACTAAAGGTACAGCTGAGACCAAGAGGCATCTGGTCTCAACTGTGCACTACTACATAACCCACACAATATTGCTCTTGAAAGAGTTCCCAGAAATTATTTATTTTTGGACTCCATCCCTTGGCAGCCTCACTCTCAGTGGAGCTTCAGTATTTGTCTCTCACTAACCATAACCTTAACCATAGGCCTTGTCTTTGACTGGGCCTTAGCCAAAGTTGCCCAACCCTGGCCCTGTTACAGAGTTTCAGAGGACTGCTGCAGTGCTGTGCAGCAGTATTCCTGTTTTTGAAGTCTGTATTCAGGGTATTCATGGTATTTTTAATAAAGTATATCTCACAATTTTATTTTATTTTGGGGAGCATAAATGAGGCGTCTCTGAACACATCTGTGATCCCTGCATTCCACTGGTGTAAGGATGCAACTTTCAGTGAATTTTTGCCTAGTGTAGTAAAAATAAAATACATAGCACTTCCATAGCAGTTGGCAGCTTCACAGCACCCCATGAAGATAAATCATATGATATCTCCTATGCTAATTCTCCTTTAATGATATAATATATGATAAATATTTTAATGATTAATCTGACCATCACTTTTGCAACCTGCATGCTTACCTTAAAGAATGTGAGAGTAACTCAGACACTCTTTTTCTATGCCAATAGGTCCCTTCAAGGTGATGCTGCTGCTCTGAACAGTGAATCTGCAAAAGGGCCATAGTTCTATCATGGCAGATGGAGCAAATAGTGGTTGCAGCAGCTGGACCAAGTCTAGGAAGATAGGAAGCAACTGGAAAGGGAGGAATAATTCCTGGATGAAAGGAACTTGAGAGTTTGTGGGGGAGAGAGAGGATCTGTGAAAGTCATGGACTCTAAATTATCTCACTGAGGCCCTGAGCAGTTACACTATACTCTTGTTTCCTCTTACAGGAAAGTACTGAGTCCAAATATAGTTATTTCTCATCTAAATTAGGTATTTGTCTTATTTCTTGACTAGGAGATAACATTCTTTATTATTATTATTATTGTTTTGTTTGCTTAGAATGTACAATAAAATATTTCTGCATGTCTGCAGATTCAGTCACTTGCTTTGCCCTGAAAGCAGAAGATCACATAGTGAAGCAGTGTGCTTCTACTCACACTTCTGAGGATAATGCCTTACTTCTGCCATGGATTTCAGGAAAAGTGACAGTGAAGTAGCTTGAAGAAACATTGTCAATGTATAAACATATGTGCTGAGTTAAAAAAGATTATAAACCAAGACAGGAAGAAGACAGAGAAAACAACAGTGAGGGAAAAAAAAGAGGAGTGGCAAATGAACTAAAAGAAATAGGTTCATTCTCTGGAAGAAATAGGGAAGAGCAGAAAATAACAGTATGAAAAGACAGAAGTGGAATAAAAAGTGCAGTGACTAGGTAGCAAGGGAGTGAGAGGTGAGGAAACTGAGTGGTTGACAGAATAATCTAATTACACAAAACCAAGTAACGATTAAGAAATAAGAAGATACAGACATAGGAATGGTGAAGACATTGCCAGGATGCAAAAAGATGGGTTTATTATTATAGTACTAAACACAACTTTCCCTTGACTTGGACACTTGTATTATCATATTTGATGTATTTGCATAAGAATGGGCCTTAAGTTTAACTTTTATACATAGGTTAAAAATATATTTCTTATCTGGAAATTCTTATGTTAGATTTTTTTTTATATTTGTAGCAAAGTTATTAGACAAATCTGGGCTTGTTACTCTCCAGAACCAATGCTTTCAGCAGTCTATAGTTCACACTTGCCATGTAAGAGATTTTAATGCCCAAGATTACCTCCAGATGAACCTACACTTTGGTTCTGGAAAGTCATAGATGAAACAAGGATTCAGTAATTTATTTTCTCTTCCATTTAGAATGATAGGTAGAATGAAAAAAATAACACTTTCTGCTTCAAAGGCCATTCCTGAGAAATCACAGTGCAGTTGCTGTTTAGCTGACAAGATCAAAAACTGCCATTTTCATATGCCTGTACCCAAAATCTGCAGATTTAGGTAATTAAAAACTGAAAGACACTGGTAAGTCTGACAATCTCATAATTTATTGAAGCTGCTAAAAATGAAGGTGTTTGACTTAGTCATCAAGTTTAGAAATGTCAATTTTATTAGTTTTGTGCTTATCACAATATTACAAGTAAAATGTTGTGTCGTGCCCCTGTGTAAAACTAATTTAAATTGAAGCAAATTTCTATCCACAAAACAGCGTTTTATCAAGATTACTGAATAACAAATTAAATCACACATAAGTATACACTGCATTTTATGGACAGACTATGGACACACATTAACAACTATCATGTCTTGAACCAAATATTTTTAGGTGGATTTTGTGAATCCTTTCTTTTACAGAATTAATATTTTAATAAAATCACATTCCTGTACTTTCATGATCAATATTATTTCTTATTTCTTTCTATTAATCCAAACTCAAGCTACAGCTAAACTCAATACATATTTTAAGTCCAATGCAAGATCTTAACAAGATCCTGTGTGAAATTTTGTGATCAGATATATCCACAACTCTGGTTCTGATCATCAAATTCTGCAAACCAGAGTCTTTGAATTGTGTGTAATGTTTGTCTCAAATACTAATAGGAAAGGAAAGGTAAGGCAAGGCAATGCAAGGCAAGGTATGGTGGAATGTGTGTGGCTTCCTGAGAATGTGACATAGTGGGCAGTGAAAGCCTGGGAACATCCTAGCATAGAAAAGATTTGAACTAATCATCTCTTCCATTATCTTTATATTTTTCATTAACAAGTACCAATAAAATTACAAAAACAAATGTCAGGAAGTGTATGAGTTTGACATCAACTTAACATGTGGTCTATGCTTGTAGGTTTGGAGAAGTGCTTGAATTATAGTTTTTAGACTTCTCCAAATTTGGGTTTTAACATATGAAGCTGAGGACAACCTGACATGGGAGATGGAATAGCAAGTTTACTGAAAGTTATAAAGCAGCTGCAAATGTTGGCTTCAGTCCTGTAGACACAGCAGAAACTGTTCCAGCAACAGATGGTCTAGGGGCTTTCATTTATTCAGGAACTGTTAGTGTGTACCTGCCCATTTCTGTCTGCAGTGGAAGGATGTTGTGAGGATACAAGAACAATTGTACTAGGTCAAAGATACATCCAGCCCTGTATCCTGTCTCTGACAGTGGTCAGTGCTATCTCAAGAAAAGCAGCAAGAACAGTTCCAGGGGACGAACCTTTTCTCAGTAACCTTGATTTTGGCTGTGTCTGCTACAGCAATTTCCTTGAATACTTGCTGTCAGTTCACTCTACCATCTACATTACTCCAATTCTTAAAGCAGCTTTTATGTGGACAAGCTTATTATGTTCCAGTGTAAAGCAAAATGGATCTTTATGCTAACTACCCTTCTACAACAGTGGAGATGGTAGTGCTGAACTCACTTGTGACCCCTGGACTGTGTAAGTGACCAGCTGGGAAAGAACTGTGGATCTTCAGTTGTCATGAAATGCTGTAAGTGCTCTGAGATGCCCAAGAGTTTGCTCACCTTAGCTATCACCCCAGCCAGCTTCAAAGGAGATGTGCAGCTCACAAGCAAGAATGCAGATATTACCAAGCTCATACATCTGTACTTGAATTGCACTCAGTTAAGTGTGAGCTGACATAATTTCAGTTGATCTGACCCTGTAAGTACCACTCCGTAAGAATTAGAATTGTAGAATCAGATATGTAAGCTCCCATTCAAGTAAGCATTTAAGGATGAATTTAAGTCCTGTTGACTTACATGAGAAATAATTGTGTGTTTAAGAGTGCCGCTGAACAAGAGATATTGTTATCATTAAGTCATATTCTACTTTCAGACTTTTTACAGGTGACATCCATTAATTTGAATGGAAATATGAGTGTGAGCTGAGCCTATGCTAAATAGTTTTGATCACCAGTCTGAAAAATATATAAGATAATCTATTGCTCTTCAAAGTGACTTGTATACCTCCGCCATAAACAATATCTCTCTCTCCAGTAGCCTGTTTCATAATCATGAAACTGGAAGATTTTCAGCAGCTTTTATTACCTCTTCTTTTCTTTCAGATCACAAAAATACTTTGTGTTACATTATCCTGTTTTGTTTTGAAGGCTTTTCTTTAAATTACAGTAATTCCCAGTCTTGCTAAATTGTAACCTGAAAGAGCATTAGCCACTGAAACTCCTGAAGACACAGCTTTTCATGTTTGGTGCTGATGGCTGGACATACAACTATTAGCAGAAGGACAACGTGTAAACAATAGTAATAGATGCCCAGAATAAGATGTATAAGCAGTTTCAAAACCTGCCCTCTATTTTAGACACAAAGATAAGGAAAATATGTATAGCATCTAAGTTTCCAAACATGGGAAAATAAGTGAGTTATAAATATGAGGACTTTAAAGCTACATTAAAGTCATCTCACCCTATTCATTCATGTTGTTGCAGCTCTGAAAAAACCCCGTTCATTTGTCTGAGAATAATGTAAGTTTGTATAGCTGACTTATTACAGATATGGTAAAACTAAAATCATTAATAATATCATTTATGTTTAATATTATTAGTATTATTAATTCATTAGATCACTTGGATAAGTTATTCTCTCCAATTCTTCTGAAAAGAACAGTTATAAAAATGAGAAGGCAGGCAAGAGATATAAAATATAAAATTCATCTAAGTGACTAAGACTGTAGTTTAATGACAACTATGAGAAGCATTAGCGTTACATAAGGGAGGGTTTGACTGTTGTTGAGTCAGAGCACTACTCATTGGGTTTTCAGCACAAAATCATTCTGTGAAGAGTTTTTAACAAAAGTGCTCATAAAAACTTGAAAAAAGGTTGCATTAAATTTAAGTAGAAAATTATGAAAACCTTTTTATCATAGTTCAGCTCAAAGTGGGTGAAACACCTTATAAAAAAGCCAAGTTGCTTCAAGCTCAGTCCAAGAATATCTGAGCTTGCAAATAGCAGCTGGTGAAATAAAAATGCAGGAAGTACCTCAAGTATTCTGCAGTTGGGCAGCTTGAAAGATCAGTGCCTCTTGTGCAGGACAGCAGACCACCTCCAGGGACTAAGTGCTATTGCATAGATAGTAGTGATATAGACAGCTGTGCTTGTCCCAGGGGCAGGAAGTTGGTGCTGCTTGTGGACAGCCAGGCAGCCGTTGGGACTGCATGCACACTCTGCCCCATGAGGTTCACCACATCGGCTGGTGAGAAGCCCATCTGGCGTATAGGGCCATCCTTTCTGCTTACAAGCCAAAGAGGTTGTCCTGCTAGTCCCATGTATGGGCCATTAGTTATTCATCCACCCATCTGATAAGTTTGTAGAGCAGGACGAAGATCTCTTGATGGACCATGGCTCAGCAGCAAAATATTTTAAATGCTGGGCAGAGTGCCATGTTTGTAGTTAATACTGAACAATCACCAGGAAAACACACCATGAATTATCACTAACAGCTTTTCTCAGTGTGGGAGCTAAACAGCAGAGGGGGAAATGGGCAAGCAACCTAACATATATGCAAAGCTGGTAATTTATGATTTTATATCAAGAATCAAACACAGGGTCTAACCAATGGTTGATAGGCGAATTCATATAAATGCAGGGCTATATTGTCCAGTTAAACTGTACTGGCCACTGTATTGGGTAATCTGGGCTAGTGTAGCAGAGGGAGAAAAACTAAAGGAAGCAGTTGCTGTCCCTGTGCTGCTGAGAGAATTTCTAAATTACTGCAATGAGGATAACCCAAATGGTGGTGTAATCCTCACCTGAGAGTCAAGATGGTGAAAGTCATGCAGTAGAAAACAAAAATTATAGACTTATCGAAGGTTGAGACAGTGGAAAGTGGCTTGTTAAATGTCAAATTGTCAAATGTCCCCACAACATCACTGCCACAGTATCAAAATAAGCAGTAGGTTTATTTGTCAGTCTTGTTATTAATGTTGCTGAGCAGCTCACAAACCATCCTGATAGCTTTAGCTTTACATACAGCCCAGCCCAAACTGCTGATCTGTGGTAGAATTTAGTTTCTCTTCCTCCTCATGAATAGTTTATCCATGCCAGGTTGAATCCATTGCAAACAGCTGCTGAACAGTGGTAACTTCTTTTTTCTTTGAATTTTTGGAGACTGATTGTTTAACACACACATATCAGCTTGTTAATTCTTCACTGTCCTGCCTGACCCACACTCTGTGCATCCTCTTCTACCTTTCTGAATAATAGTTTTAGGCAACTTCTTTATTATCTTTTTTATCCAGACCTCATTGGTGCCTTTTGATGTTATAAGAAGACTCTGATTCTGCTTTAACTGAACTGCTCGGTTGGGGTTCATTTTGCTAGCAAAACACCATGATGTGAGTCTATGCAAGTAGGCGGCTACAGGTAAACACAAATTCCTCCAATAGATGATAGCGATAGAATCAAACAGTCAGCATAACTTGGAGATAATTCAGTTTGCCCAACATGTTTGGCCATTGGGTGTTTCTCTAGTAGACACCTTATGGCTGATCAGACAAACTGCTCTCTCAAGAGAAAAGAATCAGCAGAGTTAATCCTTAAGCTAGGTGTCATTCATAGGTTTTGCTGTGCTTAAATAGGACCATGACAGAGGCATAAACTTTCCTGCCACAGGTCTTTTTTTTTCCAATAGGAATTATGTTAAATACAGATTCACGCTCTGGGGGTTCTTTCAGCCTCAGTTCTCACAGTGGATCAAGTCACAGCATCATCCCTTGTTCATGCTAATGTTACGCTGCCTCTCAGATCTCAGCATTTGCTACATAATATGCTATTCCTGCCAGATGGGATCATCCTATCCCATATTTAGATGACTCTAGACAAAGACATTTTTTTCTATGTTAATACAAAAATTACAAGTGCAATGCTTTTTTCAGCCATACACAAATGTTTTGCCTGTTTTAACAGTACGTGCTTTAAATTAATCACATCCTTCCGAGTAATAAAAGACTTAAAAACTTTCTCAGCTGCCCTATTATTTCTAGCTCATTCTATTATATTTTATAAAACATCTGATGAGAGAAAGGAATCTTGACTAATGATTAGACAGGATAACAAACATGTTTTGGGGAGTGTTTTAGGAGTAGGCAATGTCTGAACATGGTTTACTGGAACTAGGGCACAATGACAAATATTGTACTTTGAGGTTGATCAGTGGTTATTAATTCTCTATACCCACTTATTTTGAGATGTCTCTATTGTATGAGTATTGCTTGGTTTTGTAAATATTCCCACTCTTTTTCAAGGTAACTTATTCAATGAATAAGCAACATGTGGTGAGGTCAGTACATCCTCTTTTATTTCTATATTTTCTCTTAATGCACATTAAATTTAAAAATATTTGTTCTGGTTTCCATTAACTATAAATGTCACAGTGCCCCTTAAAAATATGACATAAGCTGTTTATTAACCTTCTTACTCAAATCTGCCTGATACTTGTTCAGTACCACACATAGAAATATTTCACTACACACAGTTTAAGCCCATGAGGCAGTACTGCATCTTCTGCTCTGACCTACATCACTGTAAGTCATTAAGTTTTGTACAGATATTCTTTTATAAAGATTTACATAGAATAAAAATGCAGCTTCTAGGATGAAGAACTGTGTGCTACTGGCCAACAATATGAATGCATAAGGTGCAACTAATCTGGGGCAGCTAAACAGCAGATAAGCTGTGCCTTGCTCATCACAGATGAAGCACAGAGGAAAACAAAATTACCCCTGAGATCTCAGATCTGAGGAAGGTATTTTCCCAACACCCAAACTTAACAACAGGTATAAGTTGTTCTATCAACGACCAGAGCTTAGAAACATGTTTTTAAGAGACAATTTACCAAGCATTATTTAGCCTCAGGTATCCTGTACACACACTTGTGTGGATACACATTAGACACAGAACTTCTTCCAGAAGAAGAGTTTTCTAAGAAACTCGGATGTTATTTTAAAGGTTAAGTGGTGGTAAATTCAATATCCTGGTCTTAATCTGTATTTCTAGTCTGAATTTCCTGTCTTTGACATCTAGCAACAACATTTTGTTATGACTCTGTTGGTTATATTGAAAAATCCTACACAATCCATGGGAAAATCCAAACAACTTCTCAACACAATATTATACTCTTCAATCCTTGTATCAGTTTCATGGCCCTCCTCTAAATTCACTCAGGCATGTGGGCATTATCTATATGATATCCATCAGCTTGAACACCTTTCTACACCTGTTGGAAAGGAAAAAAAAAGACAGATTTAGATTTTCAAACATAATTTACTGAAAAAAAATCATATTATAGATAAGATAAACAGCCTATTTGTACAAGAAGAAAATGGAGGTGTTAATGGAGTTTCTACATGTCCTTAGTTTCGTTTGACATTTTAAGGGATATTTCCAAGCATATAATCTTGTTGTCATTTGTTTTATTTGTTTCTTGCCTAACAAATTAAAGCAATACTGGAAAAATACTTTTACAATTTAAACTGAATTTGTTCTTTGAGTTTCTTAAGTGATTAGTTGGAAGTAGTTTTCTGTTTGTTTTCCAATACAAATGTATTGCTTTGCCTAAGGAGATTAGAACAAGGTGATTTATCTTATTTGTCTTGCTTGTTTAACAAGTTTAAAAAATAAAAAGTGTACTTACTATACATCCCCCCTCCCTTTGCTTCTTGCAAACTCCTGAGTAAATTAGAAAATTATAACAACAACAAAGTACGTAAATTTACATTATGCAGCTATCAAATGTGTGTTTTGAGATGAGTCAGGCTTTAACGTGAAGCCCTGCTGTGCGACCTTTCAGTCTGGCTGCAGTCTCATCGAGTGACAGTTTCACTAACATTACACACAGCCTTTCCTAAATTTCTGCCTTCCAAAATGAAGTCTTTAAAAACCTGGGTGTATAACCTGTGTGCTTAGTTTTTCAGACATTTATCTCACCTCTCACACTGAAATGCATTTTTTTGCATGGTCACTGTTTAGACAGTGGCATAACAGTGCTATCTACTTTGTGGTCTAGTAATTTCCAGTTAACTCCTCCAAGTCTATCATGCTTCTGACAGCTGCTGAGCAGATATCCAGTACAATAACATGATTATCTCTTTCCTGTGTGGTTTCTGCTTTCAAAATTTGAGTGTATCAATATGAGCTGGTGTTGTTGTTTCTCTACCTGTATGACTTGGTACATGTGTACAATGAGGTTTTTGGGAGGGCATCAATCTTTTTTTTTTCCATACAGAAGACTCCCTCTTGAATCGCTAAATCTGTTCTCTCTTGGGATATGCACAAATTCCTGAGTTCTGCTGAGTTTGGAAGTCAGCAATTGCTGAGGCACAAGCATGAGGAAAGAGAAGAGCTCCAAGTCATGATGAAATAAATCATGGACACTGATAGTGATGGAAAGTGGCAAAAAAAAGCTTATTCAGTTTTTAGGTACAGCAGTCTATATATCCAAATTATATTAAAGCACAGTCATCTTAAATTTAGTGTAGCTGTGGTGTCACTCTTTTACGTTGCCATTTCCCCAGATGATAGACCTGCGTTATCTCAGACTACAACAGTGTATCTGAAGTCACTTTATCTGCATAGAAGTGACTCACTGATTTTCTAATTTATGAAATATCAAAATAAATGTATGCATCAACTAAGGCCAAAGTGATTTCAAAGACTTTTGCTGTGCAGGTGCTTAGACTCAGTGTTGGGTATTCTCAAAGATTCTTCAAGCATCTTTAAAAGATGTTGAAAAATATTACCAAGGTAAATGACAAAAGAATATTTCCTCCTTTGTGGAGTTTTTCTTTTCTTTAATGAAAATAAAATTGTGGTACTTTTCTACTCCAACTGAAACTGATCTAGAAATAGAATAGTAATAATTTAAAAATCTATTCTGTTTCTCCTTTCAAGTCTTTGCAAGAATATTTTAATTTTTGAAAAGTTTTAAAATATCTAAAAACTTCCAATCTAAACATAAAATTCAGAGAAAAGGTATGCCTCCCAGAACTGAATTCCCCATGAATCCTGTGTTACAGATGCAGTTAAGCACCTGTGCAGTATCGTCTACTGAGCAGTCATTTAGAAATCAGGTTTAGATCCCATAAAGGTCATTAGGCTGGCAAATCTAGGAGCTGATGAGTCAAGACTGACATTAAGGTTTTACTGGGGAAAAAAAAAAAAAAAGCTTCTTTTCCTTCAAAAAATAAGGCATTCATTGCCTATTCATCCACTTTTGAGGTGAGAACCAGATACATAGCAAGTTTTTCAGTTTTACCTTGTGAGAGGTCAGGGTGCTGTACACAAGACTGGAAAACATGTTTTGGCACAAGAAGGGAAAATATGAGGATGGAAGCTATGTGCAATGCCTCACGTAGCAAGATGGCTCAGCACACAGCCTGACTTGTATCATCTCAAAAGGCAGGGCTTTCCTGAGTCCAGTGGTCTCACCACATACAATATCAAAAGGAGTGTGATGGGCTCACAAACTGGTAGGTGAGGTGCAGGAGGAAGGCTTGACAGATCTTGCAAAAGGCCTATGTTACTGTGCCATGTTTTCTGGATGGAGAATCAGTCAATCATCCCTAGAGAATGAATTCACAATGCAGTATAGTTATGGACTTACCTAGGCAAAATTAAAATGTAATAGAGTATATAAGTAAAGTACATTTAAAGGATAGCAGGGCTCAAATGAAAAGGTAGTTTTCAAAATTATGTGCTTTTCATAAACAATGCGGTTGGAAAGGCAATGGGAAAAGACACCAGGAATAGGTCTTATCTCCTTGTGTAAACAGATGGGCTTCTGTCAAAACATGAGCATTGCACCTTGCTTGTGATACATCAAGGTACTCTGCTACTTGGGTGCCTTGACTTTGTGGTTAGAACCATCTTTACTTTTATAGTATAGGTGCTTATAGTCATATAATTAAAAATAACACATAAAACCAATGAATTATAGTGGCAGCTCAGTTTTCTGAGGCCATATAAATTAATCACTTTCTCCTTCTCTGACCTTGCTTCAGTAAGCAGGTAGGATGAATTCATTTGACATTTACACTTTGCCAACTTTACTTCCTGAACATCCTCTTTAAAGCAGCAAATTAATTCTTCAGGATTAAAGCGTGATGTAGACAACACAGCTGTACTAGAGATGAAGAGGATAAGAAGCCCTCTTACCACACACACTACCATCCACCAAAATTTAGCAATAAGTCCCAGCAAACCATCTTCCTGACAGCCTTGATGGGATGGGATAGAGGGTGACATCTGATTTCTGTTTTCTCTGATGTATCATGGCTTAACAAGTGGGTTCATTAGACAGCACACTGCTGCTTTCCTCCTTGTGGCTTACTTTGGGATAGGGATAGGGATAGGGTGGCAAGGAAGGACAGTGCCTCTGAAGGATTGTGCAGTTATGCACAGACCATTGCTCAGCACTTTCCCTAAGCTCAGAACAAACACTATTCAAATAAGTATGACTTGAATACAGCTTGAAATAAGAAAATGACAAGGGGATTAACAGAAACTGTTCTAATAGAAAAAGCAATTGGATGCCACTTTAAAATTGCTGAAACCCATCATTTTGTCTTTCTGATATTGCTTGGGAGAGGAACTGCAATAGGTAGTAAACTACTAGCTATACAGAGGAAAAAAACAACACCCACTCTGTCTGATGTTTTGCCATGAGGATCTACTGGCTATCAACACAAAGCTTTTCAGGTCACTGTGTTCCATATTTTCCTTGTGAAACGTACTGTGTGCTTCAGTCACTCGAATGAATCTGTGTATGCAGTTTCCTAATAAATTTTTTATTTTATTGCCTGATAAAAAGGACTTTAAATACCACGTGGATCTGTAATTAAAGATTCTAGGCTTAAAGAGAGAACAATTTTATGGGAGCACAGGGAACATGGTATTTGTTATGAGAGTAGAGCTTATCCACTTCATAATTTCTACACAGCAGATGTGGAACAAAGTGATGCAGAGAAATGGTTGTAGGCAGACCCCAGCGAGCTTTGGATTGATGCTGAAGGAGTACGAACAAAACCAACTAAAAGGAGCCTTTCTCAAGTTTTGCTCTGTGTGAGGTCATCTTCCCTCCAGCCCTCTGCTCACTAGGGTCCCCCTGACTTACCAACCCCTTTCATGCAGTATGACATCTGCTCATGGCTCTCAGCAGCCATGTTTGGGCAGCACAGGTACCTCCCTGATCAACAACAGCCCCAGATTGCTCCTTTGAACCTCAGCTTTGGCAAACTGAGTCAAGCAGAAGCTTAAAGCAGTGACCTTTCCCCGTCCTGCAGGTGTGCACCTTCATCCTCTGGCTCCAGCAGAGAGACAAGTGAGATTTGTGGGAAACCCCTGGCATGAGAATGATGCCCTGCTACAGACAGGCCAGCTTCAGATGTAAGGCTTGAAATGAGACTGTTTCAGAGGTGTCAGGTGCTTGGAGGAGTGATGATGATGGCTTTGGTAAGAAATACTTTTCTTATCAAATCATATTTTCTTGGTTTGTATTTCTCCAAAATTTCCCAATCCAGAAGAATCCTGATTGATTTACCTTCATGGGCTAAAACATTACAAGTTACAGTTTCACAGTGAGTTAAATAAACCATGTCAAAATAGGAAAATTTCAGCTATATGAAGTAGTACCTTGAGGGCACACAAAAAATTTACTAGCAGAAAAAATACAGAATTGGGCATGAAAAGTTCAAACATGAAAAAATTGCTGGAAACTGGAAGCATATTGATTGGAAGAGGAGGGACTTCAGAATATTACACAGCCACATTCTACTAATTCATTAATGTGCTTTGATGGCATAGAAAGCAAAAAGTATTCTAGAGCATAGGAATAAGCGGAAATTTTCAATATCAGTTGAAATGTGTGTGACAGGGTACAATGCAGTGCTGTTATCTGCGATGAAAACTGAATTATTATATGACTGGAAATGATTACGAAGCTGATCTAGGGAATGGAGAGCCTTTTGTAGATCAGAAACTAGAAGCGATTAATTTTTTTAGCACAACTAAACAAAGGCTAAGGGAACATGTTATTGTTTTTCCAAATATAGTTTGGGGAGAAACCAAGCTAAAAGGCAGTATTGGCACAAGAACAAAAAGAACTATAATCTTCAAATTAAAAGCATGTTTCTGATCATAAGACCAGTGAGGATCTGGAATAACCTGCTATTTGGAGTTGCAGAGACAAAGGAATTTAAGTACCTAACAATTTTAATGCTATTTTAATAGATATTGTCCACTATCAACCTCAGTAAGTGATAGCATCTTACCATCTAGAATGGTATAGAGCTGCTTCTTCCCAGGATCAGAACAAGATTAATTACTAGGTGTTTCCATTTGGGGTTTTTTTGCATTATTCATTGCTGCTCTTTTCTGGCAAATATGAGTGTTCAGCTCTGGGTCCCCAGGCATAAAAAAGAAGGACATGGACCTGTTGGAGAAAGTCCAGAGGAGGGCCACAAAAATGATCACAGGTCTGGAACACCTCTGCTACGAAGACGGACTGAGAAAGCTGGGGTTGTTCAGCTTGGAGAAGGGAAGGCTCTACGAAGACCTTGTTGCAGCCTTCCAGTATCTGAAGGGGGCCTACAAGAAATCTGGAGAGGAACTTTTTACAAGGGCTTGTGGTGATAGGATGCGGGGTAATGTTTTTAAACTGGAAGAGGGTAGATTTAGATCAGATATAAGAAAGAAATTCTTCACTGTGAAAGTGGTGAGACACTGGAACAGGTTGTCCAGAGAAGCTGAGGATGTCCCCTCCCTGGTAGTGTTCAAGGTCAGGTTAGATGGGCCTTTGGGCAACCCTGCCTAGTGGAAGGTGTCCCTGCCCATGGCGTGGGGGTTAGAACTGGGTGATCTTTCAGGTCCCTTCCACGTCAAATAATTTTATTATATGAGCCTATGATTAGGATTTCATCTATCTCTTGCACATTTAAGCCCTGCCAGCACATTTTTCTATCTGATGTTTTGTTTCCATTTATAATTTAGAACAGCCATGGCTGATCCAGTTTACTTCCTAATTAAATAGACTGACAAAACTGGACAAGCTGAGGGAGGGTAGAAGGAGCAACAAGCAGCAAGAGGCTGTAGCATCCTTTGCTAACATCACTCTGCAGGTGGCATGTTGTCTTGGTTATTTTTACTGGTAGTTTTCTCTGCCAAGGAGAAGAATAAAGACAACAAATTGTCTCACCTTCACCTGCCACTTCACAGCAAATCATAATGCCTGTCAGAGCACTTAGAAAATGAACATAATTCATCTTAAGTCAGAATAACTTTTCCAAACTGTACTTGGTGTGAAAGTCATCACTTCTGTTTCTGGCCTGATGGACTCCTTGAGTGAACACTTGGCTGTATTTACTGACTGTGACAATTGTTTAAGTATAAGTATTACCTCTCTCTCAAGCCTTGTCCTTCTTAAAACTGTCTCTGGGAGCCTTAAGAATGAGAAGACAGCTAAATGAAGCAGAAATATACTTATGTGTGATTACGCAAAGAATCAGACAAGAATCAGCACCTAAATAAACCAGCGCTATCTAAAATAATTTACTGGTTATTTCACCTGCACCCCCTTCCCTAGCTTACAGCCAGCAATCTTGTTTACTGAAGTTTATTAATTATATTTACTAGGTCCCTGTTGATATTGCTTTCAATTTGCAGTGGTGTGCCCACCTTTGTCCCTTCAAATGAGAACAATCCAAGCTACAAAGACAATTTTGACCCCATGCATAGTGCATAGAATGAGACTCCGTAGCCTCACACTGAGTTCTGAAAAATACCTGTTAGGAAGAACTAGAAGGATAGCAGCACTAATCTCATGTATTTAATATAAGTTGTTCCTAGTGCTGGATTCACCTGTGCCGTCTCCTCACTCACCTGTGCCATGTTTCATACCCGTAGGAGTCTTTGCATAATAAATTTGCTCAGTCTCCCACATAAAGTGCTTATCTGTACTACCAGCTTCAACATCTGCTTGGGGTTCTCTCTTTTAAAATACTCAAGTTGTTCAGCCTGAGATGATCAAGTAGTTTAGAGCCAGTGTACAAAATTATTCTCCAAAACCCAGGAAATCTGAAATGCTGAACACGAAATAGAAGAGCCCTTAAAAATTTCTTCTCAAGGAATCAAACATAACAAGGTGTTTTGTCCAGGTGCTGTAAAATGACTTGCCCTCGGTGAAACAAGTAATCTGGTATTGCTTACGTGACTGATTTACCAGCAAGACCATATTATTGTCTCTGCTTAGTGAGCCATGTGACATTGATATGGTGAGTCAAATGTGAGGGACCCTGCAAAAATGTACCCTTCAAATGAATAAGCCGTGAAACTTTCCATTTGATCATCTATTTCTCTGGCATACACCATAGCTATAACTTACAGTCAATGATTTGTTTGAAGTGTTAAATTGTACATCCAGATAACTTGCCATAGGGAATGGATTATGCCACTGGGGCAGCACTCCCAGAAGACATCTTGTGTGAAACAGATATTCATCAAAGCAATTCCAGCAGCTCCTGGAGGGCAGCAGACTATATTTCATCAAGTATTGCTCAAACCAGTACTGGCCTGTTCATACCCTCAGCTGTGTACACAAGGGTAGCTCTTGCAATCTCAGCAGGTAAGGAAATGGTCAGCTGCACAGCGACAGAGCTGAGGTGCTCTCATAACAAAACTTTTGATGAATTTCAGTTTGTCAGAGATGTTCTCCTTCCAAACAAAGGAAAAGAAAAGAAAGAAGTATTATTTAAAGGCTAAGAAAAATGCTTGAAATCATCACATTTTATTACATGAAACATATGAAGAAGAATGTGGAAATGGGGCTCATTAAATGCCATTGACCTTACAATACACACGCTCCCCTCATTCTGGGTTTGTTGCCTGTTTGTGCCTCTGTGCATCACTGTCAGCCAGAGGATGAGCTTTCTGAAACACCCATAGGGCACCCACTTTGTTCACTTGGCAATAATTTCAGCCCAGCAATAATTTATAGTAGTCAAATAAAATAAACTAAGGAGCAATGAATGATATTTTTACAGACTAGTGTTCTATTGTCATTTTGTGTTTCTGTGGCCTGCTATGATTTGGCAAGTAAACATTTACCCTTAAAAAATGTTTGTCTCCTCCACCCACAGCAGGACAGAAGGATGGGGTTCATGGACTCCCAGAAATGCTTCAGTGAAAGCTGCAAGGTACTAAATTATCCTTATTTACACTCACCCTCATCCTTCTGCAGAAGTGTGATGGAGACAGGCATTGTTCACCAAAAGACCAAGAAGGTTTATCACAGTTTATCACACTGAGGTACATTTGACGTATTCAGGTGTGCTCATTTTTGCCTTTTTCTGATTGATTTCTGCATGGAAATTATAAAACTACTTATACTTTTTTGCATTCCTAAATGTGATTTTTTCATAAGACTTTAGAACGTTTAAGTACTTTAACAATTCAACTTTAGGTTAATATATATTTCTGTCTTAGGTGACTGAGACTACACCACTAGGTCTGACTAAACCAGACTCTGTTCAGTGGTGCCCAGTGACAGGACAAGGGGCAATGGGCACAAACTGGAACACTTGAACATGAGGAAAAACTTCTTTACTGTAAGGGTGACAGAGCACTGGAACAGGCTGCCCAGAGAGGTTGTGGAGTCTCCCTCTCTGGAGATATTCAAAACCCACCTGGACGTGATTCTGTCCAATCTGCCATAGGTGACCCTGCTTTGGCAGGGGGTTGCACTAGCTGATCTCCAGAGGTCCCTTCCAACAGCTACCATTCTGTGATTCTGTAAAGATGTGTCTTACTCTTTGGCTTCCCAGTGATCAAGACATTGGGCAAGACCCATGAGACCCAAAATTGCTACTTTGTGCATTGTTCCTTGACAGCCTAAGTAAATAAAGTTTCAGGTGGAAGAAGGGCTGAGTTAACTTGTTGGAGTCTTACTCCTGCTATAGATTTAATAATTACAATTCAAACCCTCAGATCACCACCTGCTAGCATGAAGATACGCAAACGGAAGGCACCTCTCTGAAGAAACATCTGTAGTTGGGGGCACTATAGCGTCACACCTAGGCCCAAACCTGTCAGTCTGCAGAACAGATTGCTTGTCTAGATTTCACCAAGGCCCTGTAAGGTCCTCTGCAAGAGGTAGGAACAAAATCAGTGCCGTACCAACTTCCAGAGATTCTTTTAGAATTTTTTCAGGCTTAACCACTGATAATTGTAACAAGTAATACATGGGTAATAATTCTTGCTTGGCTGCCTGTGGCTCTGATATCAAGAATCAAGTCATCCTCTTGGATCTTCATTTTGTAGATTCAGCTCTGTGAGGCACAAGTTAAATCACATTTACCTTTATCTAAAGCTATTTTTAGTCTGCAGCTTAAATTTTTTAGTATTACTACTCAAAAGAAAGGGGATTGAGTCAGAAGCAATTATATTGTTTCTGAGCTTAATCCATGCAAAAAACCCATTCTTGACACTTTTTCATTCATTAAAATCAGTAAAACCCAACATTTTTTTTCTTAAGCCTTTCAAATTCCTAACTGAAGTTTGTAGTCATGGCAAATGTAATGGCTCACAGTCCAGTTTTGAGATTTCAAGTACCCTGGTGCTGTTTTTGTCAATCAAACTTTCTTCTAAGAGCTTCCTAAGTATCTTTCATTGTAGCCGATCTGTGTACATTTTTCTCTGATTTCCAGAAACCATGTCAAGCTAACCTAATCAAATATAAAACTGGATTTTCTGCAATAGCTCTCTCTGTAAGGAAGTTGTGCTAGAATTTTCAATAGGAATGGGTTCAACCTTTTCTGCCCTCAAATAAATTAAAGTGCTTTTTAACATGTGTGCAGTGCCCTGTGCTATTGGGGTAGACAGCTATGCAGTATCTGCCTGTCTGCCCACTTTTATCCCCATTATCACAGTAACTGAGTTCTTCACAAGCACTGAAGAATGCATTGTTCCTCAGAACACCCTATGGCTTTGAAGTAGCAACTTCGTTATGTCTGTGGGGAATGAAAGGACAAGACAGATTAAGGGCTAAATCCTAAAGGTACTCGAGGTTTGCAACACTGAGAAGAACAATATCTAGGGACACTGAACTTGGGCTATTCTTATCTCCAGGTCAGTCAGCCCTGGGGATAATTATGTGCTCGTGGAACTGATCCTAAGAAACCTCTGAAGCTGCTGAAGATTTGATTTCAGAAGGAGGAGGTGAAGCTTAAATGGCCCTGTGGTTTCTTGCTCCAGTGAGTATCTACATTTGATGTGACAAAAATAATAGAAATTATGGGAAGGCATTGTCTCAAATACCTAAAAGGTTAGGCTGTATCAAAGGTACAGGAGGGGGCCTGGGTTGAAAACACCTAATTAGACAGGACAGAGATCTAAACCAGGTTTCCTACATACCACAAACACATCTATGCTAGCTACATGAAGACCCTTGTTCTCTCCTAGTGCATGCCTAGTTGTTTTAATTAGTATAGTTTTCAGTTAAGCATTTCTGAAGTCCATAGTAGTTCATTGGCTGTAGGATTGTATCAGTGTTTGTAGAACAGTAGCTTTGTACAGTCTTAGATATGTAGGATGCTCAGAGATCTAAGGTATTTGGGGACTAACCAGTGTTTCCTCAGATCATCTGTGGCTTCTACCTGAACTATGGCCCTTGTTGCATGAAAAGACATATCAGATGACCCTTGTCTATAGTAATCGAGCTGAGTCTTCTTAATGTGACCTGCCTTATCCCTGATCATATAATTATCTATGCCAGTAGAGATCATGATAAGGAGAACACATTTTTCTTTGAACTTGTGATTATCTTTCACAGTATTGATATGAACTAAAGAACCTCAAGACAGCTACCTAAATTTGCTTCCTTAACATGCTCCACCTATAAGTTGAGGTTGATACATAAAATTTTTCCAGGAAAAAAGCTATTAAAAAAAAGACCACAGAACTGTGGTTGTGTTTTCTCTGTCATGTGGCAATAATCTTTTAAACAAGTTAGAACAGCAGCTGAAATAAACATTGTGTTTTCATTCCACATATCTTCTGGAAAAGTATTTTTTGCTGTTCAGCTCTAGGAATCATAGAATCATGTAGGCTGTAAAAGATCTTTAAGATTGTCAAGTCCAACCATAAACCTAGCACTGCCAAGTCCACCACTAAATCATGACCCTAAGCATCACGTCTACATGCCTTTTAAATACCAAGAGAATTTTCTGAGATGAGCCATCATGTGGTAAGGGCCTATGTGGAGGGGAAGTATTTCCTAAAACTAATGCATCTGGTGCAAAAGGCATATAAAGTCCAAGGATCAGAGCACCTGAAAATCTGTATGTAACAGCTGCCCTAAGTCTTGGTGCCTACATTGCCAGATCCTCTATGTGCTTACCTTCAGCTCCTTCTGACTTTGTCAAAAGTAAATGAAGGGTAAGAAAACAGTGATCATCTGAAAGGAGGTGGCAGGGCCAGGCATGGTGGTTGGCACTGGCACAGGTCCTAACACAGAGGACAGGCTGATGCTGCAACAAATATACTGAAAAATGGAGTCAAGGAAACAGCAGATTTAATGAATGTGGGAGCAGAGCAGGAAAATTGTTGAAAATTAAGAGGGGATAAGGCAAAAAAAATAAGAATGGCTGTTACTAAAGGCCACAGCATTTAGAATATATAATTAAAACCAGAAGCTTAAAGTCTTACCTTTCTCATTAGTAACTGTGAGATATCCTAGCAAAAACCCCTGGGTAGATCCCTTTCTTATTTGGCTGAGGTGGCTTCTTATTCTTTGCCCATAACTTAAGGAGTTTCCATGTGCATATGTGCATACTGTTGTAGCAGTGTTAAAACTTGATGTGACACCAACTAGAAGACTACACATACAACCTGGAATTTGTTTTATTTTTTAGTCAAGACTAACTTAAAATGTGCATGTAAAATTCTTCAAGAAACTTCAGGGCTGGCAATCACCTTCTCAGTACTTCTAATCCTAGAACTTTAATATTCCTTTAACAGCAAATTTAACGATTAAATAGGACAGTTAGAGTGAGGTATCCCGTTGTCCTTGTGGCATCTGGCCAGAACCCAAGCAACACCTCCACCCATTTCTTGATGTGCTCTGATACAGACACAACATGCTAGTAACAGTTTCAGAAACACAAAGGAATACAGACACTCTCAAGGAAGCTGCTGATAAGCATTGATCCTAGAGCCTCAGTGCATTTTGATTCTTTAGCATTAAAGCATAGTAAAACCTAACAATCTTCTGGTCATAGCCCTGTCAGCAAAACACCATATTCATTCCTTACAGAATTATGCTTT
>VYZX01029053.1:0-19502 GCA_013401335.1 Brachypteracias leptosomus | reverse complement strand
AAAACAGAGCCCATGATTGTAGGAATAGAGAGAGAGCCCCCAGCCCATCAAGGGTTGATGTGTTGTATTTACACTGATGCCCAGCCAGGACATCCATTACCTTTGCTGCTGCTACATCCTGAGGGTACAGGTACAATATGAACCAGGCTATAAAGTTTTAATTTCATAGAGGCACAACCTGCTGAAGGGGATTATTATATTACAGATGTTAACAGCCACTTGTAGCACTACGAGTAACTTCTCCCAGCAGAAACTGGGCTTTTATGGGCCTGCTTGTAATACTCAAATCCTTTTACACTGTAATCAAGAAACAAGAATGAGGACAGTGGTCCCAATTTCCAGAATTGAGTTTGCTCAAACAAGAGGTTTTTTTTGGTGTGCACCCCCAGCTTCCTCATTTTTATAGCAAGATTTCTGGAAAGTTGATGCGCTTAATGCAATTAGCCCTGACCTTGATAAATGTACTGCACAAAGATAAGTGGGTTCTATTATAATCGTCACAGAATCAATACATCTATTTCCTAACTGTACATGTTAATTCAAACCTCTGGTCATGGTATAATGAGTTTATGTTGGCAGGACCAAGGTACCGTTGCAGGAAATTATTGTTTTCAAGCTCATTGTTACATAGGAAGAGTAGATGAAGGAACATGGAAATACAGCTGGGAAATAAAGTTGTTAAAAATATTTGCTTTATTGGAAAAAAACCCCAACAACTTAATGTATTTAAATACCCAGTTGAGATGAATACAGGGATGGACTCATCAGAAGATAGGGTTTAGTGGGACTCATGCAGACAGCATTAGCACAACCAGAGAGAATGGAATTGTTGTAAACTGGAGAAAATGTTATATGCTTCCAGGATATGCTTCTCTTTGATCCAGACAGTAATTGTATTTAATTTGTATAGCACTACAGAAAAAATGTTGTTGCAACTCAGCTAAGTTGATAATGAGCTGTCAATGGTTTCTTTGCCTCTTGTCCATGTGTGCAACCCACTACTGTATGGGTTTTGGCAAAGAAGGAATTATGTATCTAACTGCCCTGAGATGTCTGGTGGATCATTGTGCTGCTAGTTCCCATCTTCCTCAGGCCAGCACCAAACTCAGCAACATCCCCTCAGCATACCTTCATCTTTTAGTCTTCATCTCTTTGCTCTTCTCCATCTCAAATCAACCAAGGGGGAACACACCACTGAGAGAGAGCTCAGCAACCTGCCCCCAACAGGAACTCTCTTCAAATTGGTCAGTTTCTTGTTGCTTCTCTCAAAGTGGTCAATTCCTGGTTGATATAGCTTTAGCCTTGTCCACCACCCCAACCACAATCACCTGGGGGAAGGCAGGGCCTCACACAGGTGGGCCACGTTCTGCCTCTGGGGTCTGGGGGAACCACTTGGGGAAACAAAACCTGTTGGATTGTGACTCATCCATAGGTCAATTCCAACTTGGGGCCCATAGCCCAGGCCCCAGCACTTCAACCATACACCTCAGAAGTTGTTAGAAGCTGTCTACTCTAGTTATATTTAAACAATCCTTAAGTTTTGCTTTGCAATTTTTGGGACCAGAAATTTCACAGAATCACAGAATGTTAGGGATTGGAAGGGACCTCGAAAGATCATCTAGTCCAATCCCCCCGCCCGAGCAGGATCACCTAGACCAAGTTGCACAGGAACACATCCAGGTGGGCTTTAAATGTCTCCAGAGGAGGAGACTCCACAACCTCCCTGGGCAGCCTGTTCCAGTGTCTGCCACCCTCACTGTGAAGAAGTTTCTTCTCATATTTATGTGGAACCTCCTATGTTCCAGCTTATACCCGTTGCTCCTTGTCCTATCATTGGATGCCACTGAAAAGAGCCTGGCTCTGTCCTCCTGACACTCTCCCTTAATGTATTTATAAACATTTACAATTGTTCCTGAAGTTTGTCATTAGAGATTCCAGAATAGTTCTTGTTGAGCTCTGAGAGCATACCCAGAGCCCTGCAGAGACTTCATTGTTAACTCAACCCCCATTGTAATAGTTCCCTGTATTTCTCTTATCCACCAAGTCACATGAACAGAGAGACACTTGAGATTGCATTTGAAGACTAGTTTCTCCAGGTTGCTTTCACCTTTGCTATTAGACTGAATTTACTTTGGACAAACAACTACAGGTTTGTATCATACAGAACAGCACGCATATAGATAATTTTCAGTCACATTATAAAGTTAATTTAAATTGTCTGGGTTCACAGGAAGGCAAACTCACTTTTTGTATAATGCCACTGAAGACTCTGGGATGGATTAATTTGACTGAGGGTCTGCAAAGTCTGGAGTAGCAGCTCTGATACAATGTGTCCTGTGAACCCAAACATAATTCACCTGCCAGAAAGTCCAGGCTGTCTTTGCTATAGCCTGTGAAATAAGGTGTGCATCTACCACCATCTGGCCTGCATCCTGTGGTCTGTGGGTACACTGAGGGATTTACCTACCATTGCATGATACTAACTGTGCATACAAGAAGCTTAGGAGGACAAACTGTTGGCTAGCAGCTTCTGACTACACTATCACAACACTAAAATATATAGGCATCGAAAATGACGACTTGAAATACATTCATTTCAATCAGAGTTGAATTTCTGCCTAAACCAAGTATGTAAAATAATAAACTTAAAAATAAATGGGTAACCTTAATAATTTACTTTTCAAAAGAAGTATTAGAATAACTGAAAGGGTAAGTTGAACAGAAACAGTTTACTGGGGAGGCATGTATACATCAGCTTTGCAAGTGACAACAACTGTTTCCAAATTTTTCAAGTCGTCTGTTTGATTAAGTGAGGGAAGAGTTGGGATTATCTGTTCCAGAGCTATCACAGTACACTGACTGCAGGCCTGTGGCTCAGGTACTGTTCTCTGTATAAAATAATCCAAAAGAAATACACGTATTTGAAATAATTTCAAGGAAGCCTGATAACAAGAGCATCTGCTAAAAACCATTCTCATTTTTTTAAATTATGTGTAACGTTATTATCTCCTATTGGGCTTCTGAGGAAAGTCATTGACAACCATGACATGCCATCATCCTATGAGAGACTGCTGGGGCAGGGAGGTGGGGATACCTCACTGGAATCATCAACACAAATCCTATCCCAAACACAATCTCCTTCATATTAAGTTTCGGCTGGTGACTGGAAATTTCACCTGCATGAAGTAAAAACACCTTAGTACTTGTTTAATGCAACAATTGAGTAATTTGAGGTCGAGTGACTAGCTACCAGATCAATTGGAACTGCTGGATTTTATAGTGTAAAGCCAAGTCTAATGGGAATTAATTTGTAACAGTCACAAATTGCCTAAAATCTGAGTCTTACCAGAGTACATTGTTTGAAGCCATATGAAACCATCTGCACAGATCACTCAGCATATGTGCAACTTCCAGCAGTTCTTGTTAGCCCACTACTTCCATGCAGACCTCATGGTGATCCAATAAGGAATTCTCATTTTCTCAAGATCTTGAACTACAAATAGACTGGACTAAGGCTGCACCTCCACTCTAAGCCAAGAGTTACCTTTGAAGCACCACTCAGGCAATAAAAGTCTGTGTTGAGTGAAGGTCCTGAAGCAGAAGTTTCTGATGACCTGCACTTGTTTTCATACAGACATTCACAACTGGGGTTTCTGACAGCAGATGGGACCTACCAGAGCAGTGGAGAGAAAGAGGCATTTTGAAAACATGTTTGCTGTCATATTTTAGACATGCAAAATTATGCCCTAGAATGTTCTATGTGTTTTCAGAGACTAGAAGAGGAGCCTAGACGGCTTCCTGAGTTATCTGTGTTGTGGGTATTTAAATCACCAGACACATGGGACATTCATGGGTGTTTACAGGCAAACTTCAGACAGTAAAAGAACTGTAGGCTCTTTGGGAGTTATTTTATCTTTATTTCCTCCCACTCTGATACTGAAAAATCTTTCTCGGTCCAGTCAGGGCTTAGCTTTAATACTCTTGACGGTACTACAGTCAATGGCCTCCTGTAGGGTCAGAGAGAACTCTGTGCTGAAGAGATGTGGCTGTACCAGGCAGTTTATTTTCCTCAAATAAAGCACAAAGCAAAGTGTAAAGTTGCTTCAGGGGGAGAAACTCACAGCATTCTTAAATGATGCTGACAAATTCAGGCACAAGATCATTTCTAGGAGAAACATTTCCTTTTGAAGAAAAGAACCACCATCTCAGGAGGGATCATACATGCTCTATCACAGCCACTCAAAGTAGTCTTGAATTTTTTACTACCAACATGATTTGATAGCAACCTGATACTGCACCTTATTCTCTGTTTGCCAGAAAGATTTGCTATGTTTTTTTTAAAACAATTTACTGTGTCAGTGGTTTTTCTCCATTCAAAAGCAAGTATGCTATGAGCCAGCTGCAGAGCCTCAGTTTCCCATGAGGAGATGGGGACTGAGGAACCGGGCTACAGACAGGACAGGCTCTGTGAGTGTAACTGAAATTTTTACAACTGCAGTTCTCAAGAACAATCCCACAGCGATGCCTTTTGCTGTGAAGACATTAAACTCATGAAATCCTGTGGTTTTGCTCTATTGAAATGGATAACACCACTGGAGTTCTGGCACAGTTAATCAAAATCTTTTCTGGAAGCAAGGAAATACTCCCTTTGAGAAAGAATTGAAGTTTTCTCTTTTATAATTTCCTCAAACTACTTATTTGAGCATGGTTACATCAGTTAGTATCATTCCCCCCCAGCACAAATGGAGAAGCTGAGGAATAGAGAGTTGAACTGGCTTGACAAAAAATGGGACAAAATAAATTCATTTGTAGAAATGCATTCACTAGCTGAGAGTGAGTAGGTTTTGCCGACAATCAAAAGGGTTTTGGAATGGTTGTTATTCTATTTATGCCCTTTTTGACAGACTGCGCAGACCTACCAGCATATACTCCTTGTTGTTTATAAAGCACAATGAAATATCAAAGTGATATAAAAGTGTTGATACATAAAAGTGCATAAAAATATTGCTATTAATATTGGTTGATCTGCTGAACTACACTCTGCATACTATGGAATCTTATCTTTTTCAATTACTTTGATTGGAGGTCCATCGATTAAAGGAGCAAAGAGTAAACATAAAGGAGCTGAATAGCAGAATATTGAAAAGGTTACAACCAAACCAGATGCTACTGAAATACAGTTGCTTGACATAGAAAACACTGAAAGATTGTACTTTCATCCTTACTGCACTGTCACATTAAGGATGGTGACAAGAAAGAGAAAGAGGAACAGGAGATTTGAGGTTTGCAACAATGGAAACAAGCGAACAAATGAAATATTCTAGAGAGTGTCAGGAGGACGGAGCCAGGCTCTTTTCAGTGGCATCCAATGATAGGACAAGGGGCAACAGGTGTAAGCTGGAACATAGGAGGTTCCACATAAATATGAGAAGAAACTTCTTCACAGTGAGGGTGGCAGACACTGGAACAGGCTGCCCAGGGAGGTTGTGGAGTCTCCTCCTCTGGAGACATTTAAAGCGCGCCTGGATGTGTTCCTGTGCAACTTGGTCTAGGTGATCCTGCTCGGGCGGGGGGATTGGACTAGATGATCTTTCGAGGTCCCTTCCAATCCCTAACATTCTGTGATTCTGAGCTACTCAAGGTGATATCTATGAGGGAAGGGCAGTGTATCATATGAGATTCCCTGGCCTTCTAAGTGCATAGACTTTAAGGTGCACTCCTCAGTCTCAACCAAGGTCACTTTTGATATGAGCTCCTGAAATACAACTATTTTTCCAAACACAAAATTTGGAATTTATGAGTTCTATTTTCCACAGGCCACATTAAGACTTGAGCAGGAACATAAGAGCTTAGAAATATTATTCACACCAGGCATTTTCTAACAAATTTTTAAAAGTGTTAAATATTTACATGAAAAATTAGCAATTTTCAACATAAGGATGATTTCTATTGTTCTGTAAATGAGTACAGTTGCACATTATGTGGTCTATAATGTATTAATTTTAATGTTCAGCTACAAATTTCAAGCTTGAAGGAACTCCCTAAGAGGCAAATGCAAGATTTCATTGGACTAAACTGCATTTTGGGGCACTGCAGCCACAAGAACATGTTCTTAGTAAATTACATGATACAGCTGCTACAGCTGAAGTACTGCCAAGAACAAACTGTATATTGTGAACTTTGAAGACATAATATTGAAAATATATGCTCATCACAATGTACTAAAACATGAGATATGAACTTTTTATCATAAAGATCCTTGTTTATCACAAGAATTCAGTTGCCATGTGCATTGTAAGTTACGGATTTTCTCATGTGTGGGGCCGATGCAGTTAATGGCATTTTCATTTAAGGCTACCCACAGTTACACTAATGAAGAAGGAAAAAATGTAATATTGCCACAGAGTAAAGAAGAACCACCCTCATGCACCATCCCTGGAGGATGAGCTGGATTCTTCTGGTGGCAGGTTGGATCCTGCCCCTCTCAATGACTGCCCTCATTGGTTCAACCACTGCAGTTCTCATTTTTGCCAAGCTGGGACTTCTCAGACTTCATTCTAATCATTGCTAACAGCTATGGTGGCTTCTTTAGAGTAACTGGAGAGAAATGGTAACTTCTACTACATGACTCACCTGGGATACTTGTCTACCTTAAGATGAAACAAAATGATGCCTTTGACCATTTCTATCCACTGAATATAAAGAAAGTCTAGAGAAGCTCAGACACGGAAGTCTTCATGGCTGACATCTAAAATCAGACGAACCTGTAGAACCTACATCTAAAACCAGTAGGATTCATTGGCTTGGCCTGGCAGTGCTGTAAAATAGGGTGAAATACAGCAGATTTTAACCTGGAATACCCAAATCTATGGGAAATCCTGTAGCTCTTACTCAGGATATGCTACTGTAGATCTTGACTACCATAAGCTTGCAGTGCAGTATTACTCTCTAATATCTGCAGTCCTCCATGATGTATAAGGCTTTTTATCAAGAGTTAGGCATGATTTGGTTTCATCCAAAATCATATGAGAAGCCCTTGGAAAAATCTTTGTTGATTTGGGGATTTTCTTACTGCATTTTCTTCTGTTCAGAATTTCTTAAGCTTTCCTATATCTCTAAGTGAAGTATGTTTGCATGAATAGAAAGGAGAATGTCTAAGAGATGACAGATTCTACTCACCATGTCTCATAATTCAAGCTTAAGATATATTCAGGGAAAAAAAAATTATAAAGGCAATTCTTCATAATAGGTCTGGTTTAGATGTGGAAGTTGCTGCTGCAGAAACTGTGAATTTTTGAGCTCAAAAAATTAACAAGATATAAAGAAATAATTAAGTAGGTAGCATGACTATCTTGTTATCCTAATAATTCACAAAAAATCCTAGAAACACTTCCTCATCAAAGTTATGTCAATCCTGTCTTGTTAGAAACCGAAGGAGAGCTGTGTAGGATGCAAATTATCTGTTATCTACTACAGATGTTCTGAAACATCTAGCATCAGTCACAGTTAGTCACAGCAGACAAAATACTTGACCTTGAGTCTAATCAAGTATTAAAGGACCTTTGTTCCCTTTGTGAAACTTTTTTTGGTACCAGTGTTGCTAGCAAATCACAGAATCAGAGAATTGCCTAGATTGGAAGACCTTTAACACTTTCAAGTTCAATTGTTAACCTAACACTGACAAGTTCTTGACCAAACCATATCCCTAAGCACTATGTCTACGCATCTTTTAAACACCTCCAGGGATGGGGACCCCACCACTGCCCTGGGCAACACGTTCCAATGCCTGAATGAAAGTATTTCACTACATTTGTCTTGCTGTTGTCTTCCAAGAAAGAGCAGCCACAGGTTTCCAGTGCAAGACCAACGTGTTCATACAATTCATCACAAAAGGTATTTTGAGTCTGGTACATTTAATTTTTTTATCAGAATAAAGTATTTGGTATTGTGCTCATTTTAAATACTACATTGTTTGTCACACTACATTTAGCAATAGACCTCTTCAAATATATTTAACAAATTAGTCCATGAGTAATAACTACATATAAAATATCTTCATTGAATTAAAAAAATCCATATGCATTTTCTTCATGAAATACAATATATACATTACGATCTTATAGCTTTAAGGTAAGTCAAAATTTGGGCTTCAACAAATTCACAGTGTCCATTTTACTTCTGTAATAAAACTCTTCACTTTAAAAGTGCCTGGATCTTAAATGATGTTTATATATTTCCTTACATTGGGTTAATGGAGATCCAAAGTTTTACCACCATCTGGCACTAGACAGCAGATAGAAATTGTACATTACAATGACCAAAAATAAAGACTTTTGATTACTGAAAGCAAACTTTGACTGTCCTTGTTACCTCAAGTTCTGAACAACTGATTTTCTGAAAAGCTTCTCAGAGGTGGAAGATCTGCTTTGAGCAGTATGGCCTCTAATGCAGTCATTCAATGGAGCTGTACTAAGTGCTCACTGCTTCAGAAAAATACTTAAGCAGGAACTCAAAATCAGTGTCCGGTCCTGGCCATGGCAGATGGGCAGGAACCATCCAGGAGCCGAAAGACTGAAAGTTAATGTGACTCTGCCCTCCAGCTCGAGATCACCCCGGCTGCCTTTATTTTCCACCCAACATCTGGCACAGAAATCAATGTGTTTCTGCCAAAGACCAGCCAGTTGGGTAATCTCAGAGCCTGCAGTACCCCTTGTTGATTACCATAGGACATACTGCAGGTGATGAGGTAATGCTTTTTTGTGACCACAGGTGACTTATGAAATTGGCTATTCTATAGCTCATAGTTTTTCAGGCCAGCACACTGTGGTTTTTAATACAAACTGCTCTCCTACCTTTGAAAATCTCACTTTCCTTCTCCTCCCCCAGAGGAAGAAGCCTTAAAAGTTTCTAAACCCTGAGTTCATTATGCCTGCACCCCACGGGACACGGATTGTCCCACATGCTCCATTTGTGGCTAAACTAATGGGCCAAGGAGAAGGCTGAGCAGTTCTCCCAAACCATGAAAAACACCCTTGGGGCAGGCCAAGCTCCACAGAAGCTCTGTTGCTTTGCAGACAGGACACAGCTCCTCACCTCCACCTTTCTCCACATAACTTCAAAACCTATTCTAATACACTTTTTTTTCCCTGAAGATACACAGTGATTTCACCAACTATTTTTTTTTTTTAAAGACTATCAGTAAATTCAGCTAGAAGCTAACCTAAACCCATTAAAAAATAACCTCCAGTCTAAAAGAGAGAGGCAGAGATATTCTGATACATTCCGCAATAACTTTCACAAAGCTCATTTAAAAGCAATTACTAACAAACCATTTTCAGCCTTCTTTCCTAAACATAGAAGGTTTTTATAGGTGCATTACCCATTTTGATATTTCTGTTACAATATTTTAGAGCTCTTTCACTAATTTCAAGCAATCCTAAAGAGAAGCAGAGATGTCCAATGTAATATATAGTTCTAACAGTCCCAGAATTAGTGTTTGTCTGAAGAGAGAAAGCCAAATTACTCTAAGAACTGAGGGAAATACTAGATGGAGTTTAGCCTGTATCTGTCTGGAGAGACAGAAACCACCTGATTGTCCTGCATGGACTTATTAGCTGGCTAGTCACACAACTATCAGCCAGACATGGCATGAGCTACCTCTTGTCCAGTTTAACAGAAGGAGACATAGAAGAATTATTATGGTGGTGGAGAGCATGGAAATGTCGGAGGCTTCTGCTGATGACATGGAGTTAAGATTCTTTGTTGAAGGAGTCTTAGGGAATACAGTACAAGAGATGAGCTTTCTCCAATGGAAAAAAGGACAAGAGATGCAAATCTATAGATTAGATTTCATTAGTTTTTGGAACAATGTGTTTTTTGCTAAGGATAGATCTGAACAAAATTTGGTGATTTAAACAAGTTTAACTGTGGGGAAACATGGCCTCCAATGCATGACGTTCCCAGAATTCAAAGAGGGTTTGCACCAGTATCTTCCACCTCAAATAAACATGTTACCATCTTTACATTCAAATCCCTACCCTGCAGTTTGTGAGTTTAGTTCAAGACATAAAAGTTGGAGAACTCTGTAATCATGAACAGATTAGAACTTCAAGGATTAATTATTTTGGATTAAAGAAGCTTTCTTCAGGCCTCAGCAATAGCTTTTCAATGAACTTGGTGAAAAATCTTTCTTACTGCACTAACTCCCCCTGGAACCTAGGTATTGTTCAGGATAGACCAGTGGTGACAGGGATAAGTAGGGAAAACTGTAACACAGTGCTCTGTATTCTGATATCTACCTCTTCAAGGAAAAGTTCAAATAAATTGCTTTAATATCCTGCACATTTTTAAGAAAGACAGTTAGCTTTTTTTTTGCTACTTGGGAATGCTTGTAAAATTAAATAGCTTTTGATATAAATATGTAAAAGCCTTCCCCTTTTGCTTCACTAAAATATATGTAACAATGTCTACAAAAGGAAATTTGCAAAAATAACCAGTTAATGTAGGAAAATTTAGATTTATGCTTTTGATCTTTCACAACTGGGCTTATCAAGATTCCACTGGAATTCTAAAGGAGGTAAATTGAATATTAAAACGATCTCAAATTAACTCTTCTTCAGCAGATAAAGAATAAATAAATATTTTTACTCAAATGGTATCTCCTCCCTACTGTAGACCCAGAGGATTTACCACTGTTTTTTCAATAAAGAATTGAAACGATTTAACTTCTGAATCTGTTGTAGAAATGTGAGCTAGACTTGAGAAAAAAAGAAATATGGCTTTAAGTGAATTGTTAATGTCTGTGGCATTTCTTAAACATTTAGGTTATCTCTTGCTTTCTTCTTCCTTAGAGTCAACTGACAATTTTTCCCCAAGTTTCCTTATAAGTTCTGCCAGATCTTCAGAATTTTGAGATTTTTCCTCAAGGAGTTCATATCGGAGACTTGAGATGTCCTGTTTAATTTCCTTCAGTTCACCTGTAACAGACAGAAGATCACATGGTTAAGAAACAAAGGAAAAAGCCAGCATATCCAAATATCTCATGGTTATCATGGGTTTTCTCTGGATTTCTTTGGTGAAACAGAAAAAGTGGATGTTCTGATGCCCATTGGTGAATGGTGTCTTAGAAAGAGGAATACAAAGATGCAGCTCAGGAAACAAACAAACCTACAGGCAAGAGCGTGAGAAATGATATCAGAGCAGTCCTCTCCTTTTTCTGCTGCACTAATTGTCTTTCCAGCATCAGAGGGGTGCAAAGAGATGAGAACATTTCTGTGAAGTGCATTAACTGTTTCCAGCTAATCACAAAAAAGATAATGAAGCATGTGTATGCCCATATATGAATCCTCAATAAGAACACATATCCAGACAAGGGAGAATTCATATGGGAGCGCCCCAACCAGCTGCTGCACTAAATGCAGCCTCACCATGGGAAATGCATGGAAATTACTACAAATAGCCACACTTTTCACAAAAGTCCTCATATCAGTGATAGCTTCTGATGGGAGAGCAGAGACAGAAAGCCACATTTCTTCCTTAACTTCAATTTCATGTTAATTTACATCTTGCACTTGGAAACATGTCAAGTGGATTAAGTATTCTGGAAACATTTTTTTCAAGTGGCATGTGTAAACACTTTAATTAGTTTGTTCTGATTCTCTGATTAGAGAAACATACAATTAATCAACATACCTTCATTGACCTCGTCACTTTCCTTATCTATCTGAGCTTTCAGTACATATCTTTTAATGAGACGCTTCATTATTTTCTGCAGAGAAAAAAGAAAGAAAAAATGTTTTCTTAGTTGGACTTTCTAGTATTAATATTTGAAATTCTGTGGACATTTCAAAATATGAGCTCTGTTACCTGCTATTGCATTCAGACATTTCACTGTAGGACTTGTCAGGTTAAAGGAATATAGTATTAAAATCTGTTTTCATCTACAGTAGATATTTAAACTTTATGATTCTGCACATATATGTACATGAAAGTTAGAAAACTAAGCACGTCTTACTAATGTTATCATTCACAAAGCTTAACCTACTACTGGAGTCTACAAGAATGATTAATACAGTTGAAGCTTTGATGTCCGTGTAGGTGAAACCATCTAGCCTTTAATGCTACCAGAAGTTGATAATGACCCTGATTAGCAGTGCTAATTGCTAAACCCTTTTGCTATCAGCTTATTTTAATCCATTTTTATATCATATTTGAATATATTTATATTATAGTCGCATAATGTAAGAGCGGAGCAGAGATAGACTGCTCAAGGGGAAAAACTTTTCTCTGTCGTAAGGTTAAAAAAGGTATAGTTGTGTTCTGTATCCTTTTGCATTCAGATGGTCTTTTTTTTCTGCCCAGGCAGCTCTTGCTGCTTCCTTTCCTCCTGCTTTGTGGTAGTACAGGAAGAAAAGCAGCAGCCCCTGGACCAAAACAGCTGAGCTTTATGTGGATTGTGCAGTCATTCAGGAGGCAAAGAAAACTAGCCTGTAGTGATGGCATAAAGGCTGAAAGATATTTGCAGAGCTTATTAGTTTACAGAGGTCTGTCCCAATAAGCTGAGCTGCCTCAGCTGATGGAATGGGAAGATTTTGGATTTCTTTTTAGTTTTCTTAATTCACACTGTGAAGTTGAGGACTCAATCTGCCTCTAAAATTAAACCATTTTTCAAGCACTTTAAAATATTGCATTATTTATTAGTGCAGCATTTAAGAAACAGGGGAAAGTAAAACACCTTCAGATTGTACTGCAAATACCTAAATCATTGCATTTGTTTCTGATATATGTAAGGTCTCTGGATTTATTCTTGATTCAAGTCGTTTAACATAAATTCAAAACTGTCCTTATGCTGTTAGTCTGCCAGTTCTACTACTTCTTGGGTTTGTTTTAAAATAAACTGGTTTTTACCTGGTATTGCCTTGGAGGATTGTTTAAACTGTTTAAGTGGATTTCATCCGAGCTTCTTATACTTGATTGCTTCCTTTGACCAAGCTGGAATGGAAAAATTATTAATAGTAAAAAATAAATAGAAGAACAATATGGTTAAATTACCTCATGCACATATCATGTGGCAGAACATTAACTGTAAAGCTCAATTACAGAATCACAGAATGTTAAGGGTTAGAAGGGACCTTGAAAGATCAGCTAGTCCAACCCCCTGACAGAGCAGGAGCACCTAGATCAGGTCACACAGGAATACGTCCAGGTGGGTTTTAAAGTCCTCATACACGTGCAGAATTTTATCACGAGTTGAAACAAACCTTTTCTTTCAGAGTGATGTAGGAAAGCGAGGAGGAAGTTTTCTCCCTTTACTCTGCCTCTCACCTGCTCCTAACATGCCCAAGGGACCAGAACAGAGCAGCTACCTCCCCACAGGCTCTCCTTTGCTCCTCAGGTGCACAGGAGGAAGATTCACATCAGAAGGAAGGCAGCACTGGTGCAGCACAGCTTTGTAGGCAAGACAGAAGGGTGAGTCAAGGCAGAGTGTGGGATAAGCCAAGGAAGGAGGTGGCTGCATGGCCTCTTTCCTTTCTTTCATAGCATTTACTCATAACTAATGTGACCTCCACTATCACAAAACACACGAGAAGTTGTTTCTCCCCTCGCTTGCACTAATGGCTGAATGTTATCAGCTATGCAGTTCATGCCAGGGACCACAAAATTATCAGCTGACATTTTTCAGCAGCACCTTCTTTACTATACGTGCTGAAAGGAAAGGGCATCACTCCCCAGTGAAACACCAAGGATGCAATTTGCAGGCTTTGCTACTGATTTACATCTTCGAGAACGACTAAAGCACCACAAAACGGCGAACTGAGACTGAAACTGAAGGATGAGGCTGCAGTAAGAGTGAATGGCAACTGTCAAAAGAAAATGAATGGTCTTAATGGGGCCAGTTCAATGAATAGTTATTCAAGAAATAAAAAGTGAAATAAAAATTGTGATTGATATGGATGAGGAATAAGTGGGACTGTCACTAAAAAGTCAGTCCTTTGTAATTATACATGGCCCAATAAAATTTTTACTGTTTTAAAGCATGGGAATATCATTGCAGTGTCTCAGATCCTGTGGGATCATGCTGTACTGCCACTGAAGTTCTCCATGTTGGTTATCTCTGTCTCAATGCATTGAGCACCTATAGATCAGCAAACTGGGGCAGGTTGAAGCTGGTGAGTGATAGGTGAGATATGGTGGGAAACAGTTTGGTGGGGAGGAAAGCAGGGGAGGGTTAGATGTTTATGCTACTGTACAGGCATGTCACACGTCAAGAGAGCCCACAACACAATGCCTGATGTTAATGAAGGCTAAAGCCTTCACGTAGCCATTTCTCCTGTGACTGAATCATTATTACCCCTTGAGGTTTAACAGGAACTTCCCATGGTTGAATTTTGATGGAAGCAGGAATAAAGAATATATGATAAATATTCACTAGACGCCAATTAGAAAATAATAAAAACATCTCATCAGAGAGCTTTACTGGGGCTTCATTCTAACATACGTGTACTAACACAAAGGCTAACAGAAAACACTTGGGAATAGTATAGGTATAAAAAGGCTGAATGAGGCATTAGATTCAGTTGTTTAACCAGCAATGAGGACATCAATTAAAATTCTTGTTTCTCCCAGCTGCTGCAGGGCTTGCTCCTCAGAAGTCTTCCAGTTTCCTAAAATTCTAAATAACTTTATATTCACTTTAACAGTAAAGCAAATAAGTCTTTGAGAATCTTCAAACAGGGAATAATTGAAGTATTTTAGATTTTGTTTAGCATTTCACAGAATCATAGAATGGCTTGTGTTGGAAAGGACCTTTAAAGATATGTAACCCATGGGCAAGGGGACCTTCTATTAGATTAGGTTTGTCCTTCAATATGTTTTCTGGAAAAAAAGATTACACTTAGGGTAAAATACATTAATTTGCACTTAAGATAAAGTTTACACTGAATTTGGAATTTATTTTTGTCCTTTAGAAAGATTCACTATATCTAATACATAAACCTTTAAAACCACAATATATATATTCGGAGTATTTTTGACTAAGCAAAAATAAGGATAGAAGATATATAGTATTGTATATATAGATATAAAAATAATTAATATTTATGTCTATTATATTAGCCTGAACTTGGATGAAAATTGAATTAAAGATGTATAAGAAGAGAAAGTTATTGTTGCCTTTTCTTGCTTGAATGAAGCTACCTTAAATGATTTCAATATATATTAGAAACCATAAGTTTATCTAAATGTTTTACCTTAAAGTATCTGACTTACAATAAAAAATAGTGGCTAGTGAGTTTATACAACTGCATCACTATGTCTTTCAGGATTTTAGAAGTAATAATACTCTCTCGGGCCTCATGTTTACTAATAGATTAAAAGAGAAAAACAATCTTCCTGCTTTTTCAGCTCCTGGTTTCCTACTGCACAGTTTTTGGAAATAACATAACATAACAAGAGGAAGACCATGCTTCCCCTACAGTGGCAGAGGAAAGTTGCCCTGGCCAAAGCTGCTCTAGGGCACAAGCTTGGGCTCAAGCTGTGCTGCTGGTGGCCCAGCCCTTCTGGATCTCTGACTTCTTCTGCAGCTCTGATACCACTCATGATCCTGTCACTTATCAGTTTACACATAATCTACAAATTTATTTAATTTTATTATTTTTAAAATATTTATTAGGTATTTTATTATGTATTTTAAATGTAACCTGTCACACCAATTACTAGTTACAAATTTATGTTACATTGGTTCACATCAAAAGT
This sequence comes from Brachypteracias leptosomus, assembly GCA_013401335.1. Lineage (NCBI taxonomy): Eukaryota > Metazoa > Chordata > Aves > Coraciiformes > Brachypteraciidae > Brachypteracias > Brachypteracias leptosomus. The sequence goes on along the minus strand of VYZX01029053.1, from coordinate 3,749 downwards.
TAAATCCAATGCTTAACTAAAACCTGATTTCCACTTGAAATAGAAAAATCAGTAATCCGTGGTGAATTGAGTTTAGTGAGACATTGCAACTTGTAAAACCAGTTGCACTGTAACATCTGAATCTCAACTTTGACCCTTCAGCACTCTATTTTTTAAACAGAGTAACGTATTTTTAATTAGCTACAGACTGCGCTTTGGAAGTTAGCAGTGTATAAATTCATTGGAAGTGTATAAATTCATTAAATCTGCTTATGTGTAACAATAACAGGACAGAATATCTACTGTAAATTGCTGAATGCCCACTTGGTGGCAGAGACTGCCAAGATTTCATCACAACTCCATTTTTAAACATTAAGCTTCACCCCTATGGCATTTTCCTCTCCCAAAAATTTCTACTAGAGTAAACTCAGCCTGTCATCTTAATGACTGAACTAGAATTCATATTTTTAAGTTAATATCCATTGACAATCTGCATATGAATAACTGCAGAGAAAAAAAATGTAATTTAAATAAACCAATGATATAAACCTTTAAAAAAATAACTCTCCTCCAGGAGCATTGTGTGAAATAAGAAATGCAGCATATGTGGATCATTACTCTTAGAAAACAATTTATTTAAACTTGCTTCTCATTTTGTCACTATCTACTATCACTCAAAATTCATTGCACTCAGGATAGTAATGAAATGACTGTAGTTGTTTTGTGTAGCACTTTGTACATGTCTTAAATCCCAGTTTTCAGAAGCAGTGGATGACTTGGAATGCCAGGAAGTTGTACATGCTTGGACCAGAAGGGAGGGTTCCCAGAAAATGACTCAGTTTGTGCTCCCATAACCAAAGATCACTTGTGAAAGTTTCAGAAATACTGCTTTATACTAGGAAATTAAAAGTTAACACATTTTTTACTGTTGAGGGAGGGTTTAAAGCTATTTCAATAAGTAGTTGCTCCCTATTTCTACTCTGAAGGGCTATATTTTAAGAAAAAGGCTTAAATACATCAGCTACTATTGCTTTTTAGTTCAGGAAGATGAACAAGTTCTGTGACCCTTCAACCATAAACTTTCCCATTTACAAGGCAATTTTCAAATGAAAATAAAACTCAAAGTAGGTTTCTCTAAAACTCTCCTTTTTCTTCATTTCTTCTGTTTTTGGTTTGAGTTTCTCGTTCGCTTGATGTTTAAACACCAATTCTAGCCTGAAACAGAATAAATCTGTGGGTTTTAATCAACAGCCTGAAAGAAAACATCTTCATGGCCTTTATGGGTATATGAAGATATGTCTCAAGAAATTAGTTTCTGGTGTGTTACACTTTGAACACAGCTATGTAAATCACTTGACATTTAGCACTGACAGCATCTGGCTTCATCCTCTGCCAACAGTAATCAGGGCAGAGCTGGCTCTAGGGACAGAATTTCTCCCCTTCCCATCCTAATTCTTGTCTTTATGCTCACCCTGGTGCTCCTGCCACTTTTCCACTGAGAAGATGCAGCCTCTGCAGGAGAAAGACCCACAGGCTGGGTCTGAAGCAGCAAACTCAAGTGTGTGTCAACATTCCTGGGTACTGCAATGCAAAGTCTTCTGTCAGTAAACTTTTAATGTCCTCCAAAGCAAGACTTGCACCAGAGCAACTGTCCCCCTCCCTAGGCACAGTTTGGCAATTGGACTGGTCCAGGGTCAATAGCTTGCAGCAACCCTACTTTGGGAGGAAAATTACTTGAATAGGGGCAAGCCATTCCTGAATTGGCCTCAGTGCCCAGATAAGCTCCCTGTCATGTTTCACTTACTAGCACAGACACAGTCACCAAGTCTGGACACCTGGGTCTGGTCTTGCCAAATCTTTTCTTATCTTTGCACAGCTCATTGCATTTACAGCAGCTCCTTGTACAAGTAGCTCCTTGCTCAGCAGTCACAGCAGCACCAACCTGCTCAGCACAGGATGAGTCCAAAATCAAAACCCCAAAAGCCTGAGAAAGCCTCTGAGAAGATGCCATAAAACAGTCTCCACAATAACAAATCATCATCAGTGGGTCAAAATGTGACACAAAAAAAATTCTGTTACTTTTTAGAAGTGTGAAGGACAGCAGCTTCTGATAGATCAGATAAAGTCAGTGCTACAGTATGTGGTGGTCCAAAAGGTAAGTAAAAATGTAATCATTTGGCAATATCAGTCACACTGTTGGAAAAGCTGAGGTATAAATAGATGTGACTCAGCTGCTTTATGATTTTTAACATAAACAACTTCTTATTTTTCTAATTTGATTTGCAGTTTTATAGCTTCTTCAGCTGGGGAGTAATCCCATTTCATTTAGCATTAGTTATCCTGCAACCTGTAGTGAGTGGAAAGCATTAATATTTGAAGACTAGAAATTAATTCAAGGTTAGAAAAAAATCTGATAAATGATGGTTGCATCCTTACAGGTCTCTTTCAGAGGGACTGCTGTAAAAGCAGACACAACCATTACTGTGTTATCTAGAATTGTTAATTATTATGCTTTGTACCTTTCTAGCTGCCTGAAATGCTAGGTTTGAATATAATTTTGGAAAGGAATGATAAAAGTCCAGCTTCTTTCCTTAGGGAGTAAGAATGGGATTTTTAAGAGTACTTGTTTTATGAAAACATAAATTTCATTTTAAAAAGTAATTAAAAATAAGCTTCTAACTTAAGTGCTTTTCAAAGCCACAGATTAAGTGAATTAGAAAAAAAATCCTTTAATCTGTTGCTTCGCACCAATTTGAATTTCATATGTATCTCCTTAAAGTCATGATTTTTCAATGATGACTTTATCACTTATGGAAATTATGAAATTGATTTGCATCAAACAACTTAATGAAAAGTTTTGCAAATGCTGGAGTCACTGAAAACTTGAGCAAATGCAGTATCACCTCTGTTAGGTCTTAAATACATTAGGATTAGTTTGCCCAAATAAAATGGAGTGAGATCTGTGAAGTGCCAGAAAAATTACTGGTAGCACACACGAGACTTCTGAAGTTAATAACAATCTTGATTCTGGTGACAGTTTTTGTAATATCTGTGTTTGGTTTTGTAGACTATTTGAACTTAACCAGAGGCAGAGGACTGTCAGAGGCACAGTATTTTTCCCTATAGCTCCATTTTTCCCTCCTAGGATTGCAACCAGTTTCTTTTCTCTTTTGCTCTTCAACTGAGAGCTGCGATGGAAGAAGTGTTTGTCACATTGGTGACAGAGAGCTGACAGATGCATGTAAATTCTTTATTGGCCCCCAGTCTAATGACTAATGACTCTTGACTACAGACTCAAGAACTCCTACCCGTGAACAGGCCTCTCTGCTCAGAGTGCCTGTTTCAACAAAGATCCTTCCACATTAACATTTCCATAAATGACATACTTGTTTCTGCCACCATGACAAACCTGTAATTTTGTTTTTTCCTGTGAATGTTAGCATGTGCCCACCTTTCTACTCATAGATCAGTTGTCTGGCAAAGCTTTTCTTCCCTAAAGTGTTAGAGTAGTGCTAGTACACTTTCGGTGCCACCTAACACCATGTGCTATGTCCCATGTTCTCCTAAAGTTATTCATTTAATTTATACCAAGACACTGCAGGAAAAACAGACTGATTATGAACTCTAAATAAGTCCACAAGATACAACTCAAGTGCATTTTATTGAACCAATTCAAGTGTATTTTACTGCACTTCTCTAAGTAGAACAGAGAGCAGAATGCTTTACAACAAAAGAAGGCTGCACTTCCAGTGGAATCACAGAATCACAGA
>VYZX01029052.1:0-12051 GCA_013401335.1 Brachypteracias leptosomus | reverse complement strand
TAATGCCATCTGGGCAAAGAGCCACAAATTGTTACAGCCCAGAAATTGTTTTAATAGCATCAGAGTAGTTCTCCTGGGTGTCCAAAAGTCTTTTCAGAAATTGGAAAAGTTTTTCTCCCTGTCCCCCACTTCCTGTAAACAACAGTCAGACTTCAGCAATCACAACTTTTCTATTTCTTTTCTGATTTACAGTCCCATGTGATGTCTTTTGTACTTTTTATGCATAGACCAAAGTGTATTTGGGAATAATAACGATCCGTCTTGTTTTGTTTTGTTTTTTTTCTTGTACAAACCAGTTTGGGGCTCTGGGGGGTTTTGATTCTTCAGTTTTTTAACAGAAATATCTTTTTCCTTCTGATAATTCTCTGAAATATGTTCCTTTAAGAACCTCCTACATGGTATGTATTTACAATTTGTAAACACAATATGTCAGGGAATGATTGGATTCAGTGGTGAGGCAGCCAGCTATTTGCATGTCATGAGGTCTAAGGGAAACAAACTGACCCTCAGCCTTCCTCCACCCAGCCAAATTCTGATGGGACCCTCAAATAGCTCTGGCAAAGTGTTCTGTTTCTTTTGGACTTGATGAATGCTTGTTTCTGTGAAGACATGTAATTATTTCTTCCCTTATTTTTCTGCACAAGTTACCAAGAGAAGCAGCTTAAAACCAAATGTGAGTATTGAGGCTCTTTTCCATTATTCCTTTATCTGATAATGTTTAAATGTGGTGGTATACAAGGTACCTAACTTACAATTTTGAGCAAGTAAGCAGGAACATTTTTCTCTAGACACAAAACTGCTAGTTAAATTAGATGTAAAATTCTACACATATATCTAATTTATTTTTTGTACTAAAAAAATGCTACACTTTTTGGGATGCAATTCTTTTCATGTTATTAATTGACTCACTCATTAATTTGCGGGAAGATTGGGGTTTCTTTTGTAGTGAGATGAGGATTAATTTTGTTTACTCCAAAGAACAAGCCAACAATAAAAATATATGCTGTTTCCTGTGACATTTGAATCACCATTTTTATCTCTTAGAAAGCTTTCATAGCAATTTGTTATTGCAAGACAACTTTCCAGATAGTGTCTTTTCTGATAAGGTAAGTCACTTGTTTCTAGCATAACTAATTTTAACCTATTGTGGATTGTTCTTGGGCTTGGTTTTGTTTTGTTGTTGGTTTTTGGGTTTTTGTTTGTTGATTTGTTTTTTTAAGTAAAACCAGTGTCTGAGCTAGTGTTCACAGCAATATTTTGACTTGTTATAAAAATCAAATATCGTCTCCAAATTCTCCCTCCATAACATACTGTTTTATCTTTTAGGTATCACATTTTTAGGATCAAAATTTTGGTTTAGAATTTGAAGTGAGAAAGTAGTATTGAAAGGATATAGCACTTTTTACTGAAATGGCACTGGAAATGTGTGTCTGTATGATAGAATTAAAAAAGTACAGGTATCAGTGGCAATAGTGCTTAAATTAAAGTTTATTTATATTAATTGCATTACTACCTGATTTCATAATGGCATCCTTTTTGATAATGAGGGTATAATTAAACTTGGACAAAACTATAAAATGTAATTTCCATTTCAACAATATAAATGTTTAAAAAGATGTATCTTTAACTGTCTCTGGTTATAGTTTTGTATCTGGAGCTTTTTTTTGCCTTTTTCACCTACTTTTTTTTCTGTTTGTGTGACGAGTTGACATTTCTAGAGTATTTTAACAGAACAGGCTGTAATGGATTTAAGATATTAACATTATTACAAATTGCTTCTGTTATTTTATTGCAGTCACAAAAGTCACTTTGATTCAAAGTTGTATAATTTGTAGAAACTTAATATGACATACTAACCTTCCTGTAGGATTAGAGCAAAATGCAATCAAAAGCTGCTTGAAATAAATTTTGATCAGTTGTGACCTGTGATATCTCCAGGTTATTTGCAGGCAGTCATATTTTGTAAAGCATAAATTTTTGGTTGACTTGATGAGACATATATTCTCTGGGCTCTATAAGAAGAAGTCCAGCTTTCTTCATTTTCTTTTTTTTCATGTATTCTCAAAAAAAAAGGAGTTAAAAACTTTTAGTATTTCCTAACCTTGGACAGATGGGAAAGAAGTGTGAAAATCTTAACCAGCGTGCTTCCACGTGTAAAGCCTAAAGTCAGAGGGTGAAATTCTGACCCTTTCAGAATCAGCAGCCCCCCCATCAGCTAAATGAGTTCTAGATGCTGTTCAGGGTTTTAGATCACCTGGGGAATAAAACTAACCTGAGTTTTTCTGCACGCTTCCCTGCCAGTTAAGGGTACAATGATATCTTATGTCTAATTCTAGGATGATCATAAAATTAATGATTTTCAGTTCAACTGTTCTATTAAAATCCCTAGAGCCCCAGGTTTGGAAGTTGGCATGGTGATACACTGCTGATGCTCCACTTGGGCTCCTGCAGCAGAATTCATTCTTCTGAAAACAGGGTGCACAGCTCTAGTGAGAAAGGAACCAGCAATCTCCTTGTTTCATATGTTTTGTAGAAATTTGCAAACATTACTCCAAAACCACTGAACTGATATAAAAAAAAAAAAGTTAATAAAATCCCATGACATAAAATTCTGTAGCAGAGATCCAGTGAGGGACAAGACTGTTACAACGGCTAACTAATCTCCCTTGATTGCCTTTATAATGATGGCTAAATTAAGTTTCTGTAGAAATCACCCTGGAGAGGAATTTCTCTCTTTCCTTTAACTATCAAAAGTGCCTTGTTCATTAGCTTCAGTAGGCTTAGGTTAGCTTTTGTGAATATCCCCATTCTTCTTGATATCGTACAGTATACATCAGCTACCATCGCTTCTCGTTTTCCTTTCTCAGACTGAGTTTTCCTTGATTCTACTTCATTTATGCTAGTATGTTACTTCTCTTCTCAGCCATGATTGCCTCTGAGTTTGAATTCGTTCTAGATTTATACATAGGGACTAGTAAATTCTTGAACATCTCAACATATGGATAATGGAGCTGAACAGTCTGCTGGCCTCAAACTTAGAGTCTCTATAACTCAGAAAAATATTCATCTTCCTGCTACATGTCTTGGTGCATAGAAGAATTGATGGAAAAAGGCATAGTGACTGGCTTCTTTTCTTCCCACTCCTCCAGGTTTGCTCTCTGACCTTGAGCAAGTCAATCATTTTGCTTTGCCGACAAGTATTAACATTTTATGTAGACAAGTATCTCACAACTGTGTTTTAAGATTACTTTATTATTGTTATTAGAAAAGCATTCTGAAACCTTTGAAAGGAAGGCTGTAAATACTTCAGAGTATTAGCTTATAATTCTATTTATCAGAACCCCAGAACAGTATTAGGCTGTAAATCTATTTATTAGGTGCCCTGTCTTCCTCAAGTGAGTTCTTCAAATTTCAAATTCAGCCACATCATGATTCATTTTTGTATTATAACATGCAAAATTGTGACATAATTAGAGTTCTGTGAGTCTGGGATTCTATTTGCATGGGGAAAAAAAAAAAAGAAAAAAATAGAGGAAGAACTGTTTCATACTGATCTAATTGCCAATCTTTGTTTAGTTTGGTGCTTGAAAATTGAGCATTGAGACACATTTCAAATTAAAACCTCTAAATATTTTTATTTTTAAAAAATACAGTAGCAGAATTCTTAGTTTGTTTAATTGCTTGCTTAGACTTTTTGCTGCAAACATTTACCAAATTTAACATAAATTAGATAAAAGGGCTTGAATCATATTTGTTCCTTAATGCAGTTTCTGTGGCTGTTTACCACTTTCTTCCTCTTCAGATCAACCTTATCCTCCACAGCCAGTCACAATTACAGCCTCTGAGCATCATCTTGTACTAAAATCAGTCAATTCCATTCTAGGTTTGCCAAGATGATTGCTACATGTCAGGCTTCACGTCATTTCTTCAATAAATTTTACCAGTTTCAGTGGACTCATTGTTCCACAGCATCCTTGAGTTAAATAATATGTTCTTAAAATGTTCCTGAATGTTAGAAAGGAATTTCTTCATTCTTACCAAACTTCTTCTGGAATTCTAACACATAACTGATGGTTTTTATTTGTCTGAGTCAAATGTTGTCTGTCTTGGGCGTCCAGATAAACTTTAGCCTTAATTTTCCTTCAGTCAGCACAGGGCAATCTCCTACGCTGGGACCAGCTCTTATATAGTGTGTATTTATAGTAATAGAAAGAAATTCATGCTGAAAGTCATAGTGCCAAAAACAAAAAAGGGACTTTTTACATGCCAGGACATTACAAAAATCCCAGCAGGGCAGTAACTGAAGGGTCAGTAACCTCACATCATAATAAAGAAAGACAAAATACCATGGTCTACTCATTGCAGGGTCTAATTTTAAATCATAGCCACTTTTAGGAAGATAGACTATGCTAAAATTGAAAGAAATGTGTTTAATGTCTGGCACAGAGATTTTAAGGCTTAAGGGAGACGTCAGGATACCCAATCACATAATAGTTCAGCAGACCTTGTCTCCTAAGTAGACAGAACAGGTAATGTAAGAGGCACAAAGATTTCAAGTACATGGCAAAGGTCACTGGCAGGACATGAACAGAACCCAAGGCTGAGTCTCTCTAAGGACTGGTTGATGTTGCTGCTCACAGGACATGAGGATTGAAGTTAAAACAGTTGATGCTATGATATACTCTATCTTGTATGATAGGACATTATCTAATCAGCTACTCAAGAGGTCTTCAGTTAACTTTTTTCTGGTTAAAGGATGATACACAAAGCCACATATTTAAAGAGAAGAAAAAGCAAACCCAAACTCAACATTTTTTTCTATAGTCCTCCTAGCAACATTCCATTATTTTTCCTCCCTGGCAGAGGATAAGTAAGAAGACAAAGGCCTCCACTTCCTGCCCTTTCTCCCATCAGCCCCACTCCTAAAGGGGTTCAGTGCCTTCAAAAGTCCTGTTGTCAGCTCCCTTCTAGGCCTGAGTTTCTACACTGTGAGTCATATATCCTTTTGTTGTGTTGCAATGAACTGTGCCGCTTTACTATCAACAATGAATATAGGACATGTCATACAAGAATATGTATATCTGAATATGTACACATTTGAATATCTTCCCCCTGCCCCCATCCCAAAGACCAGCAGCCTGCCCTTGATGCACCTCCATAGTTAAACTAAGAGGTTTTCCAGCTTTACAGTGTGTTTAAAACAAATGCAGGACAGAGAATGAAAGGAAGAAGTCACTCTGCTGTAATTCCACATCTTTGGTGAAATGCATACACTAGTTTGTTACTGCAACCTGGGTGCAGATGTTGAGACTTCATAAGTGAATTGTGCCTAGAGCTCCCCAATAGGTATGAGGGTGCCAACCTTGACACGCAGAGTTAAAAACCTATTCCAGAAATACTAAATCACCTAATTTGACATCCACCAGCTGAATGAAATTATTCAGCTACATTAATTTACATATATATGCAACTGTTCCTGGTGTCCTGTTCTAAAAGAAGACAAAACAGGTGTTCATGTAACACTTAGGGGAAAGCAGAAGGGAGTTAAATAATTCTACCTAAGAACACCCACGGTGTATTTTTGTGTTGGTTTGTTGTTTTGTGCTTTCTCGGAAACCTTTCTCACCCTCTGTCTCAGTTTTGTTGTATAACCAGTTCATTGCTGTAAAAGGGATAGAATATAAAGAGTACTACATCTTCCAGGTTTTCTTCATCAGATTAGACCCTTCATGGCCTGTCCACCTAGCAAATGCAATATATGTATATGTACTTTAATAAGGCTGTGTTATTATTGGATCCCTGTACTCCACAGACAGTGTAATTGCAGAGGATCAATACCGCAAGGCATCATAGCAATACCTGCTGTGTTAATTGTCAGCAAAAATCCAGAGTGCATAGGTAGTTCTTGCTTTGAGATCAGGCTATTACTAACCCTACTCAGTGATTCTGCCTATTCCTTCCCTCCTTGGTCCTGCCCCCTGGGACTGCCCATCTTGAAGCCTGTTTTCCCTTGGGAAGGTTTGTGGAAGCACATCTGGAGTTTCTTTCCACAAAGAAGAGACTGCCACAGCAATGGTCACACTAAACAGCTCACATATAATGTGAAGAGAGGGTATATGTATGCTACATTTGCAGTTGCCAGTTTTTCTTAGACAGTGGTTTCACAAACTATGATACCTGTGGGCATAACCAGCAGCCCAGGCCTTGTCTGCAGAATGGTATCATCTGCGTTTCCAGTGAAAAGTTTGGTAAGAAGATGGCAGCCAAGACTGATGGAGCTTTACAAGCAACCAAACTGACCCTTCGTTGGGCCGATAAATCTAAATACCTGGGAAAAATGATAATTTGAAGTAGGGATCTTACATACCAATACTCCTTACAGTAGCCTTTGCTTTTCCTGAGCTGTAATGCCACCTAGCTCATGACAATCTTTTTAACAGGGCTGAGATCAGAAATCTTTAGATTTGGTTCATTTTGATAAGAAGTCATGCTTTTCGTTACAAAAGTGCTGCAGCTCAGTTTATTTTTTTCTTCAGAAAACTAGGTCAGGTTGACACAGAGCAGTTGGGAAAGAAAAGGAAAAGGCTGTGCCACTGCAGCAGACGCTTTATTACTACTTAGGGGTTTTATGTTTGGTTTTAGGAGAAGGAGGTCTTTTTTTTTAAATAGGGTAATGAAAATCCTTTCCAATTTTAGCTTGCTGCTGCTCATCTTTTTCTTGTTGCTCATTTTATTTCTTAAAGCAGTTCTAAAGTAGGTCACAGGCTTTTAAAGAACCCAGATAGAAAAAGTTGTAGTGCACAGTCAGTTGTTTGATTTATTTTAAGGGATTTTAATTCATATGATGTACCCATTCTCACTAGACACAGTACTCTTCATCTGCCTTTCTGTCCCTGAAATAAAATGTGTGAGGGAAATCCAACCTCTGCACAGATGCATCTGCAAAGACAAGAAATGGCCTTTTTTTAAATTAAGATCCTAAAGATTGCAGTCAGCATCGGTGTTGCCTGTTGAAGCTCTGTTGCCTCTTGTTAGTGGCAAGGCTGTTTCGTTTCATGGTCCATGAGCAATTCACTCCTCGCTGTATCACAGGCATCGTTTCCTATTGCTATTGTTTTTTCCAGGAAAGCTTTCAGTCCCAAAGGTAGGCTTGTATCATACAGAATCACAGAATCACAGAATTGCTATGGCTGAAAAGGACCTANAATATCCTATTGGTCAGCTCGGGTCAGCTGTCCGAGTTGTATCCCCTCCCAGATCTTGCCCCCCCGTACCTTTGGTGCTGTGTGAGCACTGATACTCATAACAAGGGTGTGTATTATCAACACTCTCTGGCTCCCAGTACTGCAGCATGAGGGCTGTAAGGGGAAAATCAGCTCAGACAGACCCACTACATAAGGTCACCCCTCAGCCCCCTCTTCAGGCTAAACAGCCCCAGTTCCCTCATTTCAGGTAGATGTGATCCTGCCCAGCAGTACCAGTGTTTTGCTAAGATGTTGCTGTTTCTCTGGTGGGCTTCTGCTCAGCTGTGCAGGCATTTTGACTTTAGTACATTGTATAGAGAGGTACCAGGAGGCAGATGTCTGATGTGCAAATGCTGTTCTAGCAGAGATCACTCAGAAGTGCTGCTCTGATCCGCACACTGGGGATGAACTCTCTGGTAAAAGTCTCAGGACTTCAGCACATGTCTTCATTTGTAACTTTTGTTTTCTTTTTATTTAAGCGCTTTTTGAAGTATTTTTCATCATTAGGGGATTATAGGTGAAGGTGTGGGCAGCAAAAGTGACTGGGAAAAACAGGCACAAAAGGGAGTTGAAGAGAAGACTTTGCATCCATTGCCAGAGATCAGTTGTGACCTGAGCCATCAGTTCTTATCTTGACTGGTTCAGGCCCAGATATTTAGTATTTCTTTTTCTCTTTCAAAGACATTTAGTACTTACTGGGTTGTAGGTTGGTAGAAGAAAAATACATTAATATTTCCATGCAAGTACAATATCTTATTCTCTACATTCCCATCATTTTATTTCCCAAAACTGTAAGCCAGCATAAATGTCCTTTTGATACCAAATTTCTGCTCTCAAAATGAGATTGTTTTAGCTCTGATTTGTATCTTTTTCTGGAATAAAGCATAGTTAGCTATAAAATTGCTTCTTCAAATGAAATTTTTAACTTTATATAAAAAATGAAATTTAAGTTTGTACTAGCAATTTTTCTGTTGAGAAATTAATGTACATTTTTAGATTGATATTTTTGATTCAAATTTCACCTTTTTGAATCCTACTATTCCAAAACAAACTTCCATTTTCCATGAGGTGCTTTTTTTATTCACAAATATTTTCTATTAAAATACATCAAAATTTTTAAAATATAAGTGTCAGAACATTTTGGGTCAAGCTTAGCACAAGCTCCTTTTTCTTCCAAAAATACCCTGTTGCAATAACTTTTCTTTTAATTTATATTAGTTTTGGAAGCTTATAAATGCTCAAGCTTCAGAGCACGAATTTAATCCTCTAAAACGGATTAGGGAACTTTCCTCGTGAGCAGGTTATTGCCTCGCCATGTCTTGTAGGGGTGCTTGCATCTTCCTTAAAACGGTTTTACCTGCTGAAATGAAAGAAAAGTTATGTACAATTACAGCCGTTTTCCTTCACACAGTCTTTAAGTCATTGCAAAATAATTTTTAGATCTGCTTTCCCTGCTGAGTCTGGTAAGGAGTATATTTAGTGTAGAAGTCAGTGTCCCAAACTTGCCTTCATTCCTCGCTGTTCTGTGCAGGGCAGTGGCTGAGCAGTGGAGCAGAGCACAGCCTACATTTCCTTCTGAGCCGAGTCATCTAAATAGTCATGAGTACTGAAGGCATCCAGGTCTTTACATCTCTTCTGTACCCTTACTATAACAAGTAACACCAGCTTAAAATTTAAAATGATCAGTGAAGAAAAGGAGTTTTGACTTATGCCAGCCTGCAACAACAAAAATAACAAAAGCTTCTTTACAGTGGTAAACCAGATACCACAGACAAGCCAGTAGATCCTTTCCATCAAAAAGGGCCCAGCTTTTGGGCAGTACCCATATCTAAGTATTGGAATAGTTGATTAAGGCCACGTTGTTCGTGTTTCACACTCAGTGACAAGACAGAAAATAATATCTGTCTCTCTTAATTTCACACATGGCTGGGGCTTGAGAATGCTGGAAGTGAATTTTCCCTGTGGAAATGATGAATCTACTGAAACTGTTTTTTTCTTTGTCAGAAATCATCTAGAATCACTAGTTTCCTTTGCTCTTTCCTCTGTGACCAAATTCATGCAATTCCACTGAGTGTATCGTAATTGACAAGGTTTTAGAGGCTATGTTTATGAGATTTGAAGTATCAGGAAACAGACATTATTTGTAATGAAAAATCTAATTCCTTATATTTCTTTTTTTAACCATACTTTTTTATTACTTTTGAAAATATCTTTCAAAATCTACACTCCAAGGATATAGGCAGCAAAGCTCTAAAGCATGCATTCAGCTTCAAGCACGTAAATATTACAGCTAGAAGCAATAGCATTTCTCACACATTTTGACTATGCACATGGCTAGCTTAGACGGGGACTCACAGTAAGTCATCTACAGGAGACCTGTTTTGTTGTTATGGGAATGACCTCACTCCTACTCAAATGCTCATAAGCGAATACTGAGGTTTTGTGGACTCTTTCACCCTCCCTCTTTTATAATTTAACAGTCATAAACCTTTCTGTGGTCCATCACAGAATCACAGAATGATTGAAGTGGTGTGGGACCTGTGGAGACCATCTAGTTCAATGCCCTGCTTAAGCAGAATCACCTAAAGCAGATTGCCCAGAGCTGTGTCCAGCCAGGTTCTGAGCATCTCCAAGGATGGAGACTACACAGCCTCTCTGAGTAACCTATGCTAGTGTTTGACCACTCTCATGGTGAAATGTTTTTTCCTTCTATTTAAATAGAGTCCCTTGTATTTCAGTTTGTGTTTATTGCATTATCTTCTGCCAGCGGGCAACACTGAGAAGAGCATGGCTTCTTCATTCTCTCTGTTCAAATATTTGTACACATTGATGAGTACCTCTGTGAGCATTGTCTCCTCCAGACTGAACAGTCCCAGCTCTTTCATCCATTCTTCATAGGAGAGATGCTCCTGTCGCTTAGGCACCTTAGTAGCCCTTTACTGGACTCTTTCCTGTAGCTCCCTATCTCTCTTGTAGTGGGGAACTCAGAACTGAACCCAGCACTCCAGATATCTCTCACTAGTGCTAAACAGAGAGAATCACCTCCCTCAACCTGCTGGCAATGCTCTTCCTAATGCCTCACAGGATGTTGTTGGCCTTCTTACCTGCAAGGGCACATTGTTGGCTCATGTTCAACTTGGTGTCCACCAGGACCTCCAGTTCCCTTTCTGTGATGCTGTTTTCCATCTGGTGGCCTCCAGCATGTGCTGGTATCTGCAGCTATTCCTCTCTACAGGCAGGACTTTACACTTCCTCTTGCTGAACTTCATGAGATTCCTCCCACCCCACTTCTTCAGCCTATGTCCCTCTATATGGCAGTACACCTATCTGGCAGTTTTGTGTCATCTGCCAGCTCCCTGTGTGTGTACTCTGTCCCATCTCCAGGTCATTCATGAAGATGTTGAACAGTACTGATCCCAGTATCAACCCCTTGGGTACACCACTAACAACATTACTGTAACATTGTACTTAGGATTCACAAATGTTTTCTCATCCACATCTTAGGCTCATGGCTGATTTGCTTTTGGAATTTGGGCAGCTGAAGCTAATCAATTTAAAACTATCTAAGTATCTTCTAAGTATATAACTCACCAGCTAATTTGGGTATACTTTATCACATGGCCCTTTTGTACCAGATGCAATCCTCAAATCTGTTTTGTGGTTGAATACAGAGAGTATGACCAAGGATACTGCCAGGATTTTACATGAAAAGGCATACCAGTGCATAGCTTCATTTTATTATATAAATCTAACAGTAGTCAGAAAGGAATGAGCTCCATAATGAATACAGGAGAAAATTCTGGCTCTAGTAGACTATGTGTAAACCTGTAAGAATGTGGGTAAGGATGGTTTCAGTAAAACAAAAATTATATAAGATATTGCATTAACCCTGCTTTTTCTCATGTACTGCTGCAGGTGAAGATATTGACAGCACCCAGGATTCTGAGCAGATGAAAAGGTTTTGTGTTCCTAGGTAATAGCTTGGGAGAAACTTGAATCAATACCGAGCACTCCAAAAGCAGTTTGTCTCTACTTAACACATAGAGCTGCATCGCTGAGCAGCAATACTGCTGACCAGCTGAGCCGCTTGTGTTCAGAATAACAGGGCCAGTTAGTTTAAACTGGAATCTCTGGGCGTTAGTGTAGTAGTTGTATTAAAAGACAAATTACACTCCTTGACTCCCATGCGTTGATTAGTTAAAAAAAAAAATCCAGGAAATAATCTAGGTTTAATTCTGTAGCCAGTTAACAACTTTTCTCTCTCCTTCTTCCAAAAGCATCAGGCTTTCAGCTACTACTTTAGACATGCTTGTTTATGACCTCTAATTTCTCTGTACAATGGATTTACTGTGATGGTAATTCTTGAGCTTCACTACAAGGCTCAAAATGGAGGAAGAATATCCATTAGGAGAGATGCACACAGAGCCATTATTTTGAATTTTGCCAAGTAAATCACTCAGGCTGATATTAGTAGTGAGTACAAGTTGTACTGAATAAGCTGGATGCTGATGTCGAAAGTTCTGTGGATGAATCAGTGACAAGAGGTGTCCCATAGGGGTCTGTATTGGGACCAGTGCTATTTAACATCTTCATCAATGACACAGTGGGATTGAGTGCACTCCAACAAGTTTGTAGATGATACCAAGCTGAGTGGTGTGGTTGAGATGCCTGAGGGACAGGATGCCATCCAGAGAGACCTGGACAAGCTCAAAAAGTAGGCCCATATGAACCTCATGATGTTCAATAAGACCAAGTGCAAGGTCCTACACCTGGGTTGTGACAAAATGATCAGAGACCTGGAACACCT
>VYZX01029051.1:1002-34205 GCA_013401335.1 Brachypteracias leptosomus | reverse complement strand
GTGAGGAAGAAACAAGATAACTGGTATCACTATTATTATTAGTTACAAAAAATTCCTCTTTGGTCATAATTAGTACTTCAATATACATCTGGTATATGCATGTCTTTCAAAACGAGAATAATTTAGCCCTTTAATAAAACCCCTACGTGTTCTCAGATTCCTGACAGGGCTCAGGGGAAAATGAAAAATAATATTTTGGTTTGAAACTAAGAAGAAAACAACTCTCAAATCTTATTCAGAAGCTTGAATTTGATTCTGCATTGTTTACTCTGACCTCATCTGTTGTCCCATCTAGGTACATTAATTAGTCTTTTGAATTATTTGAAAAGATGTGACAGGTTCAAAACAAAAATTGACCTCTTTGCAGAATGCCTAATTTAATTAACAGAAGTTAAACTATCAAAAAGAGCAAGTGTCCACTGTAATTTCCAAATCTTCTTTGGTCTGTTCTGAAATATTTGTGAAATATAAAAATATGAAGCTTTCCATGACAAATGAGGAGGCTTTTCCAGTGCACTTTTCACTCCTAGGTATACAAAAGAAATATAAGCTAGCACTACAACAGCTAAATTGCAATCAAGAATAAAATCTAGAGACAGTGCTATGCGAGCAAGTTAGAGTTCTAAGTTTATTAAAANATTTGCAGTACTCTGCAAGCATACTTCATTTGTTAAGGGAATCTAATTCCCATTAATACCATGCATACGCACGTATCACCTCAAAGTATTTTCACTTGGGTACACCTGCTTCTGACTTACACTGCTACCCTGACTTTAAAGAGCAATTTGAAAGGGGTCAGTAGACACTGGACAGCAGCCTGTGAAGTCAAAAGCATATGGTAACTCTTCCAATAATATTGGACAGACTACTGAATGTTAGAAAAGGTGTGTGCTTTAACCCTAGCTGTAGTCTTGATACTATACTTCACAAGTGCCTACTCAGAAAGATTTCTTTCTGGCAAGTACTAAAATCACAAATGATAATAATCCACTTTGCTGTATTTTTAGATCTGAGCTTTCATAAACTTTTTTTTTTTTTTCCCAGCCCCATATTAATGCTATTTAAATTGTCTGGATTTCTCTTGCTGCTTATTACCAAGTCAATGTCAAAGACGGGTAATGCAATTTAACAGTAATTGCCCTCAGCTGGAATCAGATCTCAGGCACAATACATGATAGTTATTACACATATCATCCTCAAATTTGTCTTTCACACCAGAACTATACTTTTGTTCTAATGAGGGTTAAAAGCTAGCAGAGGACAATAGAAAAAAAATAAAAGAATTTGTCATTTCAGTAACGAATGGAATAGCGTCATGTCTCTTGTAGAAGCATTTATGCACACTTTTTAGTGGTTCCACTGTGCCTTGCTTTGATGTCAAGAAACAGTATATATTGAACTAATGAATTTTAGATGGTGATTTAAGGCAGTATAATGTAGAAATAAAGCTATGTCTCCACCACGTTTCTACCGCTTCTGTCGAGTTTGGGTGTCACTTGACTTATGGTGTATACCACAAGGAAACTGAATAGCAAGCTACATGACATTAAACAATATGTAAAAGTATTATGGCAAACATTATTACATTATCAACTGATGCACTATATTTGTGCATTTTTGTTACCTGAGATTGTGCTCTGTGCTGAGAGGGAGGAAAAGAAGGAAGTGGAATTTAGGTTCACAGTTCCACTAAAGTCAGTAGCAGAAATACCAATAGCTGCAGGCTTTCCTTTCAGGACATACTATGTTTTGCCACACAGAGAAAGAACTACTTTTGCCAGCCTTCTGAATTTAAATTTGTCTCAGGAAAAGAATATCTATTAAATCTTTCTGTACCTTAGAGAAGCAAGTGGCAAACAGATCTATTTGGCATCTAAGGTTAATCACCATGCCACTAAAGAACACAGGAACCTAAGAACTGCCAGACCAGATCAAAATAATGTATTTTCTGAACTCATTTCTTATTCAAGTGTATTCAAAGGATCCTGTGAAAAAGCTCACATATAAGCAAATGCAGTAAATGCAGAAGTCTTCCAAGGCGTTGTCCTTAGCCTTCAACTAGTCATTGGCTTACAGAATTGGTTTTTTGGAGAAATTTTTCATTTCCCTTTTTATTTTTCATTGAAGTACCACTTAAACTTCATTAGAACAAAGAACTAAAACATCCAACCTCAAGCCCATAGCACTTGTTTCAGGGTTTGCTCTTTAATATGCACTTGAGGAAACATTAGATGCATATATTTCTTAGATAATTTGTGGAAAATAAGTGTTGAGAAAGTGTCTACCAGCCTGTTCAATACATATGTACAACATGTGCTGCTTCATCTCGTCAGTATGAGATTGGAACTAAATTTTTGTCTACTTCTATTAAATACTGTACATCATCCATAGTCTGGAAACCTGTCAAGGAAATGTCATTTATCAGGTTAACATTTTCACAGTCATGTCTCCATGTTCCTGTACTAACATTGTGACTAAATTCCTAAACCAAGATCAACATATGTATCAACAGTTTTTGCTTTATGACTGTCTTAATTTTACATGCATATAGGTAAAAGTTATGCATAAAAATAGCACTTACAGATTTGACTCAAGGTTAATTTAGCTTTCGTCAGGCATAATCCTATTGGAAACACATTTCCTCATATAAATTTACATCTCTGCACTTAACACAGTTTTGACAGTTTAATGAAAGTACTGGTGCTACAACTGAGGAGCACTTTTAGTGTGTCACATCAACACTTTTACATTTCCTTTGAACTGGAAAAAATCTTGCACCAAAGTAATGTCTAGCACTGAACTTTTCAGTCTAGACCATAGCTCATTACTTTGTACAAAGACTCCTGGGTTTGTAATGAGAATTCATGTGCTCCCTACCCGTCAGCTAAAAGAGGAAAAATAATTACCTTTGATGTGTACATACTGGTCAATAAATCTGCTTCTAACGCTTTCATTTCCTCTTCTGAATCTGGGAATAAACCAGAAACATATGTTTATTATTTCTTCATAAATCATAGGCATTTCAATTCAGCATGCAGAATTTAGATATATCAATGAATTCTGAAAAACAAGCAAAAATCAAACAACTTAGATAAAAACATACCACAGAGAACCAGAGGGACTGTGAGAAGTCTTCAGGTAACAGTAGCATTATGTTAAAATGGATACTTACTACCTTTTTAAAGCATGATCAAGCTTACAAAAGTGAATGAAGTGATTCGTTAATCTCAGTTCACTGTAGACAGGCTCACTAATCTGCAGCCCTTTCAGTCAACAAAACTGCTGCTATATTCTTCATTCAAAATCATCTCTACTTACTTTACAAGAAGACTTCGGAGATTTATTTTCAAAGAACACTTGTTTAAGTAGCAACTAAGCATTTAGGGGAATGGCAGTTATGACTGCATGACAAGATTTAGTCTTGATTATTCTTGGTTAAATTAATAATATTTTTCTAAAATATGAGGGAATTGAGCTAGACCAGTTTGTGATACAAACACTTGATAAAGTATGTACCAAAAGAAAGTATTCCGACTGCAAGACAGGATTTTCTTTACTAATTTAGTTGGCCTTTGATAGCTCAGTAGACTTAGTGAATAGGGTAAAAAATGTCGTAGAAAGAGAAAACAGCCATAAACTTCCCTGCTTTGTGCTGTAGAGAATCACAAGGAACATCTGGTGCCTTGAAAATGTAGTAGCAATCACAACTTGAAGATGAGATATATACAGAAATCAATTAAGTCTTCAGGTGAAATAGAGTTCCACATGGCTTTTAGCTTTCCTACAATACCAGCAGTCCAAAGCCAAACAATATGCTTACTTATATTTAAAACCAAACTAAACCAAAATATATTCCATATTCACATAAGTCATATCTCACTTTCATTAAAATGATCAATGCTGTTGGCATGTAACACCCTACCAGAGAATCTGTGGATTCTGCCTATGCCTTCACTTCAGGGATTATCACCACATTGTGTCACTCCCTTTCACAGAACATGAGACTGTAAGGGACATATTATACAAATATGTGCTTACCTGTCATAGATTTCCTGTAGCACAACCATTATAATGCTCTTAAAAATCAATCATGTTCCATCTTAATAACAAATTGTCACCACAACCACCACTGTGTTTCTTCTTTGGAATTCTTCCAATCAATGGCTATTCAACTTCTTATTTCAAGCCTAATTTATTTCTAATTGCAAATTTATTAATGGCTTGTATATAACTTCCTTCACTATAAATGAAGCATTTCTGTAGCAATATTTACCCAACTCATGTATTTTTTGATACACAGCCCTTCCCAGCTTAGATTTTTAGGATGCGTTTGCACAGTGATTAGCAAACAAACATAAGATCACTATGACTTTTGTACATAAAAAATTCCCATAAATACTTCACTGAAAGGCTATACGCAGATCTATTAGAGTCTCATCTATTCTCCTCTCTTGTAATAGTTTTGTATTCCCCAGCTCAACAGAGTGGCCCTCCTCTGTGTCTGATGGGATCTCAAGACAGCATAGTGTAGTATTAGTTTGAATCAGAAGCCTCAGTACTTAACTAAATTAATGCTTACCACTAGCTACAGGAAATAGCTCTCTTACACATTTTTTTTATTTTGTTTGTCTTTAGTGGCTGAAGAACTTCAGTATCTCATAAAAAAAAAAAAAAAAGTAGGGTAATATGACCAAGTCTTTTATCTCCTCAAACATTTCCAGCAGCTGTACTTCTGTTAAAAGCTCTTAATAGGAACCTCTATCATCTCCTAAGCTATTGCATTTCATACTGTTGCACTGTTTCTTGTTTCTATTATTCAGATCATCCAAAACTTCCATGTGTTATGCCAGTCTTCCTCTGTAGTGATGCTCCTGTTCACCTTTGCATTGCCAACACACCACATTCATTCATTCTTACTTTTTGAAGAGAAGTTGTTATTGAAAATATTAAATAAGACTGGTTTGTAGATCAGTGTTACAGCAAGTCATCAGCAACTAATCTCCAACCTAATGCCTTTCAGCCCTTTCAGCACTGCTTGTTTTCTGTGCTACCTAATCTCTTAACTGCTTTACCATTAGCCAAAGTTCTGCTGGTAGCACAAGATCACCTCAGCTGAATCTCAACTAATGACAGTAGCAGCTCCTGTGAATGGATGAGCAGCACACATGTGACAGCATCATGATTTGTGGTGTCCTGGGTCATACAGGACAATCAAAGGATTTGTGTCTGGTTAGCACCTGGGGTTTGTATTCTACAGAGGATGGAAGATTGCTTCCACACCATCAAGGTTGGAAAACAGCTGCAGACATGGAAGACAGGTAGGTATTAAGAAACATTTTGATTGATAAAACAAGTCTGGAGGACATTATTTAGGATGCTGATCAAGATTCCTTGAATGAAGAATACAGCAAGGCTTGGAGGAAGAGAAGGGAGGATGTCCAGGTAATTCAGGAGTGAAAGAGACTGGTGAGGAGTAAAAGCATAAAAAAGCGGACTCTCAGAGAGCAATGTATAAATTCTGATTGCACATTATTGTTCAAATCAGAGGGAAATTCACACAATTTGATAGCATCTTGATTCACTTCTTATTGGCAAGAAATATAATTTATATTTATATATTCATATTCTACAGGAATTGCTACATTCTACAGGTACACACTTTCCCCTGAGGGTAAAAATTTCAAAAGAAAATTAAAATGAATCATTTTTTTTATGGCATAACTGTTCACATTAGTTAAAAATGATTTGGCTCCTCCACACAACCTTCTCCATGGTGTTTCTCATGTAAATATAATTTCAAATTTTCCAAGCAAATAAACCATCATATCAGTTACACATACAATTTTGTTTCTGAGTTTTTTTATGTTTTAATTTCCATGCAAGTTTTTTACTGTAGTAGGCTTTTATTCAGGCTCTACAAACAGCTGAGTTTGAAACTTCCTCATTGAAAATACTAGTCAAGTATTTGTTTAAAAAGCTTCAAAAATATGAGGAGAAAATAATAAATATTAAGCTTTGTCAGTAAGATCAGCAGTTCTCTATAATATATAGAATGATTAAATTTAAACTGTGATAAAATGCAGTTATTACATGTTACATTTTTCTCCTGCAGGGGAATATAAACTGGAAACTTTCAAGTAAGATAAGAATTAGGAATTCTGAGTCCTCCTGAATACTGAAGCTGAGAAATGAAGCTGCTTGTAAATTTAGTCTTTACATTTTGTGGAGTTAAAAATTAATTTGCAAGTTAGTTAAGATTGAATTTTGAAGCCTATTCTGCTTCATGTCTGTGTGTGTACACCTGTTTAATCTCCACCATACCTATTTTTGGTCATAAACTTGTGGCATAAGTGACACACACTTACCTGTGTCATTTTCCAAAGAAGCAAGCAATGCATTTCAATATATGGTCCTATTTTACTAGGTTTCTAAAGCAACTTCTCTTGGAGTAGAAATGCACTTACATTAACCTTCCTACTGTGCAATCTACATTCGATTAAGCGTTTTTCGTCATTATTTCAGATCAGTTGTTAGTAATTTTTTCCCCAGAATACTAAAATTGTATTTCTGTCACAAAAAAGTGACTAAAATACATATACATGCATGTTGATTTGAATTACGGCAGCTATTCATATGAGTTGCAGAATTACAATTTCTGTAATACTTTTGAAATAGATGGTATTCCATAAATCACAAAAGAGGCAGCATAATCAAGCAGATGGTCTACACCGATTTATATTTCTAATGACTAGTCTACGCTAACTGCCATGGTATGGATGCTGTGGAGAATATATGGAGAGAGTTATGGGAGTGATATGAAAAAGGATGCTGGCCAGAGCCCGTTATCAGGGCCAGCTCCTTGGCACCCGCTGCGTGTAACCGCGTAGCTCGAAGCGGTTTCACCTCCTTTCTTTAGGTCCCCCTCCAGGCTACGAGAGTGGCTCCGTGCCCAAAGCTCAGGGAGATTTCGGGGGACGCCGGCAGTGTCAAGCCCGCTTTGCGGGGGCGCGCCCGGGCGGGGGGCATCGCGGGGCGCCGGCGGGGGCTTACCTGAGCAGAGGCTGCAGGAGGCCAAGGCCAGCAGCACCAAGCACACCAGCTGGGCTCTCATCCTTGCCGCGCCGCCCTCTAGAAAGTAAAGTCCATAAATCCTGGGGAGAGACCGAGAGAAAGACAGACAGACAGACAGACAGACAGAGCCCCGCCGCTCCGCGCCCTCAGCACGCACGCTGGCGGGAGGCTGCAGGCACCAGATGGGGGACCCGGACCCTTCCCCAACTATATAAGCCGCGGGGTGATGTCACGGCAGTGCCGCCATCGCCTCCTGANGGCTCGCAGCGAACCCCCCGCACCCCCCGCCGCGGGGCGCGGACGGAACGGGTTTTTCCCGAAAGCGGACTGACATCTGAGCTGGAAAAGCTCCGAAAGAACTATTCTATTATTACTATTACTGGGAAAAAGAAATTAAAAGAGCGGTTGCTCGGACCCCTGGCGAGTGCCGCGCGCTGGGCCGGGGGCGGGAAGCGGGCGCGGCTGAGCCGCTCCCCGTGCAGTCGCCGCCTGATGCGCTTTGTCCATCCTCTGATTTACCTTTCCCTACAGCGAAGGAAAAAACGGGAGAACTGTACACCGGTCACGGGCAGAGGTGTGACACCGGGCAGGGACAGGGGTGTTAAACCAGGGGTTGTGGGACATCGGGCATGGGCAGGGGTGTTACATAGGGCACGGGCAGCAGGAAAAGAAAAAAAAAAAAAAAAAAGTAGTGTGTGCGAGAGAGAGATGGAGAAAGATAACGGGAAAGTCGCTTGAGAGATTTTTCATAGATGCGCAAAAAATTCTGATAACCCAACACGGCGAGACTTCCTATTACTTCTGAAGACTACTTGCCATAAGGGCAGCAGCTGTGGTTTCAAGGGAACAGAGTGAGCACGTCTGTCATGCACATTTCTCTTAAGACGTGCTTTCCCCGATTGATTTTTACAATAGGTGTCTTTCCTCAACGACCACCAGCCTCACAGGCTCAGTGACCAGCATCCAGAGCTCAAGCCCCAGTAGCACACCAAGGGGACTCGCGATGGGAGGCAGCACGGCGGCGGAGCGGGCGCGCACTGCCCCTGGAGCGGGAGCGGTGGCCGCGGGAGGCTGCGGAGGGGGGACGAGCGGGATGCGGGGTTACCCCGCTCTTCATCGCACACCCTGGCCCTCCCTGCGTACAAAGGAGACGGTATCTGTTCCGGGCTCTCCTTCTGCCATCTAAATCAGCCTCTGAGCCGTAAAAGTCAAGGAAATTACCCGAAGTGGAGGGTAAGGCAGAGTCATCTTTATCGTATGAGTATATAAATGTAAAGCTGAAGACTGGCATCAGCCTCCGCCGCGCTACTGCTTGTACCGTGATTTTTTCTGAGATACAGACAAATGCTCCATCTGTTGAACGCAGATACTACAATGCGGAACATTTTGATCTCTGAATACATTAAAGGGCAGATACACGTGCCACACATAGCAGGAACTGGCTCCGGGAACGGTAGATTCTGCTAGCCTGGATGTTCTCACTGCAGAAAGTTTCCTTTAAAATCCAAAAGCAGTGACGGGTGCTGCCTTCTGCCCGTACCCTCTGTGCCCATCTATGCGACTGAATAGATGCTGTAGAAACAGAAAATACACAGACTTTTCAAAATCCTACCACAAGGAACACCTGGTGAGAAAAATGATCTGAATTCCTTCTTCCCTGGATCAACTTTTGCAGCACAACAAAAATTAAATTTGAATGTTGTTTTGGTTTATGGCCAAATAAATATATACAGAAATAAAGTTGAGTGCATACCGGTGGTATCAGCGGTTTTAAGAACGTGGATTTTTGCGTGCGGTTGGGAAAACATCATTCTGCCCTACTAAGAGAGAATTTTAAAACAAACAAACAACCCCCTCAAAACACATTGATCACATTGTAAGGGCTGTGATATTTTGCCAGAAAGTTTCAGCTATTGCTCATCTACCTTAGCACGGAGGTTAGATTAGATAGCCACTCACACTCCCCTCCAGTCCTATTTTCTATTATTTCCATGATATAGAAAGACCAGTCTGCAGCTGATTTTGCTCTGTGGGTGTTCTGCAGTTCAGAAAGCTCTATGAATGAGAATCATATTTCATATATATTTCCTAGTGCCTACTCTCTGCCACAGATTTCTTCAATAGTGTAATTGCACATATTCTTATGTAACCTGAACTTGTAGGAATGAAGTTTTATTTTTTCCTCAGGAAGACAGTAATTGCAATTTTTCCTGACATTAAAATCTGTGATCACTTAATTGTTGCCTTTTATTTTTTATGCTGAGATACTAATTATTAGTGATTTCGAGAGGATGTTGCATGGTACATCATGGGCCATAATCTTTTTTGTCATCGTTTTGTTTCTATCTTTTTTTTTTTTTCCCTGGAAAATGACAAGGGAGAAACCTCAGTGTTAAAAGTCTTCTTTGTTTTCTTATCACATTGAATGTTCTTGACATATTACCTTCAAGTCCTCCGGATCAGGCACAATCGAACTTAGACAATTTTTTTTTTCTCGGTAGAACTGAACTGCCTTCTGTTTCACAGATGCTCCTTTACTTACCTTTTTTACCTCTTTCCTACACTTGTAGCGTCTACTGCTCCATTAAAAATTGCATACTAGGAATTTTAACCCTTTCAAAAAACTCTAAATCACCTTGACTTCCTCAAGTCATCTTCATATCACATTTCTCCTAATGAGAAATGTACTCCAGAGATTTTATAAGAAAAAAACTCCTCTTTGCAGATCTCTCTCTCTTTCTCTCCCTCCTACTTTTTATATATTCCTCAGCTAATGAAAAAAGTTACAATTATTCATTAGTGTCAGTCAGCTTGGGAAATTCAGTTTGTCTTTACTTGCCCTCAACATGTGATTTAAACAGCCTGTCCAGGCCTATAAATCAGCTCCCTTCACAACTGTGAGGCATCTGAAGATAATAAAACAATCAGGCAAATGGCAGATTCATGAAAGCATAGATACATGAACCTCTATTTACTTTGTCGCGGTAACATAAAACTAGCATCATAACATATGGATGACAGCAAGCACAAAAACTGTAATCATCAAACAGAAGGAGAAAGCCATTCTGCTAATGATCCTGCAGTAGAAGGTACTGGAGACTATAATAAGGAACAGTCGATGTTCCAGTTAGCAGTCTTATGCCTTGGGAACACAAATAAACACAGTGAGAATGAATGTAAGGCAATTCAAGATGTTCAATTGTGTCATTAAATATATTAATGTTTGAGAAAAAAAACCCAACAGATTTTTTAATTTAGTTTTTTTAATGTTTTTAGCCAAACCTTGTGATAGTTATAGAAGTGTGGAAACTAGAAGAGTAATCATTCTGGAGGTGGCCAGAAAGGCAAAATTTCATACAGCAAACTGGCTCAAGATGCTCTGTCATAATCTCAAATTTTAATTTAGTTGTGGTGAATAAACTGCTTTACACCTACAACAGCTTGGCTATCAGCAGTTTAGATTTATATGCTGGGAAGAAAACTGGTGACTAATTTCTATCATGTCAAGTCAAGGAACAATAACCTCAAGCAAAGCAGCAGGACAGACAGGAAAGGGTATTCAGACCACATTTAAAGCATGAAGTGTACTCAGAGACTGCAGCTGAATTTTCCAAGCATTGGGAGTTCTCAACATCTCTCTCTCTGAGCTTAAAATAGATCTAGAATTTTTGTTCTATTTGGTCAGGACAGTGATGCCCCAAAATTGTGTACTCACCTTTGCTGTAGAGGATATCAGAAAAAAAAAAAGTAAAAAGAAGATGATGCTTAGCATGCTGGATCATTCCTAAGTAAAACATTAAGCATCCTCTTTACTTCAAACCCTATCTCATTTAGCCATTCTGTGACTCGATTTTCTAGATTTGTGAGGTTGTGTATTTTAAGGAAACCTTGAGGAGTCAATGAATAATATTCAAGAACTGACTGCCGTAGAAAAAACCCAAGCACATTAGCAACTACATTATTAACTGAAATATTTCTTAATATGCAGCAAATCCATGCCTCCTTTTATAAGGAGCTGCAAATGATCAGAAGCTTCTTGGACATCTGATGAACTATTTCTTTATCTTTTAAAGTTCTGGAATCTGAAACTGTGAAAGTGGCATTCTGTGTAGCCTCTACATATGAGGTCGACATGCATGCCAGAGCTTTTTTTCTTGATGCTTTGGTGTTTCAAAGAGTAACAACATCTCCATACCCCAGGAGATCATGATTCTTAAATCACAGAAAATGTTAAAGTATCATCTCAACAGGATGATCTGAAGTATCATTTCTTCTTTCGGATTCAATTTTTCTTTCCCATTAAAGCTCAGCCATTACATTTTCATGACTTTGAGATTCTCTAACCCTTCTCATGAGAAAACATTCCATATTTCCATTACTATAAAGCAAATACAGCATGTATGCACCTACACGCCTACAGTTAAAACCATTAAAAATGTGAAACTTTTGGTCATATATACATGTAACCATTTAGAAATAGTTTAGGAAAAGTAGTTTTGTATAAAAAGTGCCATAAGAAAACAATCTTCTCTCCTACTCCTAATTTCCATTTCCTTTTTTTTTCTTTTTCTTTGACTAGAATCCTATCTGAGAAAGCAAACACTGCAGTTAGAAATGCCACCACAGTGTGTCATGGGAGTTATGCTTTGGGCACCTCCTCCTTACTTTCACCTCTCAGCAAAGCACTCCCAGGCCAAACTGCCTCTTTCTCATTTCTCTGATTACACATTTTCCCCAAACACCTAAGTTAATCAATTTTTTCATTTATCTCCAGTGAGCTATGAATATTTTAATTTAAGTTTTGGGATATAATATATATAATGGACATGGGTGAAAAGTCTGATATAACTTTCTTGAAGATTGCATATTCATGTCATCCACTGTTCACCAGAGTGATCATACTTTGAAATTCTGTGTTAAATAGATGAAATACTTACAAGATGCAAATTATTGTTTTAATAGTGTTACTGTTGGACTGATCGGATAACAATGATTATCTACAATTCCTGAAAGAGTAAAATTAAATTGATCTGAATGCAGAGGAGTGACTCTCTTTCTCATGATATTCAGTTTTTGCCTGCAATTATTCTTCATTTTTCCCTGGAACATGGTAACTGAAGACATGCAGCATGCACTGCTATATTATATTGGTTTAGTTATGTCAAATAAGTAGGGATTGGACTCCACACTGAAATTCTTGAAATCATTCTATTTTTAGTCTTTCCTGCCACCTTAGCAAATTTCTTAAATAATCATGCTGTTTCCTTGTACTTAAGGGACAATTTCACTTTAAGTAGTTTTTTTAGAATCACAGAGCCATTAAAAGATTTTGAGTTAAAAATACTGAGGAATATTTCTTCTGTGCATAGTAGATCAGTGAGACTATGCTGAGACCTTCATCTTGGTCAGATACAAGTTCTTCACCAGGATTCATTAAGAGGTTTCCTAAAAAAACAGTAGCCTCTTCTCTCTTTTGTTTTGTTTTTTTTAATAGAAAGGAACCTCAAGAGTCATGGACAGTCTTCCACAGTCCTACAACATAAAAAAAGACTAAGAATCACAGCCTCATTTCATAGAAGTGTTTCCATTATTCAATCTGTTAGTTATTTTTGCCTTCTTCAGAACATTTCATTAAGGAAGGCAGAAGCACTAGTTTTACATTTATTCTTCATATACAAGATGTTTTGCTTGACCATTTATGAGTAGACCATT
This sequence comes from Brachypteracias leptosomus, assembly GCA_013401335.1. Taxonomy (NCBI): domain Eukaryota; kingdom Metazoa; phylum Chordata; class Aves; order Coraciiformes; family Brachypteraciidae; genus Brachypteracias; species Brachypteracias leptosomus. The sequence continues at coordinate 21,422 of VYZX01029051.1, read as the reverse complement.
TTAAAATCATTGTTGAATCTGATTGGTTTTTATGTAGGAGTAATCCTAAGAAGAGAAATATGAATTCAGAGAGCTGTGGTTTCAGTGCCGTGCCAGCATGCACATTCCAAATATACACCCCTTCTGTAACTTCCAGTCTTTTTACCTATGAGGGATGGAAAGCACCTATGTAATTTGCACATCTGTGATCTGAAATTTGCATGCGTAGCATTTAAGAAATTCCTTGGAGATTGAAAAGCAGACATTGCAATAAAGACAAAGTGGTAATAAGAATACATGTTACAACAGCAAACACAGGCAACCAATCATTTACAATGTAAGCAAAAACATAACTGACAAAGAAAGTAAGCACTCTTTCTGAAAAATAAAATAATGGTTTGCATCTGAAGAATATTTTGCATTTGCATAACACCTTTAAATTCCAGTGCTTTACAAACATCAATTGAGTATAGCCATGTTTAAACTAGAATACAGCTTATAAATATACGCTGCTCTGAAAAAAAAAAAGAAGTTTGTCATCTGTGGCAGCCTATACCAGTCTTACTTTTATGGTAATCACAGGCTTATCACAGGGAATACTGAAAAGCTGCAGTCTTTACCTCTATCCCTTATCAAAACCATCCAGAGCAGTGCATCCTTCTGGACAGTTGTCATGAAAATAGCTCCACATCTGTGATCACCATCGATATCATAATGGCATCCAGCCCTTCTCCCCCCTCTCTCTCTCTCCCCACTCAACAGGAATATGTTAGACTAGCAAGAAAACAGTTGTGCTGTTATAACTGCAGGTAAACTAGGGGATTCAGCAAGCACAGAGTGTTCACACCCCAGATTTAAATGGTGATGTCAGCCATGCCTTGCACTGTAGACATGATCTCAGCCTTAAACCACCCCCCTGGTGCATTGATTTGTGCTACTGGAGCCATTTTTAATTGAGACCCAGAGGGGACTGTTTTCTAATCACTTGATGATGTAGCCCCAATACTGCAAACACCTCCATACATGTCTAATTTTAAGAAGATGAGTAGCATGACTCAAATGCTAAAACTTAAGCTTGTCTGTATCTGTAAATTTCATGTACTTACACTGAGGAACATGAATTTTGATTTAAACAGTGAGACCTGGATTGCAACTCTTGATTTTAGTGAGGTATCTGTGGAATACTTTGGACATCAACTGAAAATATGTTAGCTGTCAAAGACTGCAAGTAGGTTTGAAGAGCTTTATATTTACCTGATACAGCCCTGTAACATTCACATTGTTTATTTAGGCAAAACGGAAATTTTAAAAATCAGGAATAAATATTTAGGGTGATGAGATAAACTTCAGTTTCTTCCTGCTTTGCTCCTCATTGTTCTCAGTCTCTTCTGGATGAACAGATGTTCTAGCTGTATTCATTGGTAACCGGTGAGACAGCTTGATATTTGCTCTTAGGGCTAACAAGTAAAGGATACCTTTGCACAGATGTAGCTGCAGTGGTCTTACTTCATAGGGCCATATCTTTATGAGCAAGCTAAAGCATTGAAAGTGAACCTCTCTGCTCCTATTTCAATGAATATCACCAAAGAGAAAAGGTTTGTTTACACAGACAAGGTCTCTCTGCTAGGTGAACAGCCAGTTAATTCAGAAAGAATAATGTTAGATAGCATCCCTACAGAGCTAAGGGGTGTTAGAAGGTGTGAAGGAATTAAAAAACCTAGCAAGTGTGGCATACTATCTATGGCAGGCTTACATAGGTACAGCAACTATAGGTAGCTCCTACTCCCTACAGTCTAAAGCCACAGAAGAAGGCTGTCAATACTGGACCAGTGCCTCAGTTAAAGTGACAGATGCATTTGACTTTCTTTATGGGGTTTCAGATATTCAACTCTTATTTATCTTCATATTTGAAGTGCTGAGCTTGTGCTTTTGTGTATAAAATTAAATGGCAGCAGTTTCTTGTCAGCTCATATCCTTTGTGGTTATGTAGTCGACTGTATACTAGTCCCAGTCATAGCTTTATGCACCCAATGAGCTAGATCTATTTTGAGTAAAGCCTTCAAGCCATCACACAGGCCTGCACAGTCAGCCATAGTCACAGTCAGGGGCTGACTGTCTTTTATCTAATGCTACATCTTCTAGCACAAGGGAGCTAGGCTTAAATAGTTAAAAGTATCCATGCATATTAAAATCAGTGGGAGTTAATTATCTAAACAACTTTGTGGATTTGTACTGAGGCAATGCTAAGTCAAAAGCCTCTATACCTTTTTATTAGATAACTATACTTCCTTTATACTGCTTCAGGAATTAGGATACTAGCAGCCAGCGGGATGGGGAAGAAACCAGTGGACTATGTTCTTTTTATCCTCTAGAGTTTAGATGCCTGGGCCTCAGGCAATTTTCTTGCTGAAATAATAATTAACAAATTAGTTGGGAAAAGCATATATGCCTGACCAAGAGGTACTAAAGAGTTTCACAGGAACAATTGCTTATAAGGAGTCAAGTCTTCTCATTGTGAAGAGTTATACCCCACTTGAATATCTTCAGGAAAAGATGTATGCCTCGACACACGTATCTCTGCTATGTAAACCATGTCATCCTGATGCTTCTTTCTGGTCTGTCAGATGCAAGCATGCATCCCACATGGCTTTCTGCCCTTTGAAAATCTTCCTGATATTAGCCAGTCTGGAATGCCATCACTGGCATTTCTGTCAGAAACATTCAAGCATGTAAAATCCTAGTAAACCTTTCATTAGAGACCTATGTTTCTTATTGGAACTAATGTTAAACCTGTGAAAGAAAAAATGTGTCTTGGATGTCTGAAGGACTCAGTTTTGATTGTGTATTTAGATTTGAAAGAGACAAAGACACTAGAAAATGCAATATAAAATATTCTGCCCCATCTGGAGAGTAAGCTTAATAGAGTGATTTTTTTTTTTTTTTTTCTCCTGTGTCTCAAATTGGTTCTATTTGAATTGTTTTATTCTGAAGTTAACACCAGGTTTATTCCTAAGTTAATGTTCTGTGAAATAAATCTGCTTTCCAGCTAGGATGAAAGCAAGAAATTGTTTTGTATATGAATTACTGAACAGTCTCAAGAGGTTTTTTTTCTTCTTCTTCTAAAGGAGACAAAATATTTGTGATTCACTGTCCCAGAGATCAGTCTTTCCTAACACATTTGCAGTTGTTCGTTTGTGTGAGAAGGCCTTGATCAGACAAAACTCCCACTTGCTTCAATGTAAAAGCTTCAAAAAAGCACACAGAAATGTGAATTTAATTGTCTCCAGGTATTACATCATATGCAGATTCCTATCCTGCTGATTTTTTTTTTTAATAAGAAATGGAGTGAGAAAAAGATTTAGAAGCTGCTTCAGCCTAGAATTTTCATATGGTGTGTATTAGAAGATTTCTTATTCTTCATGATGCCCTAATTTCCTTTAAAAATAATTCATGAACTGGCAGTGTGCCAGTAGAAGATTATAAAACAGCAGCTTTCTGCCACTGTGGAATTATCTGTGATACTTTCCATGTTTCCCTAGATGAGACAAGATCGGAGTGAGGGGGTATAAACATTTGTTTCTGTCCTTCACAAAAATAGACTGCAGGGATGGAGTTATTCTGCTGTTTAGGTAGGCTTTGGGTATTTTCCATGCATGGCTGGAATCTAGCAAGGAGAGAGGGCCTGTATCTTAACGTGTGTCTGGCCCACATGTGAGCTGACATCTGGAGAAGATCTCTCTGCGCAGGAAGACGAGAACAGGCATGCTGGAAGCATACATCAGGAAAACAATATCAAAGATTTTGGTGTAAAGTTGAAAAGTGATGGCTTAATGGGTGCAGGTACTGACAGGATCTCAGGGACTGGCACTAAAGAAGAACATGAGAACTTCTTTTGTAATGACTGGAGTAGTGCACACCTCCAGGGGGCATTTGTTTCAGATGTTTGTCTCTAAAAGATGTTCTCATTCAGCAGACAAGAGCACACTCAGAGGCTTGTTTCTTTCTGAAAATCATTTTCAGTAGCAAAAGTCAGCTCTTCTAAATAGTGTAAAATCTACTTAAATTACCTGAAAATGAGTTCCTCTTTTGAAATATTAAATAATGGCCTGAAGTTATATTGAACCAATTGATACAGCTCAGTTGAGCAAGAGGCTTCTGAAATACAGACACAAGAAAAATAAAATATTATGTTGTTTATGAGTATATTTGAGGAATCAAACCTGGACATGAGCATGTGAACAGTCTATTGTTAATTCCAATGAGAATGTATCACTCTTAAGAAGTAATTTGAAAGACATCATTCAAAAAAAGAGGCAAACTTTATACGTAGTGCATGAAGACTTACCTTTGAGGCTGCCTGGTGGATACATGGTCCTTGACCTTCTTAAAGCTTATGTGATTAAAATTTGGGTAGGAAGAGAAGAAACAATAATGTTTTTTTCAGTTTGTGGTTTGAAACAATTTGTGCTCCTACTGTGAATCAAGATCTTGAGAGAGTCCTAACTAAACGTAAATCTCAGAAAACCATGAAGTACGAAATTAATAGGCCATTATCATTGCAGACCAAAAGGTACACAATTAATACTCCTTTTCTTAGTCACATAGTGGAGTGCAAAGCACGTCATCATTAATGGAGGTTTAAAGTCAGGGGGATTGTTCTGAGGATATTTCCATAGATTCTTTCTGTATTCCTTTGCTTTCTATGTGTTTAAAAGTTCTCAAATCACTGAAAATAATATTATGAATTGCTTATCTACAAATCATATGCCCATTTTTTTTCATTTAGTGCTGCAAGGACTGCCATTGCTTATCCTCAGACGTAGGCAGCATAAGAATAAGCAGCTTTTCCAGAACATGGGAGTAGGTTATAGTACACTGTACAAATTTAACTTCTGTCTTATGAAAGAAGAAATTGCTGTATAGAAAAAGCTTTATTAAAGATATTTAGATCTCTATATTTGTGTCAGGAAAGTATTTTTGTCAAGTTTTTAGATAAGGAAAATTATTTTCTTTGTGTCTCTTTTCTTCAACTTCTAAACCCTTCCAGTAGTAGGAAGTTTCTTTGGTGTAGTTAGTGTGTTTCCAATGTCACTTCACAATGGATGTAGTTTGAGCTAGGGGTCCTGGAGGTGTGCTCAGATCAGTTTTAAGTTTTGTGATAAATCCTCTACACCAGTTATTGGTGAGCCAGGTATGGCAGCTTGGGACACAGCAGTTCATCTAAACTGCTCTCTGTCTTAAATGCCACAATAGTCAAAGCTGTTACTAAGTCAGGAACTTACACCAAATAATATAACCATATTGTAGCATGCTGCAAAAACTACCATGAAAATTAATTATATATTATAGCAAATGGCCTCAGGTTGCACCAGGGGAAGTTTAGATTGGATATTAGGAGAAAATTCTTCACCAAAATGGTTATCAAGCACTGGAAGAGGCTGCCCAGGGAAGTGGTGGAGTCACAATCTCTGGGGGTATTTAAAAGACATATAGAGGAGGTCCTTAGGGACATGGTTTAGTGGTGGGCTTGGCAGCGTTAGGTTAATGCTAGGTTAATGATTTTTAAGGTCTTTTCCAACTGAAATGATTCTATGTTTCATAAAAGGATTTTTTAAAAAGTCAAGGAGGGTATTAGATAGATCATTTAACCCTGTCTGCTGCTTCCATGATTACTGTGTAAATCTGTAGGAGTTGAGAATTTAGTTCATGTCTCTTGACACATCTTAATCAAAATTTCAGATCGAGGAAAAAGGACCTGCTAGAGAGATGGAGAAAAGACACAAGGAGAGGAGTAATTGTCATGTTACATCCAATCATTAACAGAATAGCTGCTTCACCAGATCATGTCAAATGCCTTGCTGGCATCATATCCTGTCTCTGATAGTGGACATTAGCAGATGTTTAAGGAAGAGTGCAAAAGCAAGGCAAATATGAGATAGTCTTTTTTACTCCCAGCATGAGGTAATCAGCAATTCAAGTATTTTTAGAGCTGAAAGCTTATTTGGACTATTATATTTAATAGTCCTTGTGACAGGCAGAAGAATATTCTTTCATAAACTTTGATGCTTACTTAATTTGCTTCAGCCTCTTTATTGCAGACTGTTCAAGTACCTAACCAACATTTTCACTGCTACGGAATGACTGGGAACACATAAGGGAGGAAAACATTTGAAATTAAGAAAATGTTAAATTCAGTCACAGGACATTGTTTCAGTACCTAACGAAAGCAAGGAGAGAAAGAGATCTGGGACTGGATGAAGAATGTGCTGACTGGGACAGTCATGTGCAGCCAAAGAACTTGACTCTGCATCTGGGAAGTTGCTCCTTCCCTATGCTTAGGAGTACTTTGGACTTGTAGATTACAAAAAAAAAAAGTTCTGTATTGGCAAAATTTAATAAAACTCTGATTACAGGCAGGCAAGCTGCCCGTTTTGTTTACTGCTGCCTTAAAGCACTGGAAAATCCTTACACAGAAGTCCTCTACAGAGTTCACAGCAGCTGAGGTGATGCTACATCTGGACCCAATCTGCAAGTCAAAAGTAACCAGTGAGGTTTGCTGTAGTTAAGGCTATGTCAGAAGATAGTGAGGGGTATGTAGGAAAAGAAAAAGAGATTAGAGAAACAGCTGGACCAAGGTGACAAAAACCCAAGAACCCAATTATTTTTGTGACCTGCATTGGCCATATACTCCATGGTTTGGTCTAATCTCTTCACTCAATCATACTTTTGGTCTCCCTAACATTTGCAGTCAGAGGGCAGTTCTTGTGTGTATTTTAACTTTGCTGTCTGATTCTTTCTTTCAGCAGACCCTTATACCTACACTGTGAGGAATGTTTCATATTTATTCTCTCCATAATACAGATTATTATAGACCTGTTTTATAATAATCAGATATTCATCTTTCTTCAGATTCAAGAATTTTATCTCTCTACTCAATTTCTCCTCACATGTGAAGCTATTCTGTATATTAAAACTCTCCTGCTGTCATTTGCTCCCCCCTCCCACTATATCCTGATTCAGACAGCTTACCTGGGGTATTCAAAATGTAGGCTCAGAATGAAAGTTAACAGTGGCACAATGAGCTTTTCCACTCATTCTGTATTCCTTTCTCATTAATTGTTAACTCTCTTATTTTGTTTGGTTGGTTTTGGTTTTACCAATGTAGAACACTGATCTAAGGCTTTGCATGAATTGTCTCGAATAAATTATGTTTCAGAGATGTGATAGTTAATTTAAAGGTTTATTTAGATTTTCTTCTCATTATATTACTCTGCACTCATCAACATGACCTTCACTTGCCAGTTTATCTTCAGCCACCAGTCTTCTGAGTCCCTTCTGCAAATCTTAAGTTGAGTGGCACAAAGCAACAGTCTCCCTGAAGATGTATCACCCAGTTTCCTGATTTTTAACCAGTTAAAAAGGCAGCAGTGACATTTCCCTCTTACTCTATTGGACCATCTAGTTTAGTGTTTTGTATCCACATACTTGGCTGCACTTAAAGCATAAATATTTTTTATGGTTTAAAATGAGGGAGCCAAGGTATCAGAAGCAGCCTATGTACAGTAATCTAGAGCAAGAAGTGGATGATTTATCTTGTTTGTAAGGTAGCTTTTGCTGCCTCCATTGAGCTGTTCACTCCTGCAGCCAGAATTAAGTTACACAATATGGCTGAGCCAATTCAGCTGCTCAGGGCTGCATAGACAAGATGTCTTCCTCCCACATCTCTCTGCCCACACTCTTGGCCACATGGCCCTGTTTCTTTTCTCACATGCCAGTCCTTCCAATCGTCTGACACCTGAATGAGCCAATTTAACTGGTTAGCCCAACAAAAAGCTGTTTACTCACTTTCCTGTGTCAAGTCCATTTTCCATCCATTTAAAAAGTTGAATGGTGTGAGCACAAAGCCTGTTGACAACTGGACCTGGCACAAGGAAGAGGCTCAGAGTCTGTGGCTGGTGGGAGAGGAATGACACCTCTTTACTTTTAAGGACAGGAAGCCATTAGATTAAATGAAGACATTTTGTTTAAATCCACTCTTAGAATGGGTTTCATTGAGCTTCCAAGATGCCCTACCATACAGCCAAAGGAGGAGATCTTGCTCCCTTCCCCTATTTTGAAGTCCTCCTCTCACTTTGCTTCCTCTCTTTCATTCTCTTAGTCTTGCTTATAGTTCATCTCCTTCCTTGCATCAGCTCTGGAAATCACACTGTCTGGGTGATCTTGTCTGATCCTGAGGTCAGCCAACTCACCTCACCAATCAGCCCAGAATAGAAGGAACAACCTTCTGTTGCTGGGTTGGAATTTGAATGAGTTACATCAGCTTACCAGGAGATCAGATGAGATCCCAGAGACGGTGTAAGATAGGTACTGGAATCAAGTGGTGGGTAAAAGCGCTAAGAAAGGGAAGGAGAGAGCAGTAGCACACTTGTTGCTTGTTGCATGTACAAAGTTAATTTGAAACTATGCCCATAGACTGATATGGTTAAAGCTGAGTTTTAAATCTGGGTAAAAGCAGGTTTTTAAAGCATCGCTATGCTGCAGTCATTTTGCCAAAGAGATGTATACAACACTGCTTTGGAAGATGACAAATTAAATATCTCAATTTATTAACCTTAAGGTTTCTGATCAAGCACCCAAGATTTGCATCGAGACTTACTGTTCAGTAAGCTTACCCAGGTGGCAGGTGATACTCTAGTGTTTAATTGTTGTCCTTCTCCTTTAAATACCAGAGTGAATTGTTGACACATCTTTCTGATGTTCTCAGGTTCGGTACATACATATTTTGTAAAGTGTTTTAAAAAAATGAGTCCTGCAAATGGAACTATCTGCCATTAATTTATTTACTTCTCCTAGGGGGAAGATGCTGTGTTGGAGAACAATTTGGCTGAGCTTCTCAGCTCATGGGTGAAAAATGCAACATTACCAGCTATTCACCTTTTAGATTTTTGCATGAAGAATGTATGATTAGAAGGTGATCATACTCAAGATTTGAGCAGTGGTTGCTTTTTATGTCCACATGGCATGCTGGAAAGCGCCAGGGCCCTGATCTGGAATGTTGGCCCAATATTCCTGGAAGATCACGGCTGGAGTTTAAAGAAAACTAAGGACGTGTATATACAGATACAGATAGTTTGAAGCACTTTGGAAGTTTAAGGGCAAGCTAACTAAACTGTTGTGTCAACACTGCCTTCAAAATTAACCTGTCCCTCTAAAATGTTTTGCTACTATTTCTACTCTACTCAGAGATTTGTTTACATACTGAAGAATGGAAATTCATGGCCCTTTGGTTACTAAGAGAAATATCCATGTATTTTTATGGGTTTGTGTATGTATTTGTATAAACTGAGTAAGTCTTTTTGCCCCTATGATATTTTTGTTTGGGTTATACAGATTGATTTAATACCAAATGAAACAGCATGTATTCACTTCTTTATGGCTTACTAAATGTCCTTTGGTCTTATTTTTACTAAAGAGCAATGTTCCTCATTCTTAGGATTCTCTTCTTTATTGCTTTGTAATACTTTATCATACACCCACTTACTTTCTTCCTAGTTTTGATTAGCCTAGTTGTGAAAGCGAATAGACTGCAAGCCTTCTCTTCTTCCTCAGCTGTGGGGGAAATGTCTGCTTATTATGCTGGAGTCTTTCCCAGTATTCTTTGCATAGCTACACGAATGTAACAAGCATTTTGACTTATTTGCGTAGAGGTATCCAGTTCCCACATTATGTATCTTTGGTTGAAAGTTATTTTTCATTTGCTAGGAGAAGAGGAACAATTTACATGGTATTTTAATATTTGAATAAATTGAAATTGTGAGATGACTATTCAGAAGTGATAAAATCAGCTACAAATATTGCCAAGTTCCCATTTATTCTCCCAAAGAAAAGCGTATCTTACTCTGTAGATAAAGTTATTTATTTTTACCTCTGCCAACAAAAATAGTTATTTGAATATTAATTATTCTCTAGAAAATTCTACACTGATTTGATTTTTAAGCCAAATAAGCCTTGAACATCTCCTAGGGACTGAAAAATTTTCCCAGTCCTTGTGATATAAGAAAATCTCCTCTTTGTGGCATATGTAGCCTGATTCACAGCAAAAAGAAACAATTATATGGACTTAAAGTGTTTGGTCTTATATTCATGATGCCAAAATCAGACTACTTAAAATCTACCCTGGCAGCAGGATAAGAAATCTGAAAGTTGAGGTTTTTTCACCTTCCCTATTTTTGTGTTACTTGGATGATTACCCAAACAAGGCTTTTAAGAGGCTCCGGTTCCTCTCTTTGTAGTTCCAGCTCAGAGAATTTAGAGGCGTGGGACTGAACTGAAAATATGTGGGGTATTCCCAGAGCTGCCAGTAATAGGTAACCCATGGAATGGGCCTTTGCTTTGTTTTCTTCAGGCTGCTGTGACTACCTTGACTAAGGGAGGAAAGGGGAATTTTAGAAAAAGAGTCTTTTTTCAGATAAGCCCTTACTCTGGTAGGCTCCTATTTAATCATCACCCCTGGTTAATAAAACAATTGCCTATTGTGCTGCACCTTTGGGCAGCCACATAAAGAACTTGCCCTGTAATATGTGAGAAACAAGGGGAAAAAAAAAAAAAAAAAAAGGAGTGAGTTACATCTAATATATACCTGTTAAATTAACTGCAGAAAGCAGAGGGCTAGGGTGCTATAGGGCTGTGCTGGGGACTTCCCACCTGACCACTGGCCCCAGGGACCTTCACCCACCTGCATCAGCCTTTGGGGTGCAATGGGTCCACTCTCCAACATTCCTCTCCAAACTGGAGGAGAGGAGAGAGAGAGAGAGGAAAAAAAAAAAAGGTTTTTTCCTCCAAAAGCTTTAAAAAGTTTTTCCTTCTGAAGCCATGCTCCAAATCTCTTGTTCCCAGGGTGTTCCAGTGAACAGGAACTGTAGTGTGCGTTCATTTCCCTTCTGGCGAAGCCAGCTTGAAATAATAACAAAAAAGGTCCTCCAACATCACAGCGCGAACTGAGCCTTTTGTGTTGCTGCCTCACTTGTTCTCTGCTAGGCCACACTTAAGAGGTTTTCGGAGGTACTTTTAGCTTGCAAAGGCTTTCATGCAAATAGCTCGTTTACTTAAAAATCGAGGCATGGCAGAGGGGCCACAGCGGTCTAACTTTTTCCCTTCATCTTCCCATGACTTGTCCAACACCTTGTAAAGAGGTACTGAGAAGGCAAGTTATTATGTACTGAGAACTGGTGTGGCAACTGTTGCCTGCCCTTCATTAACGCTGGTGTTTAGCTGAACGACTTGACCTGAAGTAGCTGGAGCCTCCCGGGGAAAGTTTTCAGTCCTTTTGTTGTGTGTTTTTACAGAGTTCCCCACCGGAGCAAAGCCCCTTCTTTCTCATTTGCTGGCTGATGCCCTGAGGGTGACGAGGCTGAAAGTTTAGTCAGTTCTGTGCATAACTTCACATCACAGGAGCAAGTGCGTATTTCCCCCCCTCCTTTCTTTTTCCTGCTCCTAAAACGCCTCCTTCAAGTTTGCAGCTGGGCAGGACTCCAAAGGTGCAGCAGCAGCAACAAGCCGGAGTTCAAAGTTAGCAGTAAATTGCACAACTTCCAGCTCATCGCTATGCTCAGTGACTATTAACAAGCTGGAAGGCGCTCAGGGAAAAAAATAGGGGAGAAGGGAACACCCTCGAATTGTTTGGGGATCGCTGATGTTATGCTTCTGCCGCTGGGATCATGGCTCCCTTTGGAAGGAATTTATTAAAAACTCGGCATAAAAACAGGTAAAGTGCGTGGGTACGTGAAGGAAAAGGGAGGGCGATATGGGATGTAATTCGTTCATACTTTTTTTTTGTTCTGGGGGGAGGATGTGTTGCTCCGGACCCATGCTGGTCCCCGGGAGCTGTAACTTCGGGGCTCACCTGCGGGTGGGAGTAGGGCCGGAGGCATCGGGTCGGCGAGTGCGGAGGGAAGGGGCGCTTCTCCCCCTCCTCCCTCCCCCCTCCCTCCCTCTGGACCTGTCTCTCCCCTCTTCGCTCTGGCTCTTTTGACTCCTGGGCAACATTTTTAGTGAGGGGGAAGATAGCTCTTCCTGGCTTTGAACCTCCGCCGCCTAAACCAAGGCGAACGCTGGAATTGCCCCGCGTTAAGCAGGTGAGACTCGGCTGGGGCTGCGGCTGGGGTCGGGGCTGGCGGGCCCGGCGTGCGGGTCCTACCCGCGGCGGCCAGTGCCGACGGCCGGGGGGGACCTGGAGCCCCTCACCTGCGCTGGGAAAAATCTCCCCGAGTTTCTCAAGGGAGGACTTCGACGAGCCGTGCCGGGCCGGACCGGACTCCGGGCCCCTCCGCCGTCTGCTTTTCCCTTGTTTCCCTCGGAGGGAGAGCCGCAGCCTCCAACCTCTTAGGATCAAACCCGTCCGCTGGCTATAAGCTTGGGAGGCAGGAGAGCATCGTTCTCTCAGCGTGGGCAGGGGCGATGCTGTTTTTGTCGGTTAGTCTGAGCCAGACTTGACTGCCTGTGGTTTTGTGCTTAGAGAAATACTCAGGGTGACAGCTGTAGGCTCTGCGTTGGGTCCTGCGAAGTTTCTTTATGGGGACTTTGCCCCTCACGTTGTGCGTGCTTCCACATGCCGTGCGCACCAACTATAATAAGAAGAAAAAGAGTTATGTAATCATTCTAAGTGTTAGAATGGCACTAGATTTTTTAAAAGCAAATGTGCTTGGAGTGGAGTAAATTTGCTTGGACCTTATGGAATTTACAGTGGCCAAACCCGTCTAGCTAAGCCCGAACAGAAACAGATCACTGAAACTTTGGCTCAGCAAGAAACTTGAAAACCACTTGTAATCTCTTCCCCGCTGTGACTGGTGCTTTCCGCTGAAATTTAGTTCGTGTTTAAGGGTACTCAGAGGAAAATCTTTTCCATCTTTTCCATGGGGAATATAACTGGACCCTAATAAGTCTTTTGAAAATGTCTTGATTTTTTTCCAGGTTTGGCTTTTGATTTTCCCATTCGATACACTGAAAGTTGTTCTAGGGAGATTGTATTTGATGGGATTGTGTTAAAACATTAACTTAGCATATTATATGGAGTATAAGTCAGAAAGACTCTATCAGTCAAAGTTTAAAAAATAAGATATTATTTTAGAATTATTAATTTTGCGGGTTACTGATTAAACTGTATTTTGCTAATGTGTCTGGAAACAGGAAAACTTTGATCTTCTCATGTGGCCATTTTATGTTTAGAAGACCTGGAAAGGTGGACATAAACTTTTACATTAAATTGCTTTTACATAGATCTGTAAATTTATTACTATTAAAATAGAAGCTTTGCTACTGCCATTAATTATTTGAATAACTTGTGTTAAATCACAGAGCACAGTTCCACTCTGTTCAACATTGAAACTGTTTCTCTTTTGGACATTTAAAGTACCTTCATACCATTGCATCAATCTCATTGTGTTTGCTGATGTGACATTTATTCCTCAGGAAAAGAAAGTCATAATCCAAAGTTTTAAATAGGCAATAAAAATTAAAATACCAAAGGAATGATTACTGTGAACATCGAGCACTTTCTTCTCATTTCACCCTCCCTTCCTCCCCCCAGAAAACAGAAAGTAATGCCTTTAGTGGAAGAGAGGTGTTGGGGCTAAAAGTCTTGTGACTACAGAAATGTGGGGGAAGGGGGTCAAGAACAAAGTAAACTACATAATTCTCAGTTTTTTGTGTTATTATCTATTAAAATATTTAAATTTCTGTGTATTTAACATCAGCTTTTGATACTGAATTTTGAGAACTAAACTTTGCTTATGCAGTTAGTATAAGGGTCTTGTAGTATGATTGAAGAGCTATGTAATAACTCTTTCATGATAATTGTATCTTTATGAACTCATTTGAAACCTTGAAAAGGAAGTCAAGTGAGCTTAAAATCCTTGACTGTGTTTAGAGCAGTAGTTGGGGAGTCAGATCTTGCAGCTCATTATCATGTCTTAGTTTGCCTACCTGTAAAGAGGAACCAAAAAGGGACATACATATATGTATGTATTTAATCTGCTGCTTTGTTTATTAGGTCTAGCATTTGTCCATCTTTTGAGAAACTTGGGTTTTTTTGCTTTTGCACTGAAAGCTTTTTATGACCATTTGCTAGATGTAAATATATCTCCTGAGAGTTATAAGATAAGCAAATAAGGAATAAATTCTATGTTTACAGGAGGCGGACATAAAGCTAAGTCATGGCAACAAAGGTAATTGGAAGAAGAGCCAGAAGGAAAATGAAGGCGTTACAGTCATTTGCTCAGATAACAAGATGACACCTCTATAATTAGTACTTGTCTTGCAGCATTGCCCAGAGGTCCCAGATCAGGGCCCAGTTTCATAGTAGACTCTTCACATCCAGATCATAAAATGCCAGTCTCTACCCCTGAGACCTCAGAGTTTAAACAGAAAGGTTACTCTAACTGCATCTGTGTGTATGAGGTATTTGAGCAAGAGGCAGGGGATGTTGTCTGTGATGCCACGAGACTTTAGAGAAAGGAACTGAGATTAAACCTCAGGAAGATAAAACCTGTGAACTTCTTTTAATATTTGAAAGACCTTCAGTCAGTATTACTCTCTTGGGCTGCTAAAATCTCACTCATGCAGAGACAGCACAAGGCCTATGTAACTATCAGATCACTGTAAGCCTTGATTTGATTTCAGAGGAGCAGCTGATAGGAATGTAGCCCCAACATATTTTTCTTGGCCAGAAAGATGATGTGTGATATCTTGATATCTTTTTACAAGAGATACAAGGATTTGTTCTTTGACCTCCTGTAACAACGAGAAATAGTCATAGTCCCTAGAGCATGTATGTGCTTGTCAGTGTGTCCCCTGGAGAACAATACATTCAAAACATGGTAAGGCCATGCTCCACCCACCTACAAATCCAAATGTGCTCAGCAGGGACAGGCTGTACCCTCTAAGACAATAAAGGAAAAAGGGTAGTTTCCTGCAGGACTAAGCCTTGTAACATAAATAAACTCAAGGGGATTTATTTTTATGCAAATCTCTTAAAGATGCTGTTCTTTGAAAGTGTGATGATGTGAGGAAATGCTCAGACAAAGATGGAGTAACAAAAAGGGCACCAGCCTCTTTGCAGTTAAGGTCTGGTATTGATCTAACACATTGCACTGCACAGAGGACAGTTCCCCATCCAAGTATACGCGATGAATACAAAGCATATATACTTGCAGTGTTTATGTACCAGGGTTTCATATTGTACATGATTTCCTGGTTGCTAAGTAGAACAGAACTGTAGCAACAGAACAGTTGCTAATAGAATCTGTTGATTTTCTGTAAGATTAGGACTTCTCTGCTCTTGAGTGCTAGATTTGATCACTTCTGAGAAGGGGTCTTCAGGTTCATTTGAATACTTCAAACATTATCCATCATCTCAAGGATTATCTGGATCTATTATTGTCTTATCTGCCCAGTGATCTCACACTAGGAAAGCTGACTCCATTGATATTTCTTTTTCATTGAGGCCACTTCCTTAGGTTTTTCACATAAAACTTACCCAAACTTGTCAAAGTTCTACTCTTCCATGCAAGTTGTAGCCAGGGAAGTAACAAACTAAAAGAAGGAGGGTACAAATAATACACTTTCTTCACATAGTTGTCTTTGATGTTGTAGAACTGTCCTGTTAGGCACAAGTAGATTGAGAAATATTTTTTTCCAGTGTAATCCATGCTGATCTTAAATTTACCACAGCCATTTGTATCCTCTGTTGACATACAACGCATCTGAACCCAGAGTACTGTTTGATGATGAAACAGTTGTGTTACAAATCTGCTATTATTTAAATGTATTTATTGCTTTTGCTTTCCTTCCTGTTTTTTTACACCTTTTACTGTCAATGTCTCAGTGCCACAGCAGTTAGCATAGTGTTACTGTATAGGAGGCAAAGATTTACTTAGCCTACTCTTTATGTCTGCCTCTCTTTAATCAGCTCATCTCAGGTTCAGAAGTAGAAAAGCTGTATATATCCCTTTGTTCGTACAGATATAGAGGGAGTTCTTCCTGTCCTGACAGTCAAAGGCGCCTCCCTAGTGAGAGAAACATTCAATTATTCTCTCAGGTTTTATATTAGAGTGCAGGGTAATGAATTAGATTAGAGACTTCATCTATCTGATACTGACCTAGCATTACCATGTTCCCTCCCATCCTCCCTCCCTTCTCCCTCCAGTACTTTCTCATCACACTAGTTAGCACAGTGATTTGAGTATTACTCGAAACATCTCCACTTCTCTATGGTAGAGTACACTGCTGTACATTTTAAGCCTTGGTGAAACAAAACTGAAAATGCTTAGCATTTATGTTTGGACTGGGAAAGCTCTTGGAGATCAGCTGCTTATCTGAATGAACTGTGTGTGACCCACACTGTAACTCTCATGGGAACATGTGAGATGTCTAATACTTCTCTTCTTGGATGAGCATACCCAGAGAAATGTCTTTATGAAGCTATAAAGGTGCTTTTTGATTCAAGACTACCAGGCATTTGGTATGTATGTTAGAGGAAGTAGATAAAAGCTTATTTAGAATCAGTGGTGCTATCAGTGTTAAATTTTTAGATTGAAAAGTTGGTGCTTGTTTGGTAATGAAGGAACATGTTCTTCTTCATATCTTTGCTTTTCCTTGAGTGTGAGATGTATTAATGAACTATCAAAGAAGTTATTCCTTTTTGAGCTAAAGTTCATACGTTATAATTTATTTTCTGGTCTGGCTTGTCAGCTTTGTCTCAGGGGTCAAAATGACTGCATACGTTTTCTAATAATCTTTGTACATATTTGTTCGCTTCACTTTCAGGAAGTGCTTTTCGTCTAGCAAAATACTAACCTTATTTCTAAAGAGTTAATTATCTACAATTCCAGGAGGGCAGGCAGCAATTTCATTCCAAAGGAGTAAATAGAATGAGTAATAGATGTATGTAATACTACACCATCTAAGGAAAGAGCATTACTTAGGTTAAACTGCAGTTAATCTGAAACTCTAACATACTGTAGAATCAGGCTGGGAAGACACATTCCAGACAAACACATTTTTAGTAATATGGGGAAAAAAATCTTGCTAGTCCGTGGCGATTTCCTATTTTACTGGTGAAAATTTAGCATTTTACATTCAGAGAAAAGACTCATGTATGTTGCTAAATGTGTAACAGTTTCAGCAGAGAGATATAAGTTTTCAGAGATGGAGGGTTTTTTTAAATCCTAATAACTTTAATAGAAGTGAGTGATAAACACAGAGTAGTACTTCTTGATTGACCTATGCTCAGAAAATCTTATTTTTTTGTTTTGTTTGTTTTATATGATGAATAATAACAATTTTAAATTATGGTCTTAAACATCATTATTTGCAAGCATTAACATCACACATGCTGTACAAGCCTTAATTAGTCTGTCTGACTTCTATATTTAGTATGTAGATAAGTCCTTATTAATGGTGACAGAAAGGGTGATGCAAGATAAAGTTTTTATTCAAGACCATACACTAAGTGAAGCCTAGAACCAAATCTTGTACACATTGGTACCCAGTTGTGTGCCTAGGTAACTGGCCTATTATTGTAATTTTTGTTGTTTTTCTTATGTATTATGATACTCTCAAGATGGTGACTTTCTGTCATCTTCTGCAGTGTTACCATGCTAGCAATTCCCCAAGTATCACACAGGACACAACAGATAAGAGTCAAGTGGTTTCAGGATGAACAGAAAGAGAGTGATCAACAAAATGGAATTAGAGGAGAAAATAAATGATTAAATTTATTTGTGTAGCAAAGACCAGAACCATCCTTTACAGAATGTAGGTACTAAACAAATACAGTTCAGTGTAATTTTCAGGTAGGTAAGATACTGTATTACAGACAAATGTCATGCAGAGTTCTCTGAAAAATTTTATCAGGTCTGTTTACATTTGGTCTTTTTTTTTTTCATCAACTATTGCATGCCTGTGTCTCCCACTACAAAAAAATTCTTAGAACTGAGTGCAGTACAGTTTTCATGTAAATTCTGGTGATGGAATTTTGCCTTCCAGGGTTGTAAGTTTTTTCATGGACCTGCAAAATTCTTGCAGTAAAAATGAGAACATTTCATAATTTCTCATGCTTACATGTTACACAAACATAAAAGTCAAGAGCTAATTAGTGATTTTGGAAATTGCATTTTTTGGGAAACCTTGTCCAAAAGTAATTTTTTTTAAACATCTTTCTGGAACTTGCCTCAAACAGGCACCAGAATGACCCACTAGTTGCCTTTTCCTGTCTCAACCTATCCAGCAATGCACTTAAGGTGCACGTGTTGTAATAATAACGATACTGACTTGTGACCTCAGACAACTGATAAGCACACTTAGATTTCCTTAGCTGTAATTTCAGTGATAATATTTACATGCCTCAGGAAAATAAGTAGGGCATGACTAGACAACATAAAATCTGTAGAAGCCCAGAGTGTGAAAGCCAGTTATTGGGAGAGGTATGAATTAAATCTGGGAGTTCCTCGTGTCTAATTCTTGTACAGCCCACTAGACCTGACTGCCATGCAGAGAAACGAGAATTTGCTATGGATTGTTTAGGTTTGATTTTATGTGATTCACTGAGGAATTTTCAACAGTCTTAACATTTTTAATAATGTTAAAAATGGCTTGTGAGGAGAGCAGTAATGCCAGAGAAAGGGAAATAAGTAAAAAAATGCCATGTGTATCTTGACAGATTTTTGAGATGGTTTTGTGAGGTAAACGTAAGGAAAGAAAGTTAACTTTTGAAACTAAAAATCAGAAAGAAAGGGTTTCACTCTTAATAAAATTGTCATGTAATTATGTTTTAATGCTATGAAACCTAAGTCCTGATGTCATGTAGAGAGGATTGAAAGAGACTACACTTGAAAGGCATTTTTCAAGTGCAAGATGTGGCACACCTCTCAAATGCACTTTAAGATGCATTTCTGTTTCACTAACTTTTTCCTATTTCACTCTCACTCCAGTCTGTCTGAGTACGCTTGCCTCTGTCAGTTTGAACCACTTCATTTGTAGTTTATATCGTTGATAGACACATTTTTTGAGCATCAGCATTAGAAGAAACCAGGCTACTAACTTACTCTTATGTTGTACTCTTGGGAGGTGATGTAAACCTCTGTTTTCCCGGATTGATGTTGGCTTTTTGTTTTGGGGTTTTTTTTTCACATTCATCAGTCAGCTGCAGAGTAATGATAGGAGGAAAACATATTTATACAGAAGGTAGGTATTTGCTGAGAATTAAATGCCTAAATATAATTTGTCTATTTTGAGGGTCAAAATTGACAATCTGATTAATTTGTTCTTTATTCTCCACCTCTATCTATTCTTATTCATTAATGTAAAGAATTCCAAGTTGTGAATTTCCTATCACAATGGAAAATACAATCAGCTAAGCATGAGATATTTATTATGTCCTCCTTTTAATAATACAAAACCAGGAAAGCTTAAAATAAATATACAAAAGTATGACATTCTTATGTTAGGGAACAAAATCAAGTTCATAAAAGTGTAATAATCTATTAGACCAAGTTTTGTTTTGGTCAGGTATAAATATGTTTACCTTACTTTGACTTCTAAGGATGCATGACCTCAGTGGAATAATGTAGTTGAGTGAAGACTACTAATTTTTAAGAGAGTCTGCCCTTAGATCTTGAACCTGCAATTTGCTCTGTGTTAATAGATTCCTTCATCCATGTGGAGCATCTAACTTTGCTTTCCTCAACCTCTTCCAAATTCAAAAGGATTATTTCTACAGAGGGTAGTTTCCACTGTGAAAGCACTTTTAAGCTACAGAGTTTTTCAGAGTAACATTTTCAGCACTGTTTTGATGACATAAGGTATGCCTCATTTGTCATAGGAAGTTATCAGATTCTGTTCCCTAATCAAAAGTGGCTTAGTGATGTTTATAAATGTGGGACCATATGCTGATTTTCAACTGCTCTTGTTTCTGTTGGCTTCATAATTGGTAAATTGATGTTCTGAACTGTTGTTTCACTTGGATATTACCTGTTGACAGACTTCCTCTGTACTGATTGCTAAGACAGCAAGTATGTGTGTTTAACTTGATTATTGCCTGTATCTCTCGGGGCCGCTTTGTTGTTAGTATCCTGTTTTACCAAAAAGCTCTGTGCAAACCCAGTTTTCTAACAAAAAATTTGATTGATATTGACTTTACTGCACTTTCCCAGACTTCTGGTAGTTTAAGGTCTAAGTAGATAGCTAATCATGTTTGTTTACCCATGAAGGCCACTACAGGTGTTAGACAAAGATCTGAGTTATTTTTGTAATTGTAGTTGTGGATAGTCACAGTACTTATTTTACCAACTCTTACACTGTTCATAAGATTCAGGTACATGGTAAAACACAAAAGTCAAGCTTCATCTTACTCAACTTCATCCATTGAAAATAGTTATCTAGTCATC
>VYZX01029046.1:0-12457 GCA_013401335.1 Brachypteracias leptosomus | reverse complement strand
AAGAACATATTTAAGGTATCTTCTATGATTCTTGGGCAAACTTAGATGAATAAAGAATGAGCGGAGTAGTTTTTGATACTACAGATATGTAAAAATCAAAGGAAAAGAGCTTCTCTTCACTTCTTTGAGCTTTCAGAATGCCTCTAGGTCTTTCCATTACAAGACAGAAGTCCCTTAGAAGGATCAGAAAACAACATTCCTTTGGGAGAAATTTGATATCTGTAATACAATTGCCCTTTGTTAAAAACAAAGCAAAACAAACACATTACTGATGAACAAATTTAATGCAAAAATGCTTAAGATAAAGAGAGCATTTTAGATATCTTAGCTTTGCAAAGTCAAGCACACTTCTTGTATGTTTTGGTTTAGATGATGCAAATTATGTTAACGTTATCTAACCATCTTGGCTATTTAACCAAGCACTCCAAGGGCTTGTTTGACTGTTACAGTGGTAAGAAAAAACGCCAGAATTGCCAACGTGACTTCACAATTTTACACAATACAAGCAGGCAAAACATATTTAGGACACTGTTGAATGCTGCTGTTTAAGCTTTCACGTACAGAAGACTGATGCAACAATGCAAAGTGATCCACACTTAGTATGTGTTTAAACATAATCAATATACGTATCAGGAAAGAAGCATCAGTTCAGTAGTATTAATGCAGCTATCTGGTTTTAGGAGCGCAGGACTAGAAGGGACCAGGTAGGTCACTAAGGCTAGGTGCCTACAGTTGTAAGCAAAAGACATTGGATTCGAGAAGGTCTGCTGAGCATCTGCTCCAAAACCACCACATCCAATAGGCCACAGGGCAGTTTCCTTCCCCATGTCATAAATTGTAAACCTAAAGTGTCCATCAGAGTTCCAGACCTCTCCAAATGGCAGAGACATACTAATGTAACTCCTACAGGCTTCTAGAAAATTGGCCATGAAACTTGTTACGGAGAGATACAAAATAACCTACCTCCCCAAAAACATTGTTCCTGAGAGAAAATAAATAAATAGATTGTTCTTAAATCCAGTGGTTGGTTTAGCCATAAATATTTAAACAAGGCACACAGTCCAAGTACAGAAGATAGTTTAAAGGCCTTAGAAGAACAAGTGCACTCTGCTGTATAGCTATGGTAGAATTTTAGAATTCATCAACAATTTAAATTTTAAAGTTTATAATTTTTAAAATTCTCCCTATAGTAAGACACTGTTATTGCTTAACACCTGCTTTGCAGATGCCCAAGACGACGACTGTCTTCAGGAAAAAGAAGGAAAACCCTGTAGAGGTTTCTCAGCAGACACAACTCTACTACTACTACTGTCTCATTCTGTTTATTTTCTTTCCTTTACTCCACAACAGTGGGGTAGTTTTTATGTTCTGAGATGTAAGAAGCAACCTCCTAAAGGTACTTTGCTGAGTACAGCTGATTCAACATTAGAGCTTTGCCTCTTCAGGTTTGGTACTGTTAAAGGGATTTATCTCAGCTAGCTTCCGCTATCTAGAAGCTAAATTTCTCACCTAAGATGGCTATTCAGCATCTTCTCATGAACTGTAAGGAGGAAGCACATTTAAAGAGTAAGTCACCCTAAAATGAATGCATAGGACAGGTAAGGAAAGCAACTTTTTGAAAGAAATCTTTATGAGGACCAACTTTTTGGCCATCTGCTGAGTAGTGTTGGATGCCAGGATCTTGCAAGTCATCTCCAAATTTGAAGGAGTGGGAAGGGAAAGGGGTGTGATCCAGTGTCTCCCTTTGTCATATTGTTTTATTCTAACACATATGTAGATACAAACAGAAGGTAGCTAATTGCACTCAGCAAATACAAGGCTGTGAATGACTTTGACCATAATTTTTTGGCAAATATATTACTGGAGGGAGATAAGGAGAATTGCTGTAACTGAATTTAATTGGAATTAACACCTGACTCTAGACCACCTATGAAACACTATGCAGCCCTCTGAATGTCAATGAGACACCTTTTACCATGAGGACTTGCCTTCCTCTGCCCCTACCTAACACAGCTAAATCTGTGCTGCTTCTCTTCTCATGGCCTAAGACCAGTGTCTGCTTTCAGTGTTGTTAGAAAAACAAATCTCGACAAATACAGGTAACTTTAGCATTCCCAGCTCCAGCACTCAGTGCTGGATGGGCTTGGAGAGTGCAGGTGGGCACTATCCTGGGAAGGGTGCTGGCAAAGAGTCATTATAAACATCTCTTCATCATTTTTTTCTTTTCTTTCCTTTTCTTTCCTCTCCTCTCTCCCCACAGTTCCCAATTTGAAACTTAGCATCAAACAGCCAAGAAGCTGAATCTGAAAGCCTTAGTGCAGCTCCCTAATTTAACTGCTGCCATCTCAGCCCTCTAAAGTAGGATAGGAAGGGAAACAGGAATTTCCCTTTCGAAGCCTTGCTTTAGTGATCCTGCCACAACAGCACTTCAAAGCAAAGCTGCTCCTTCCCCTCCCAGGCCAGCTTCCACCCTTAGCAACTCAACAGAGCAGCTGGGCTCATTAAAGCCCTAACAGCACAGGAAACGGCACAAAGAACTAAATGAAGTCAAGTATTTCATTTATTTATTTTGATGTATGAATTAAACAACATTGACATAAATCTGGTAGCAAATCCTGGCCACATCAGAAAAAAAAGCCAGCAAACATTTCCGAGGGAAAATTGAAGGTTCCTTTAGTTCTCTAGATAACAGTTCTTTGTCAGACCTCATCCCAAAATCTGCTTTACAACAAGCTAATTTAGATCAAGGCGAAACTACAAAGAGGAAAATCCCTATGGAGAAGAGCCCAGATCCTTTTTAAAACAATTGGGTTCCAAAGCTGGACAATAAGCTAACAAAAGGATGCTACTCCTTTAAATAGGAGTTTTAACTCGTCCTTCTCTAATTATTCATGTAAATTAAATTCTACAAGTGAAGAAAAATTCATAAAAGTCATACTTATTCATCTCAGAGGGAGATCTGGCATATGAATAGTGCCCATAACCTCAGAAGGTGAAGTGTAGAAAATATCACATGCAACTCCCACCTCAAGTTAACTGAACCAAAAAAGGGAGAATCCTGATGTGAAGGAGACTTGAAGGAGATCCTCCCTAATCGCTTCTTAATAGACTTACAGCCCTGACACAGGAAACAAATCAGGAATTCTGAGGACGTGTGATTGTTAATCACTTGCATTCACTATCAAATTCACTAAGAACTTAGAAGCACAGACAATGAACTTTATCACGCTGAAAAATAAGGCTTATTTCTAAGGGTATTCACAGGCTTCTATAACATACTAAAGCAAAAGCTCCAGCCATGACATTTCCATTGTACTTCCATAGTTATTTATTTGCCTCCAGTAAAGGGGGGGGAGACATTATCAGTTGTAATCAATATGTTTCTGTAGGATTTAGCAATACTAGATTTATAGTTCTAACCTGTTCAAAATACTTCTTCAAAAGATGAAACAGACAGAGCTTCTCTGGGAAAAAAAAAAAAAGATCATGAGAAAGAAATTTAATTAATAGCTCTTACTACACCACCACACTCTATTAATGAGTATTGCGTCAGAATGACATTGCAACTTGGAAAACTGATTTTTTTTTTTTTTCATATTTCCTCTCCTAGAAAAAGAACAACGGGGTTTGCAAACAAGGTAGTAGAAAGCAGCTAGAAGGTCTGTGCAATAAACCACAGAATTCGACACAAAAACAGTTGAAAGAATGAGGAAAACTATATTAAGGATAATTAGGTAGGTGTTTATTTGGTGCCAAATCAACAGACCCATATATACCTCCTTTTCATTAAACCTTCCTGTCCAGAGGCATGAAAGAATACTGCATTGGAGTTTTCTTTGCCCAGAAAAGCTACGCTAACAGAAGTGGTGCAACCCCTGGTGAGGTTTCCAGCTCATGTATGGTTTGTTGTTTTATTCCACTAAGCCTTTCCAATACAAACAGGGCTTATGCTGACAAAAGAGTGCTGCACTAAGTAAAACTTCTCAAGCCAGCTCTTCAAACAGGAGCTCTACTAGTGAAAGCAAGGTTTTTTCCCTTTGTGTTGTCACTGCCTCTACACTTCACCTTCTGTCAAAATGGAAATACTGTGAAAAGTAAAATCATACTCTGGCCAACAAAAAATACAAGCCAAAGTTTTTTGTATAGTCCCTACTGTAGCGTGAACAAAATTGGAATATATCCCTGTGTGGACATACATACCAGCACAGCTTCAGTCCTCACAGAATGAAAAGAGATTACCCTGGTACAGGCTTATATATATATATAAACACACACACTTACATATATGAATATGTAACTGTATCAATAGTTAAATTGCATCAGTATATGTATATTAGTACAAAATAAAGATGGCCCCTCTTCTAGGTAACAGAGCAACACAGATTTTGAGTGGAAGTGGAGCCTTGTACAATACCAGAATTACAATGTTAGGCTGAGATGAAAGTTCCCAGAAACAGCTTTACCCTGTAATTGGGCCAGTTACTGGTTCCCCTTCAGTGAGTTTCCTGACAAGAGCCCCTATCCTCAGAAGGTTTGCTGCTTACAATCGCCTGTTTCAGCCTCTCCCTGCATCTAATTGCCAGCTTTCTTGTGTTGCAGATGGAAAGGCTGATTGCCAGGTGTGAGAGATGGGAAGGATTTTTCCCATACCAACAAACTGCTCTGTGTAGTTTGGGGTTTTTTTTCTACCTTCTACTCAGTGTCCAGCAGGTCTGGTTTTGTTGGTATTTAAATGAGCATTCCTGCAACCTTGGGCAGCTCTGCTGTGTGAGGAGGTTGGAAGGCCCCAAGGGCTCTGCAACCCAGCAGGACACCAGGAGGTCAATCCTGAGCGTATATATATATATAGCAGGACAGGGAATACGTTTCTGCACCTTGAATGGTTTGTGTCTTGCTGTGTCTCCTGTCCCAGCAGAGTCCCTTGTGACAGATCAGAGGAAGTATGGCTGTTACTATATACCACATTAGAAGTTATTATTCCTAGGTGAGATCCAACTTTGCCAGCAACATTAGTTGGTTTTACTCCAGGGAGATTAACAGCTGTTAGACACAGCTACGGCATCCTCATTTAGCCAAGTGGCACGTCTCTCACCAGGTACATACTCAGGGCTGGTTCTGCTCCCACAGCTGCGCCTTAATAACCTTTTCTTTTGGAATTTCAGGGGGTATTGAAGGTTTTTCTGTGCCACTGCTGTTCTGAACTTATTTCTGGAAGGTTTATTTATCTTTTCTGTTCTGCAGAGCTCTGAGGTGCAACTGCATATAAAGACAGGGAGGTCATGCAAGAGAATAACCCACCCTGTGGAGTCTGGGTGCTTACTTTTCTTTGGCGTCTAGCAGAAACTTGTAGAAAATCCTCAACAGATTACTAGTGAAATGCTGAAATTCCCCTCCTTATGACTGATGTATTTAACAGGCTCTCACAAATTCATTTGGAATCGGGATAAACATATCTAGTCATATCAAAATTAATGTGACATACTTTCCTGGCATAGAGATAAGCAATATTTATGAGAGGTCAACAAGGTAGAAAATAATTTTCTAACAGTAAATATTCAATTATATCTGGTGAAACACACAGTTAACCAAAAACTTCACAAAATTTTCTAAAACTGTACCATACATCTTAAGTTTCTGTTGTATGGATTTATTCCAGCATAGTTAGAAGAGAGATCAAAACTGGCCTTACAACTCAAAGCTAGTTACAAACTTAACTGTGAAGAGACTAGTGTCTCTCCATAATTAGCCCATCAAACAGGGAATGTACTTGTCAGCCAGTGAATGCATATACAATTATTCAGCAATGTTTAAAGGAGTAAAGGAATAAACATGATCAAAGAGCATCTGAGAATTAGGGATATATCATTTTAATCTCTGAAAATTGCGCTACATATCAAATGCATGACAAATAGAATAAATAACAGACAAATTTGGTTTATAAAGTTTGAATACCACCTAGGGGTTATGGTGACATCATGCAGCAAAAAAGAACCAGAATTCAAGATTAAATTTCACCTTCAAAATTCACCAATTTTTTTTCTATACTGCTGAAAATATATTGAAATGGATGTCAAAAACGTGTCTTTCGCAGATTCACCACTCACGTCTGTGTTTTTCATTAACTGTTCAAATCCCACAGACCAGGTTTCTAAACTGTTGAAGGAAGCCATAACCTATCCTTGTAATTACAATGACCTGGTTGTCTCCACACTCCTTCATGCATATTTTTGGTTGATCTTAAAAGTATAGTTATTCTTCCTTATTGCTGAAACTTAGCTACAGGTCACAGAGTTCCTTCCAGACTTTTTTAGGTGCATGTAAAACACAGTAAAAGTGCGAGTGATTTCTGTCCTGTGTTTGATCATACAGGACAAACAGTTCTCAAACGTCCCAGTCTTCACCTGCTCCAAGTGCTAATGCCTCTTCACAGGTGAGATAAGCCAGGGCAGTCTCCTCGGGTCCTTTTCCTTACAGCTGCACTAGCTCCTGGCTCACGCCACACGGTATCAGCTTCTAACACCTACATGGATATGAGAGACTACCACAGCAATTCTCCTTGCTATCAGGTGTTTGGATCTTGAGCTGTTCGGCTGCATTAGATCAACCACAGTGTATTTACATCAGCCGGATACCAAGGTGTTTGTGTATTTTTTTGAGTCACAGAAATCTAGAAAGAACAAAGAGAGAAATCCTCAACGCAGCCCAGTTCAGAAGCAAGAGCACTGGCACACTCCTTATGTTTGTTGCTGTTTAAGTTAAAGCAAAACAACCAGCAGGCAAGAAGCAAGTTTGGACTCTACCTCATTTTTCTGTTTCACGCTGAGATTAAGATGTGGCTGTCACCTGTCTCTCCTCATGCTTTATGTGGGATGAACGAGCTCAAAACCTGATTTATACTGTACCTCTCCAGGTGGCAGTATGAATACACTGCTGTCTTTGGGAAAGGAGGTCCATGCAGCAAGAAAGGACACTATAGATGGGACAACAGGATGGGACAGTGCAGCTTCTGCACAGTGACATTAATAGAGATTTACAGATAATGCTATTTATGGACCCAAATTCCTGTCCTTGCATAATCTGTGTGAAGCTACTGTGCAGCAAGACTGCACATAAACATTCATATAAATAAGAGTCTGACATTAAAAAAAAAGATGCTGACAAATCACCATGTAAAGGATGTCTGCCCCTTCCTGCAACAGGACCACAGCTCTGTCAGAGCCTTTCAGCTGAATTTTCATAAGCTCTTTACTTCTACCTCAAAAAAAAGAACAAAACCAAAAACAAACCCCACAACCAGAATATCCCACAATTTTAAATTCCAAAACCAGACTCTATTGCTTTTTTGAAATAAAAACACTGAAAATGACAGAGAGCAGAAATGAAAAGGTTGATAAATCACCATCCTCCTTGCCCACTGCCAGAATGTTCTTCAGGCTTGTACTTTGTCAGACAGCAAGCTCTGTGTGTCTTCCCAGGTCCTTGGGAGAAGTCTGGGGGGTTTCCCCACTTCAGGCCTCTGGCTTTCTGTCAGCTTCCTACCCTCCATGGGCACTCATCACTCCCAGCACGTCACAAGCTTCCCCACATCTCCTGCTGTGCCACTCACTCCCTGCCTGCCCACAATGGCACCTGGGAAAATTTTCTATGACTTTCTTCCAGGGATGAACCAAACTCTCCCTGTTCTTTACACAGTTTCCCACAAATCTCATGCATCCACCAAAATAAAGGAAAAAACCTTCTTTTTGGCTGCCTCTCTTGGTTCCCTCTTAAAAAGGAAGATGACATACAATGATGAAAAACTAGCAAGCAAACGCATAAACCAGATGCCATCTATCATAGGCCTCCCTATCCTCAAGTAACTGACAACTCAGCTTTATTCCCTCTCCTACCCTGTAGCTCACGGTGTGCCTTAAAGCTCACTGAAAACAGGTATTGATCCAAGATGCTGCAAGGATAGAGCCTTTTGAGCAGCTCTGTGCCATCATTTCTCCTAAGGATCTGAAAATAGAGAAAGGCTGGGTCAGCTCAGAGGGAGCCTGGACTTAACCTGGGCAGTGTCTGCCCAAACTGAATACACCCAGGACACATTCTCTCTGCAGACTCATTGGCATGAAACATTTGCTCTCTGCCAAGGTGTATTTTTTTTATTGCTCAACCACTCTCAACTAGATTAAGGTTTTTTTATTACCTTCATCAGCTTAGTATCTGTCACTTTCAATTATACTGACTCATATTTAAGAATAATGCTAATTATTTTAATGTTTGCTGTAAATCTAGCCTGTGCTAACAGCTATAATGCAAATCATTTGTGACCTGAATCTTGAATTGTAATTAAAAAAAAAAATGCTTTGTACTGTTTGTATTGCCATAGTGTTCAAAAAACCAATGAGGATTGGGATGTAACTGTAGAAGAATTACATCAGACACATAAGAAGACTGGCTTCCTGTCTCAAACATAAGAAGACTGGCTTCCTGTCTCAAACACTTCCCAAATAAAAATAAAAAAGATTAAAAAATGGATTGAAATGATAACAGGTCCTGGATTGTTGTTTCTGATGTCTATTCTATCAGACATGCAACATTAAACCAGGAAAAGGAAAAAAAAAATCAACAAGAAACAGCCAACATAGATAATTTTCACAGCAGTTTGCTTTTTTCTAAATAAATATATATATGATGTAGAACTAACAAGTCTTAGCATCAACTCACTTTTGGGGTGCAGGGGCACAGGCAGCAGACATTTTATAAACATCTCAGGAAATACAAAGCTCTTAAATATAGAAAAAAAAATATTCTGTTCTCTTCATTTTTTCCAGGAATATCTTATTCTAGGCTTTCTTTTTTCAGCTTTCAACTTTTGAATATAAAATATTAGTCCCTGGGTTAAAAAAGGATAAGAGAACTAAAATCTACCTTCTAAAGAAAAAGATATTGCTACCAATTTGTAGGGAGATTAATAATCTGTACAGTTACACCAAGTTCTCAAAATAAGGCGAACTGAGAACTAAACACATATCAATTACTTACAAGATGGAAGATACCACACCTAAAAATGAGATACTGGTGACACCAGGTCACAAAATGTCCATAATAAGACTAAGATCTTTCTGTGATGTTTTAGGGGCTGGGTTACAGAAAAGAACACTTGGAAAAAAAATCTATAAAATGTTACACCAGCAAGAGAGAATAGTCGGGAATAGACAGGTGGCTACAGGTAGGATTTTGCCATCTGCTGAGGAATTAAATACTAGAAACAGGTAGCACAGAAGTGCTGCTTTGCCTACTCATGGCCTCATCCAGTTGAGGATCTCACACCTATGGCTTACTCCAGAACTCTGGTTCTTGCTGTCATCACTTTGTTCACACGTTTTGATTTAAAGACTTGTTTTCAGTGATGCACAGGGAATCACAACCAGACCCTTCCCTTCCAAGACTGTTTATAGTGTGTCAGTATGTACCTCTTGGACTATGGAGACTTGTTGCCTTGCTATAGGCCAGATGAATATTATACTGTTTGCTGCAATCTTAACTGGAAGGCAGTAGATAAGTCCTGCCCTGCCTTTCTTATAGCAGGAATGTTAGGGTGAGTGGTTATACCCAGCCAAAAGCTAACAGAGGGTGATGATTTCATCTTCTAAAGCTTACGAAGGCACTGGACCTGAAATTAGCTGAGTAAACATGTCACCGAGTAGCTGCTACTAGCTAACAGGCAACCTGACTTACTGTCTTGCAATAAGTTTACATGATAAATGAAACCAAAAACAAGACCCTGGTCCTCAATCTTTGTGTCAGGAAAATAGACAATAAGTAGCACTTTGATATGTAAAGCAATAAAACAGTGTTTCTCTATTTGTCACAATTACCAAGGGACATGCTTTTTGGTAGGGCATGCTTCTGTACATCTGTATTATCATTCCCAAGCATGTGTGATCTGTTGTGACGGGATCAATATTACAGAGAATTCCTTTTTTTGCTGTTCTTAGAAAAGACTAAAAAATGTTCCTCTATACAGAGACAGTAATCTAAGTGGAAAAAGTGATACCCACATACAGATGTGCACCTCCAGAAACTCAGTCCCTAGACTTTTATTGTCTGTAAAAGACCTCATCTACTAATTATTAACAAATCATGTTACTTTTGGCAAAAACCTTATGGAAAACATTTAAATCTTCTTTCAAAATGAATGTATGGCTTAGCTTTGCATCCTGCACTTACAGCCTTAAATCTGGAAGACAATCTCTATCTTGCTTATAGGTATCTTGGATAAAGAAATATCAAGCAAATGCCTGTCATGGGGTCCCTAAACAGAGGGGTTCTGGGGACAAATCTGTTGACCCACAACTGCAGACACTGGGACCTCAGGAACAAGCTTTCTGCCTGCAGAGTGAAGGGGAAGAATAGGTAGAATATCCTGTAGAAATAATATGGAAAAGCTTTTGGGTGTTTGATGCTAGATTTATTATATCAGTGTGGTTTGAGATGTCTTAAGCTGGCCACTGATGCCAATGTTCACTTTCATGAATATAGAAGGAACAGGTGACAGTCAATAGAGGTTACTGCTGGTAACTCCTATTTGAACTGAGTGTTGACATCAAGTATTTTCTTGTCATCCTGATCAAGATGGGGAACACCTGAGATGCAGACCTGAATCTCCCCAAAGGCAGGCTACCTAGCACATCATCTTCCCCTAAAAAGCCTTACCACATGGGAGAAGTCTTTTTGACAAAGGTGTCCCTAGTAAGTTTGCTATTCCTTGTGGCTAGAAAAGGCAGTGACCTCAGCAAATTTGCTGTCTCGTCTAACTGTTCTCACCCTACAGAAAACTTGTGGACCCTGTGTCCCCGATTCAGACTTAGAAGAGAATCAATAACCTCCCTCTAAGCCTCCTGAGAGTACTTGTCCACGTACCTGCAAAGCAGCATTCTCACCAAGCTATCTCCCAAACACACACCATGAAGGAGGCAAAAAAACAGGGAAGGTGCTGAAATGTATTCTGAATAGTTTGCTTTGTACCTCCCTGCGGTCATAGGTCATTTTCCATAGTTAGAAGAATGTCAAATAGAAAATTCAGATTTTAATCACATAAATATGTGGCATTTCTACTTATTTCCATTCATTTTGCTAACTGGTTTAAAGCTGTTATCATGGTTTTACACTCCAGGATAATATTTTTTAAAATAATTTTTAAAAATCCCTTGGGTCTGCCTTACAGGACATCTCTCTTCCCTCCCCTCTTCTTTCTCTACTCTCTTCTCTGTTTTCACTAACTCAGGAGTACTGGGGTTTGTTACATCCACCGTAGAGCAGAGCCTCCTTTTGTTTCTTTACACCACAATCAACCAACCTGTGAAACTAACTCTGCTCCTAGATCAACACAAAATTACTGGAGTAATTAATCTTATTTCAAATTCTGGCCATCTGTACAGAATCTCAAAAGACAGGTGTTTAAAATTATCTTTGAGAATACCTGTGGAAAAATACTGATCATCCAGCTATTTGCATGCCTACCACATTAAACACAAGGAGGGAGAGCTTTGAAAATTCTGGCAAAGATTTCAATGCTTTCTGCAATAATCTTAGATAAAATGCATTGTGTGTGTGCTTCAAAACTCCTCTTCAAACACTGGGCCAGTGAAATGCTGCCATTCTAATTCTGAGCAAACAGTGGATCACCTGCTGAGTCCAATGTTAGGTCTAAAGTTTTCTCTCATTTAGAAGCAGTCTTCTGACAAATATAAAATCAGTGGCTTACACAGTGAATCATTATAAATCTCTTGCAAGCTTTTAAATCAATCAGTCAAGCTTAGAAAGCAGTGATTTGGAGAATCATAGCTCTGAGGTTTTGGGGCTTTTTTGTGCAAGGGTAATAGAAGTAAACAATTTTGCAGCTTTTAAGAATGGTGGTTAGTTTGCTTTTTACCTCTCAAGAAGTACTCAGGTCTGACTAAGAAGGTTTACCACAACATTTGGAAAAAAGACATTACTTAATATTATTTTCAAACTCTAAACCAGAGAATAAAACTCAAAAAAGGGTGCATTTAATCTGTTTAATCTGGTCTAAAATGATTCTTTATTCAGAAGATAAATTATTTTCTGGCTAATAATGAAGATTGAAAATTGTAAATGCTTTTCAGTGCAAGGGTAGCTAGAGAATTGCTGTACTAATGGCAAAAGTAGTGCCACCTAGAATTAAAGATGCTTAGTATTTTCCATAAATACAACACTGTTTTCAGCTGTTCATAACTTTGGCAGAGATGGATCACACACCTGTAATTTTCTGTGCCTCTGCCTGGTTATAGCCTGTTTGTTGGGGAAGAAGCAGCTATTCAGCAAAGGACTTCGGGAGTTTGTCAGAATAAGATTGGAGAAGAAAAAAATTATTCATGCAAACTGTTCTTGACTTCATACATTTTCCACAAATTTTTCTGTTTAGGTAGGGACTATTACTGAAACCTGG